>JBBBDQ010000515.1:832500-1110000 GCA_037127315.1 Ascarosepion bandense
GCTCTAAGTAGGTATAATTGTAGTTCTTAGTCTCAGCCATGATACCATTTACTCAGAGGACTTATTTAGCCTTCAAAATTCAGTTTACGACAAAAAAAACTTATTTGATATCGATATCAGGAAATCAAAACTTGACTTACATCCATGCATTTTTCTTTCAGTCTACAGTTTCGCTTTAACTGGAAACAACTATTACTTTTTAGTCTTTCATGCCAACGTCCAAAGAGTCTGAGCTTCAGGACCATGGATTAGTTTTTAAAGCTTACACACTCTATGTGGCCTGTTAGTATCAGGTTCTCCAAGCTCTCCTTCCTCATTGCATGTCCCAGAAACTTCAGCTGTCTCTTCCTGATGCTCAGTATTAATTTTTTTTGTTTCCATCATTTCCAAGACCTCAACATTGCTCACATGCTCGATCCATGATATTCACAGCATCCTTCTGTAGAACCACATTGCAGTTGCTTCAAGTTTTTCTTTCATCTTTGATGATATTATCCAGCATTCACTGTCATATTGAAGGATGGACAGCACGTAACAATCCAGTACTCTCTTGTTTCGAGCAAAATTGTCTTGTTTCTTAATACTTTACTCAACTTCTGGAATGCTTCCTTCACCATGCCAAGTCGCCTTCGGATCTCTGTGTTGCACTTTCCGTCTTCCGTTATAACACTTCCCAGGTATTTTTTTGTACCTGCTTGATTTTAGTATCCCCGACCTGTATTTGGCATATTGGGCTTCCCTTTTTACTGATGACCATGCATTCGGTTTTCTTGCAGTTTATTTGTAGTCCTTTCCTATCACTCTCTTCAGCTACCTTCTGTAGGAGGTCTTGTAGCTTCCTTTCTGTGTCCGCTATCAGCACTGTATCATCTGCGTACCTTAGGTTGTTTAAATTGTGGCCTCCGATGACAAATCCAGGCATAACTTCTAGGGTCCTCAAAATATTCTCACTGCACAAATTAAGTAGATCCGGTGAAAATACACATCCTTGTCTTACGCCCCTTTCTATCTTTGTATATCTGCTGAATTCATTACCTGTCTGTATACAAGCGGTTTGTTGCTAGTAAAGATTTCTGATTACTCCTAAGTCTTTCCCAAATATGTCAAGGCTGTCGAGTATCTCCATCAATTCTTTGTGTCGTATTTTGTCAAACGCCTTTGCATAATCAATAAAGCACAGTATAAGTCCTTCTTCATTTGTATTGCCCTTTCAGAGAGCATCCTAATCATAAATATAGCATTCCTTGTTCCTGTGTCTTTAACAAAACCGCACTGTTCTTGTCTTATCTCTGGTCTGATTCTGCTTCTCACTGTATTCATCAGGATTCAAACGATCATTTTTGTTATATGGCTCATTAAACTGATGGTTCTGTGGAGTTCGCACTCATTTGCTCCTGGCTTCTTAGAGGGAGTTAGTGAAGATAAATATGAGGGACAGTTTGGTAAAATTCCAGGGATTGCACCTTCATGAAGAATTGCTTAAGGCTAGCAGTGATTGTTTTCAGGGCGAAAATGCAGTTCACATAAAAAAAATGAATTAAAAGAAAAATTACATCCTATTTTAAAATCCTTGTCAAAAACGAAGATAGTAAAAAAATAAAACTACAAAAAAATGCATGAAAATTCCAGATATATTGGAGGGAAACTTTAATTTAAGAAAATGCTGTTCAGATTTTTATCGAAAATGTCATTAAATTGCAAAAATATTGAGTTTTGTAGGTGTTCTAACATTCAGTAAGAAAATTCAAAAGCATTTAGAAATACTAATTATATAGGGAATGACATTTGTCAACATAAGAAGTTTATTAGAAATTATAAAAATTTCCTTTAAGTATTTATATTACAAAATCTATGATTACAATATATAAATAAAAACAATTATCAATAGATGGTTTATTTACCAATTATCTCATTTAATGTTTAGTCATCTTGATTCAAAATTTAAGAGTGGAACATTTTATTTTATGAAAGCAAATGTTTTCTTTTAATAACTAGTGTAACATTTGACTTGATGTATTGCTTTGTGTGTCAACTCTGAATATATAACTTGTTTGACTTTCAAACTGAATTGTTTGTAAATTTTGCTGAAAAATGTCTTTTGTTCTTTTAATGTTTTGCTTTGTCCTTCATCAACTGTAAGCTAATAATTGTAGACCTGGTGAGCATGAAACGAATATCTTAAGATGAAAAGAGCCTCATTTTCACAAATTTATCTTTTTGATTCCTTCATTATTTGATGTGTTGCTTTTTCATTTGTCTGTGAATTAAGAGGTTGATAGTCTTTTCATCAGTCACTTTTAATATCAATGCAACCTTTTTAGCTTCTTGTTTTATTTGATCATTTTTGTTTATTAAAAACAGTGTAGTTTGCAGAGAGATTATCATTATGTAGGGTATTTAATATATTTAAGAATTTATTTTTTCCATGTTGGTCTCCATTGAATTTTACCCTGAAGATAATCTTTCAGAACAAAAACATAGTTTACTAACCGTAATATCAAACTGCTTTTTTTCTTTTTAAACAAAGGAAATTATGCTTTCTTGTCTGATTCAAGGAAACTTTTTTAGTACATTGTGTTTTGTGTAAATGTTTAAAATAATTGTAATGTGGTATGATAAATGAAGTGGATCATGCTAAATTAAAATGTGTAAATTTTGTCTTTTTGTTATTAATACATTACTTTAGATAAATTTAAATTTCTCAGGAATCAAAAGTAGTATGTGGATAATTGGCCATGGTTAAGTGTAATTAGCAACATGCTCAACAAACAGAATCAAAGTTCTTGAATAATAAAGGAATAAAAAATGGAAAAATAATATTAAGTAAACAATATATATGCAAGTCAAAAGTAGGCAAAGCAACAGTAATAAGGTACAAAGTTTACAAGGTGTTTTTTCACACACACACTCACACACACACACAACGAGATACAGTGAACTGATTCTAACATCCTGACTTCAAGAAAGAACAAAACAATATGATGGATGAAACTAAGAATTGGTTAGGAAGAAATCCCAGTATGCATTTCTAGGATTTATCTATAAATTTGGAAAGGGAATGTTTTTAATATTCATTTCATAGGGATTGAAATCACCACAGTAACAACAAAACATTGTTCTGATAAGTAAAAAAGGTCTTCATTGCTCAAAGAATATGACTTAAGGCATTGTTATTTGAAAAATTTAAGTCAAATACTCTTAGAAAACACTTTGTAAAGCTGAAAAGAAAAATGCTTTAATAATTAAATTCAGTTACTATGCTTAGATTTGCATAAATATGGGAATGAATATATCTGTATATGTAGATTATGGTGTTGGGACAGTGAAAGCAAGTGGTGTAGACATGTTTTAATAGCAGTCTCAGTACCCACTATTGTTGTTAAATCATTGAGTGTCCCTGTAATGTTCCAGGAAAAAAAAAATTTTTGGGAACTGATCTTCACAGTGGAATGTAATTGAAATGCCTAGAAACAGAACCTGACTACAGCATAATGATTTCATCTTGTATATTAGCTAAAAGAATGCCTGAATTTGTTTGCAGATAGTACTATATAATAACAGGGGAACTTTTAGACATTTTCAGTATTGAAAAATACTGTAAATTTAAAAAATATTTAATTTTGATTGAGTAAAGTACAACATACAGACCTGAGTTTTTAAAAGCATGAAAAAAAAAGAATTTTGAAATTCTGGAAGAAATTATACCAGATTTCTTTTAACTGCACTCAAAACTCTCTTGAAGGACTCTTGGGCCAGATTACATTGAAACATTGGTTTCTATACAATCACTGAAGTCAAGCCTGGTCAGTAGAAAGATGACTGACACCATAAGAATACCAGGTGCTGTAAGCTTAGATGTGTGGATGGTGTAATGGATAATGGTGTAGATATGTTAATCAAAGAGCTTAGTTCAAACTTCAGTTCAGTTCATTATATTCACTTTTGCACAAATACCCTTGGAAATGGTATGAATCCATCACTTCTTCGCCCAGCTATGGATTAGTTAGTTAAAACTATCGCCCGGTTCACACTCCACCCACGTCTATTGAACAGGTGAAGAGGCTCATCCCTTGTTCCCTGTTTAGGATGTGATTTCCGGCTTTCTCTTTTCCAATCTTTTTACTCTTAAGTAGCCCCCTGTGCATCAGTGGCGTTACCGCCTTGCTTGGGGTGATATGATTCAAAATAAAAAATAAAAAATTTTTATTAAAACATTATCCTTTTCATTTTTATTCACAGAATTTAATAAATCTTTTAATGGTGGAGCCCACCTCATTACTTTGTTCCAATGTATTGTGAATTATAAAGTCATTAACTTAATCTCTCAGATTTTACAAATCATATAAAAGAAATTACTCACTTTATTATTAGGGTGTTACAAAAATAATGGCCTCTCAAAGTGGTGTTTTTTTGTAAAGCCATTTTAACATATTATTACTGGTATATATATTAGGTGAATTTCAGTATAGATAATAATGCGTTTTCTTTAATAATTTTTAACTTATTTTCAGAAATATTCTTGAAGCATAGAAGCTCTTAATTATGAACATGACAAAACATGATCTTCATTTACTTTTCTTACATGAGTATAAACTTGGGCACAGTGCCTCCTAAACTTCTGCCAATATCAACAGGGCATTGAGAAAAATGGGTCCATAATTGATTGGACAGTATGAAGGTGGTTCCAGAAATTCCGTATTGGTGATGAGAACCTTGAAGATGAAGAAGGTAAAGGACAGCCATGACATCAAACAATTGCAAGCAGTTGTTGAGCAAAACCCATGTCAAAGTGTCAGAGAAATGTCTCAGACATTTGTTGTCAGCACTGCAACAATCTCATGCCATTTGCAGAGTACTGGCAAGGTAAAAAAAAAAAAAGCTTGATAAATGGCTTCCTCATAATCACAATGAAAACAAAAAAAATTAGGCATTTTGAAGTGTGCTGGATGCTCTTTCTGTGTAACACCAATGATCCCTTTCTTGACCAAAAAGTCACTTGTGATGAATCCTTTATGATAACTGTAAATGATCAGTTCAATGACTTGACTGTGATGAATCTTCTAAACATTTCTCAAAGCTAAAGTTGCATAAGCAAAAGATTATGGTGACTGTCTGGTGATCTGCAATTGGTGTTATCCACTACAGCTTTCTGGAAGCCAATCAGAGCATTAATGCAGAGCTTTACTGCAATCAACTTGCTGAAATGCATGCACATCTCCAAAAAATGAGACCTGCATTGGTAAATTGATGTGGTCCAGTTCTGCTCCACGATAATGTGTGGACACTTGTTGCAAGAATGATGTTGCAAAAACCTCTCAGACTTGGGATATGAGAGTTTACCACATCCTCCATATTCTCCTGACTCACTGATTATCATTTTTTTAAGAACATTTTTAAATGGTAAAACTTTTAGGTCCAAACTAGAGGTGGAATCAGATTTCAAAGATTTTGTTGCATCAGAACCAATAACTTTTTATCAACAAGGAATAAATAATCTCATCAATCGATGGCAAATGGTGCATTGATACTCGAAGCTTATACTTTGACTAATTTCAACATTTCTACTGTTCATTTTTCAAGAATAAAATGATGTTTCTGAAATCGACCATTATTTTTGTAACAACCTAATATTTTTGTTTGATAGCACATATCCATGCATCTGATAAATTCTTTTCTTTTGGAAATGAAAATACATTCACTTTTAGTTCATTTTTATAATTTCCTTTGCATTTTGGGATAGCACAACCATGCAACATTTTATTTGTAAATTATTTCAGTGAAAATATTTACAAAACAAAAGTCAAGCTGAGTCAAGAAAACAGTAGTATAGTTTATAGTACATACGGCCCATCAAACAGGCCTTTTATCCTGATGTTATTGACTCGTGTCCTTGGGGAGTGAACTAAGGAAAAAATTCACTTCCAATCTTTTATACACATTCTTGCCCCCTTTTAGTTTGTTTCACTTCTATACCAGATGATACCAATGACTGCTCAAGATTATAGGCAATACTTAATACTTAGTATTTTAATGTTGCTACGGAAAACAAACCACTGTTCTCATGCCTGAAATAGATGGGTCTGCCCAGCTATATTTAAATTTTGAGTTCTTTTGTTTTGTTCATCATATCTACTGTTAATCCAATCCCCCTGTTTATTTTCCACTTTTTTTTTTTCAAAATACCCACTGTGAGCAACAACTAAGTTTTAAGGAAATGAAAAGGATGCTTGTACTTAGAATCAGAAAAGATTGTTGAACTTTCTAGGGTAGATAACACGAAAAGTGGGTTTAGAAAATTTTATACTCATAAAACATATTGAAGAAAAAAAGGACATAGGAAAGCAGCACATAACCTACTTAAAATGTTTGTGTAAATGGTTGGTAGAATAGGAATCAGAAAAAATACCAAAAAAAAAAACATTACTAAATGATAGAAAGTTGTGGAGAGACATGATTGCCAATGTTCTGAAGAGACATGACACACAAGACGACTCACTCTTTATTTTTCAACCTGTCCATTTACTTCAACCTCCTTGTTTTTGTGATGAAAACAAATTTTGAATGAACTCTCGGACCCCCCTTCCCTAATTCTTAATTCCTTCCAACCTCCCACCTTCCCTAATTCTTCCAACCTCCCACCTTCCCTAATTCTTCCAACCTCCCACCTTCCCTAATTCTTCCAACCTCCCACCTTCCCTAATTCTTCCAACCTCCCCCTTCCCTAATTCTTCCAACCTCCCCCTTCCCTAATTCTTCCAACCTCCCCCTTCCCTAATTCTTCCAACCTCCCCCTTCCCTAATTCTTCCAACCTCCCCCTTCCCTAATTCTTCCAACCTCCCTCTTCCCTAATTCTTCCAACCTCCCCCTTCCCTAATTCTTCCAACCTCCTCCTTCTATTCTGTAAGAATAGGTATTCTAAATCTAACTATTGAATCATTATAGTAATCATTATAGAATAAAGTCTATTGTAATATTTTTCACCAGTTTCAATATAGTGTATTTTCATTTATCATTTTGTTTTGTAGATATACCCTCGGCATATGCTTTTTGGACATACTGCATCAATATGTTGTCTGTCATTGGGTAGTGAACAACATGGCTATCCCTATGTTGTCAGCAGTTCTGAAAATGGGTAAGTTGATACATTTGCATTCTAAGGCATTATATTTTTGCTTTTAATATAAAATCTAGTAATGGAATTAGAATGAAAGAAAACTAGTTATCAGTGTGATATTATAGACGCCCACATAGAAGGGGAAGAAGTAACTTTGTCTTGATCTCAACTGTGTCTATTTGACAGACTAATGGATGGTTTCTTTGCAGTTTGGTCTTCTAAGCAGCATATACTTAGACTGAAGAAGTGGAATATAATGTAAAGGGGTGGATGTTGCTAGACATTTTTAAAATTACAATCTTTTATGTACACAAAATGTGAGATTTATATATATATATATATATATATACTCATTTTAAAATTACCACACTTTATTTAAATTTTATGTACATAAATTTTTTTGGACAAATATGAGTGTGTAAAATTTAATTAAAATATCTATTTATAGTTTATTTTTAATACCTATTTAATTATGCAATAATTAATTTACTTTATATAACTTTAAAATAAACATAAATATGAGAAAAATATTTAAAACTCACCTAGAAACTGTGTCCATTGATGAAACCAGTCAGATTTAAAAGCTCTGGGAATGTTAGTTTGCATGGCTGGTGAATTCAAATTTCAAAAACAATTCCTTTTATATTTTTTACTTCATGTTGGATGGATGTAGTGATATAGAAGCAACTGATTATTAAAGATGAAATGTTGCTATATGAGGAGGTGCTATTTTCATTTTTTAGCAGAAGTAAATTTCTCTGGTATTCATTTCAACTTGGAAATTTTATTTTAAGCTTACCAAATTGACAATTGTCCTCTTTAAGATGGGACTATTTTGATATGTGTATGAAGACACTACTCTGCAACAAATTTTAAAACATACAAATAGAATTCTCTGATTTTTTTTGTTTTTTTTAATGTGGAAAAATAAGCACCCATCATTGAAATGTGACCTCATTTAAAAAGAATTGGTTTAAAAACTAATTAACACACAAGAGAAAGAATTGTATGTTTATAAAGAGAAAACATCAAATTTTCTTTACATACTAATTTTATCAAAATAACTTAAAAAGTATTTTAGATATTGCCAGTCGAACTTTAAGAAAATTTCACTATTCTGACCAATTTTCGCAGCTTAAACCAGCTTGTTTGGGATACCTAAAAAGATCTGAAAATGCCAATTACAGATCAGGGATACTAAAATCCAGCTGGTACAGAAATTTAAATACCTGGGAAGTGTTCTAACAGAGGATGGGAAGTGCAACACTGAGATCCAAAGGCATATTGGTATGGCCAAGAATGCATTTCAAAAGAGTATTGAGAGACAGGAAAAGTTCATTGGAAACAACAAAAAAAAAAGTGCTGGACTGTTATGTGATGTCTATCCTTTTATATGGCAATGAATGTTGGACAATCTCATCGAAGATGATGGAAGGACTTGAAGTAACTAAAATGTGGTTCTACGGGAGAATGCTGAGGTCCATGGACTGAACATGTGAGCAATGACAAGGTTTTTGGAAAGGATGGAAACAAAAAAGAAACTGATACGTAACATCAGGAAGAGACTTTGAAAGGTTATGTTCTATCTTTGATTTCAGAATGCCATAAATTATACTTATGCTGCTGAACAAGTCAAATGCATGTGGAGCCTTATTACCAATGACAATCAAACAACATGAAAATAAAAATGCCAGAATTTCTTTCTTTTTTTTCTCCATATCTTATTCTCTGATGAAGCTTTAATAAAGTGAAATATGTTAGATTGATAAATGTTTTCTATTTGTTCTTTATCCTATTATCTACATATATCTTGCCTTAGATGCACTACAGCTGCAGTACATGTGGTGCCCCTATAAATCTAATGAGTTACATGACCCGTGGTTTATGATATATATATATATATATATATATATATATATATATATATGTGTGTCTGTGTGTGTATATGTTTTATATGTATTTTATGGATTAATTTTTATTTTTATTTTTTTTTTAAACACTGGATGTAGTTTGGAAACATGAAAAAATACTGTTTGGACTAATATCTATATACATACATACATACATACATACATATATATATTATTTATTTATTTATTTTTTTTTTCAAGGTAAATGTTATTAAAGAACAGCCATTTTGTGTTGATTAATTTTATTGACTGACTTTTTAAACTATAAATAATCCTTCTTGGATAAGGAGGAAATTCAGTTTATTTTGGAAGAAATATGTTTGGAATTTTTGAGTGAAGATAGCATCATTAAACAACAAGTTATCATTTTATCTCAAAATACCTACCCATAATTATACTTGTACCGGCAGTGGAAAAAGGCACAGGAAAAAGAAAAGATGTGAAGAGAAAGAGGTATGGATAGTTTTTTTTTTGAGATGAAACACTGACTTGTTGCTGGATGAAGCCATCTTGGTAGAAACTGTGGTTGCAAGAAGGTCAGTGTTTCTGATATATATATATATATATGTGTGTGTGTGTGTGTATGTGTGTTGCTATCAGCATGTTCATTTTGATGTTGATCATATAGCTATAGGATAGTTTAAGCATTTACTATCTTAATTCTAGTTAGATGTAACACAAACATGGCTTTGTAAATAACAATAAAAGCCTAAAACCGGACTTGGCTGTTTGTTGAATAACCAGCAGCCAGAAGAAAGTTTGGTTGGCATGAAATTAATGAAGAGACTTTTGGAATGAGTTCCTTTGCAATTTCATCAATTTGAAATATATTCCAAATTAATGGTATTGCAGTGGAACACATTCCAATTTCTTCATTTTTCTAATCTACACAACTTGTAAATGTTTAAATTCTGTTAATTTGCTTCAGGAAAATGTCATTTTGATTTTTCTTTTTCATCTTCTTAAGGGAAATGTGTCTTTGGGACATCAGTGATGGGCGGTGTCTCGAGAGTAGCCGGTTGCCCATTGTTCACACTCGAATCCAGGTAACCCATTTATCTTTTACTTCTGTTACATTGATCATAAGAAAATTCCCAAATGCCAATATTTAACCATAACTAGGCTATTTTTATGACCTTCTTTTATATATTTGATGAACAAACACAACAATATTGTAATAATTTTGACTACTTTTATGCACTGTGTTTCTTCATGACATTGGTGAACATGGATCTCTACAATTTCCTGTCCTCTGTAGTTTTTAGTAATTTTTTTCTATCTCTTCTAAACACTGTTCTACCAACCATTTACACAATTTCTTTAGGTTATACACTGTTTCCCTGTTGCATTCAATATGTTCTGTGAGTATCAAATTTTTAAGCCCTCCTATCTCATTAAGTGCCCTAGAAATTTTACCTCTCTCTTTCTGATAATTATAAGTGCCCATTATGTTCTCATTTCCTCAAAAACTTTGTCATTGCTCACATGTTCAGTCCATGGTATTCTCAGCATCCTTCTGTAGAACCACATTTCTGTTGCTTCAAGTATCCTCTTCATCTGTGAGGAGATTGTCCAGCATTCACTGGAATATAGAAGGACTGATATTACATAGCAGTTAAGTACTCTTTTCTTTGCTTTTAATGAAATTAGAATTTGTAATTTTCATGTTGGGCTGTTCGTTTTCCTGACAATTATACATTCTGTCTTCTTGCAATTGACGTTTAGTCCTTCTTGTTTTCTTTAGGAGTTCTTGTAGTTTCCTTTCTGTGTCTACTGTCAACACTGTGTCATCTGTATATTTTATGTTAAGATTGTGGTAGCCAATAGTGAATCCTGTTTGGACATAAGTTGAATAAGTTCAGTAAGAAGACATGCAAAAAGGATGTCCTTATTTTTCAAGTTATTTTGGTTATATGCCCAAATTCATGATTTTCTTTTTTATTTTAAATGAATGACAAGTTTAAGTACTTTTTGAAAGTATTATGTATCTAACAGAACAGTATATTTACTTGATATGGAATTATATTTTTCTTTGGCAGATTGTGTAGCTTCAATTCCTTGTCAATGAGAATATTTAGCATTTGAAGCCTGACTCTCATACTAAGTACTTGATGCTTGTATCAGTTTGCCACCCCATGAGGGAAAATAGGACACAAAGTCTGGTTTAGGTTTGAACTTCACATGTCTGTGCATTCTTTTGGATGATCTTGCAAAGGCATCAAGATTATACATGGTCTTATTCTTTTAATTCAGAAGAAAGTGGCTGTTCAAGAGTTGGTATTTTCAGAGACTAGATATATTTATGTTAATTTTATGTCTTGTTTTGCCTGAGAATAAGACCAAGGTTGATCTCCATCTGAAAAAGCTGCAGGAGTTGATTTTTATACAATGTTTTTGAAAAGTATACCCTCACTTTGAATGAAAGTAATGGATACTTAATTTGAACCTACTTGTTTTGTTTCTCTGAAAACTGAAATATTACCCATAAAAAAATCAGATTTATTTGCTCATGGCGCAGCACTTACTGAAACTGTCAGCTGTATTCAACTGATTTCTCAAACTAATAATTAAAAATAGCTTCTAACAAATGAAGCCTGTAGATCTTAGTGAGAAACATCCTTCTTTAAAACTTGTGAACTACTGTTACAGAATCATACACATACATAATCTGGCTTCTAGCAAATAGTCTGTAAGTCTTAGTGAGGACCATCTTTTTGTGAATTGGTGTTACAGAATCATACACATATATAGAATGATACAAAAGAGTTGATTAAAAGAGCAGTTATCAGTTTCATGCTAGGTAACCTTCAAATGCCTTGCATTCCTCCTGGGTTTGTTTTTTTATATAAATATACAAACATAGAAGAGTCCATAAACAGACACATGTCTGCATTTAGAAAGCCCTTTGGAATTTTGTTCAACAGTCTGTCTTGCTGGGGAGATTCTAAAATGCATGACTTTCTGCACTCCTTAAGTAGACTGGTCTATTTGTTAGAAAAAAATAAGGAACAAATAAAAAAAATTATTCAAAATATTTTCATATTTGAATGTTCTTTTTTTTTTTTTCCTCAGCCCTACCGATTCAACAACTCAAATGATATTCATCTTGTCTGTAATGGATATTATCCAGAGATCCATATCATGGATCCATTTGGATTTGAAATCTTGTTCTCTTTACATTCCAAAGTAACTCCAGATTGGATAAGTGCCTGCTGTATTCTCAAACCAGTCAAAGGAGAAGGTTTGTACTGTGCTTTTTTAACATTTTTTTCCACCCTAAACAAGGCAGTAAAGCCACTAAGATTCAAGGGGTTATATAGTGTGAAAGATAAAGAAAAAAAGAGAAACATTATTAAGGAGTGAGAACAATAAAAGAAGAGGGATCAAAAAGACAGTATATAACAGTTGACATTGCATATATATTTTTGACAATCAAAATTGGCTGGAAAGTATCGAGCCAGAAGCAAGTTTCCCAGGTGAGAATTACGAGAGAAGAAACAATTAGCATAGAACTTACGGTTGCATCTAGCCAATTCAACAGTAAATTGATGAGATCATATTGCCAATCTAGTTCTGCACTTAAATTCATAAAGTCATGGTGGTGTATTCATATCCAAATCTTCACCATATAAATAAGTCAATACAGCTAGTGGCTAAACTGTTCCTGAAATTGAAGACTAAAATTCTAAGAAATAGTTGTGAATACTTATAACTTACCATATTCTATTCACCCCTAATTCTTTTTTTTTTTTGCTTTTCATATCAAAATAGAGAACTTAAACTTAAAATTTTGGATCTAGATAGTAAGACCCCTAGGGCAGAGAAAATATGAAATCATTGGTACCGAACATTTTTAAAATTCCTTAAATATATAGAGGGTGGGGATTGGATACTCTTATAAATTATGTATTATCTGATGTATACAAATTTTTCAGTAAAGTTGCAAATTTGAAGATGCTATTAAACTTCTAAAGTGAGTTTTCGTCCAAGAATAAAGTGAGATATATGCCAGGCATATACTTGCAGCCAGAACTCAACAGGCTGGGGAAACCTTGAATCAATATTTTCAAGCATTGCATGTTCTGGCAATGGACTGTAAATTTAAAAATATTACTGCTCAAGTTTCCAGAGAGAAAACTATTAGTGATGCCTTTAATTCTGGTTCATTGGTACCTCCTATTCAGTAGATATTTCTTGAAAACAAAAACTCTCACCCCACAGAAACTGGAAATCAAGCTCAAAGTGTACAAAGGGATATCCTAAATTATGAAGCCTATTCTGCGGCTACCCAAACAAGTAAACAAGTGGTGTTGGTATCAGAATCTCGGACTAACACCTTCACTACTCAGCAAGAGGAAAATCAAAAGTAAGATGACGCTTAGACATCCGCTACTAGAAAATACCTTTTAAAAGAAAGGTGCTTTTTCTGCAGAGGCACTAGGCACCCCAGAAGTAAGTAGCCCTATACTGGATTTGGATGGAAGTAACATATCAAAATCAGAAGATACTGTACTACAACCAGTGTACAGTGTATCAATTGAAGGAGCTGAACTAGGAACCTTTGACTTTTCTAGGCCTAACACTGAAAAAATGTCCCTCCCAAATAATCCTCTAAGGCACTGTAAGTGTATCACCGAAGAACCGAGACTCGCTATCAAACACTTAACAAAAACAAACAAAAATAGTTGTTTTTTGAACTGCATTCTTTTTCCTTTGCTAAAATAAAATATTCCAAATTTACATTCTCAAAAAAAAAAAAAAAGTGGCAGAGAATGTTGTATTCATATGCAATTATCCACCATATAAACAGTAGTTGATACAGCTGGTGGCTAAACTTGTCCTGACATTGAAGACTAAACTATTAGAGAAATAGTAGTAAATACTTCTAGCTAATTATAACTTACCACACTAGGTATCATAGTGGAGAGTAATATATATTTTGAATAATACAAAAATGTGGTGCAAGGCCAAAAGGAGGTGATAAAGGAAGGCTGGTCTTCAATCTGTCTTATTTAAACCTAGCTAGCCACAATTAATGACCAAAGCATACTACAGTATTCCTTACACCAAAACAACACATACTTACTAACCTTCTTACCAACAGCCACCATAATACCTCAAAGTCTCTAGTTCCATATGTATAATTTGCCTGTGGTGCATGAGGAATAAAAACATTTAAAAATAAAAAACCCAATGAATATTTACAATGACTATAATTTAAATTATCATATTGGAAAGTATTTACACTATTTAGATTATTTGGACTATAATTGTAATAAAAAGGTTCGGTTTGAAATTCCTAGAACCTGAAGAAGGCCAGAGTGTACAATGGCTGAAACATTGTACAAATCGAAACCAAGATGAGGATAATAGTTTGAATAATGTAAACAGTATCATATTGGAAAGTTCATCAGAACAATTACCATGAAAGTATTTATAGTAAAGGCACAGGGAAGCTACATAATGATGGTAGGAAAGTGACTGAAGCTGCCATTCCAGGTCAGGATCAGTCATTTTGCAGATTCTTTGGATTTTATCAAGAATCTCTAAATATATGGAAGCACCAGACCAGATGTGGCAACAATATGGACAAATAGTAAACTTATAAATATATTAAGTTATAGTGAAAAAATGTTTGTCTAACATGACACAGTGAACCAAATTTCTTAGCAGAAGACTAAGCAGTTGATTCAATGAATTGTTTTTTTACAGTTGATCTTTTAATGTAACTTGGAAAAAACAATTAACATAGAAAAAGTTCAAACTTAAAAGTTAGTGTTTATAATACTTTTAAAAAAAAACTTTTAATGTATATTTTTTTGATTTCAGATGATGTTGTTGTAGCAGTTTCCAATTCTGGTGCAGTGAAAGTGTGGAGTTTATCTGGTGAAGAAACAAAGGTAAAAAAAGACAAAATGAGCAAAGTAATGATAAAGAAAAAATACTTAGAACAAATGATGGCTGAAATTAAAAAAGGGATATAACATTTAAAAAAAAATGAAAGAAATCACACCAGCTGGAAAATAAAGAACTTTATTTTTTCTTGATTCATTCATAAAGTAATTTCATGCTTTAAGTTCTTCAGGTATTTGGCTAGCACTTTGTATTTTATCATGTCTCTTGTTATAAGTTACAATATTGTAATTCATAATCAGTCCTGTTTTGCATTATATATATAGTCATCCTGTGATATCCTTGTGGGACTGGTGCTAGATACCAAAATCCATAGATGCTAAAGTTTCTAAAACATATAGAGTGGTGTAGCATTTGCATATACATATATATATATTTTCTAAACATATGCTGTTAAATATAAGAGACAATGAATGTCTATTATGTTTAATCATGAGCAATTCTAAACGTCGTATTTTGGTTTTAATTACAGTTGAAAATAAAGACAAAAATTCTCCAACATTTGGATAATTATTGATTTGCTTCTAAGCTTTCGGCTCACATGAGCCATC
The DNA here is from genome assembly GCA_037127315.1 of Ascarosepion bandense. Taxonomy (NCBI): domain Eukaryota; kingdom Metazoa; phylum Mollusca; class Cephalopoda; order Sepiida; family Sepiidae; genus Ascarosepion; species Ascarosepion bandense. The sequence continues at coordinate 847,990 of JBBBDQ010000515.1, forward strand.
TTCAGAGAGGTTATTTAGACTGAAATATAATAACATCCACCATCACCGACGATTTTATTTTGTGTTGACGTAAAACTTCGCTTGGCAACGGCAATAGTTACCAAAAATAATAAATGCAGTTCTCAAATTTGCAATGCAGTTTTATGACGTCACACTGCGTGATAGCGCGAAATGACAACAAAACCATATAGTCAAATACATTGTAATATGTTATGTCTGTCCAGATTTAAAGGTGATTTTATTGAGTGTTGGTTGTTTAGATTTCATGTACATGGCCTCCAATATCTGCAGGTTCCTCTTACTGTGTGTATGAGTAAGGATCACCGTATTGTTGACCAAAATCTGTCTGATATTACCTACAAATGACATCTTTCTGATCAGAGTACTATTAAACAACATTTCTCTGAAAAACATAAACATGTAGCTGTAGCGACAAAAAAAGTTTGTTAGCTGTAGCCGCAAAAATTAAAATTATTATAATCTACATTAGAAAATTTTTAATAAAAAAAACTTTGATATTTAACAATTCACAAAAAATTAACTAATACCAATTTTAAGTACCGTATATACTTGTATATAAGTCAATTTTATGTATGGTGCGACCCCCGAATATTTTTCCATGAATTTTAACTTCTCCCAAAAAAGGCCTAATTATTAACCTCTTCAAAAAGATTACCTGCGTTAAGTGTGCCTCCCCCCTCGACTATTTTTGCGTTAAAAAAAAAAACTCATAAAACTTGTGCTATGCTTAAGTATATACGGTACTCGTATTTAATAAAAGATGAAATTTCCTTTTTTTTTTTTCTTATTTTTTTTAAAAAGATTCCATTCCAAAATACGGAGAAAAAAACAAAAAGTACAAACAACACAAGTAATGAGCAAACGAGTTGTGAGGTGAATGATGCTCAAACAAGTACTGGAGAAAAACTGAGGACCTGTGAAATGGCAGGAGGCTACAACAGGGTATGCCTACACATCTCTTAATTTGCGTGGTAGCAGCAGAGTGCTCGATGCACAGCAAATTCAAGTTTTGTTATTTTTATCATTGCCAGAATTCTTTTTTCCAAGTAATTTTTAATCCATGGTTGGTTGAATCTGTGGATGCAAAGGAGTCAGCTGTATTAGATATAAAAGGATTAATTCATTAGTTAATCAAGGAAATACCTTAAAGTGAATATTCAACAGAACAGTCAATTTTCAAGTGGTACTTAAACTGGGATTAACTCTGTATCATTTATCTCCCTTGGATCTCATTTAAATATCCTTCATTAACATTAGAGAGTAAATCTAGCTACTGTTATTTTTTATTCAAAAGACAGTTAATAAATATATAAAGCTGATTAACATATTTAGATTCCAATTTTTAGAATAGCAAGATGATATTGTGTGGCTTTTGATAGAATTGTTTTAAATTAAGTTGCTTTCATAATTTTGCTGTACATTGTTTTTATAAAGATTTATGGCAGGATGTGCGTTGTGGTGCAGTGGATATCGGCTCAGAATGAGAAATCAGGAAGTCGAGTTCGAATTCCAGTTGAATTCACTGCATTCATTTACATGCAAATACCCTTGGGAAAGGTATTAATCCGTCTCTTCCTTCCAGTTATGGGTTAAATAACAAGACAGACTGGCAACCAGTCTACTGCAGAAAGCAATGGCAACCTACTGCGGGATAATCTTCAGCCCAGTCAGTCATGTCTCGAAAGAGACATGATCGCCCAAGCATGTTTCATGTATGGCACTTAACTGACTGATGGCAGGTGATATTTTATAGAGAAAATGAGTTTGTTAGTATTTGTATTGGTTACAGGTTCCCCCCTCCCAATTTATAATATTCCCCATTCTACTACATCTCAATTTTCATAAAGTAGAATTTATATCTATTCAATTCAAATTTTATTGTAACCTAATTATGTACAATAATGGATCATATGCAATATAGGTGAACAGTTCAACTAGAAAAACTGAAAATAAATACAGTGCATCAAAATGCTAATTAGGAGCATGTCATACTAGATCATTCCATCTTAAATAAATCAAATTTGAGATTTTTCTTGTTAAAAAGTTGAATAATTTCAACACATTTAATATTGTGGATAAAAATAATATATTTTATATTGCATTTTTGAGGCATAAGCAAAACAAATTCATGAATTTGGACAAAAAAGACCCTAGAATGACGACAAAATTTGTAAAAAAAAAAAAATGTTATCTTAAAATAGTCAGTTGTGTTAAATTTAATTTGTAATGTATATAAATATTGATGAGACCAAAGAGCACTGCCCCACCTTCAGTTGAAGATTTTTGGGGTAGTAAGTGCTGGCCCTGATTGATTATATTATGTTCCTGATGTTTATTTAAAATGTATCAAATTAAATACTTCTGTCAGTTTTCTTCAACATTTTAGACACTCAATGACTTTGTTATAAATACTGCATGAAAAGTATTGCAGGGAGTGTTTCTTTATCTAAGTTTGTAGCTGAGAAGGCCTGAGAAGCAGGTATAATTGCATTCATCACATGGAAGAATCTCCTTTGTGCCTCTCTCAGGAGAAGTGTTGACTTCTTCCATATATTTACAAGATCGTTTCAACAACTCTGTTCTCAAATTCTTTGATGTCAACAGCAATCTGATTTATTCACAGCTCTGCAAGATATTACCAGATGTTAGTACCTGTGTTGACCTTTTTAATTGTGTCCTTAAGGTTGTCCTTGAATCATTTGCTTGACTTGCATTGAGGATGCTTGCCTTGTGTGAAATTACCATGCAGTATATTTTGGCAGATGAATGTCCTTCTTGCAGACAAGATAATCAGCCTAACTAAGTTCAAACAAATTTTTTAGCTGTTATGGTGCTGATTACAGAAATGACCCTAGATTTTCAGGGTTAGCTACTGTTTTTGCTGTATTGAAATTGCTCAATTTTGGAAAAAAGATCAATTTACAATCTTAGCTGATCACAATATTTAGTTAATAAAGGTTATAGAAACCCATCAATTTTCTGGTAGGCTGAGCAACTTATGTCTGCCACCTTAAATAAACTATTTTTATAAGGAAAATGTTTTTGTGTCAAAAATTTTAAAATTTGAAAATGTTTTTGTGTTAAAATTTTTTTACCAAAGTTTTCCAACATATCACTAAAATTTATCTGTAATATCCTAATATGAATATTAAAATTCATTTTTTTTACATAGCCATCTAGATAAATTTCCAGATAATTGTGGCAATGTGAATGATGATCAAGAAGAATAATTCTTTCAGGATATAAAAACAACGGAAGAGTGCTACCAGGGACTGTGAGACAAATGAATGATAGCTGACTACTGCTGGTGTATCAAAAGTAACTTAATTAACATTGAACATGACAGACAATCAAAAAACAAAATCTTTGCCATAGTTCTTATGTTCACAAAGGTTTTCTTTCTGCTGTTAGTTTATTAAATTATTTGATGAAAATACTTGGTATATTCAATCATGTTATTTTTAAAGACTTAGCTTAGGATCTGATTGCTATTGAAAATATAGTATTTCTCAATAAGCAGGCCAATATTTGTTGGTTTAAATATGAATTGAGAGGTTTCTACAATTTCACTTTAAGAAATATTGCCATTGGTCAATATCACATATACAGAAAACAAATGAAAAATGCTTTTTTCTAAAAACGAAGCAGTTCTGTACAGCAAAAACAGTAGCTAATCAAGAAAAAGCAAGGTCATTTTCAGATTCAGTGCACACAAATTAGCTGAAAAAGATGTTTGGTGCCTCCACACCATTTCAAAATATTTTTTTTGTTGTTGACCGGTGTAATTATTAACCAATTATTGGTCAGAGTCAAATTAAACCAATAAATAGTTGTATAAAAAAATGCTCAATAAAAATTTAAATGTAGAGCTTTTAAATATTCTAATTTAGAAGTTAGGGGAGAGAGTTGAAGTAGTAGCATGATGTGTAGTTGATAGGAATTGGAAAGTAGTAGGTCAGGCAGCTTGCATGAGAGTTCAAGGTTAAATGGTAAGAATAAAGTTAAGGGTTATCATGTGTATAAAATTAAATTCAAAACAGTATCAAAAAATTTAGGTTAAAAATTAATATAACAATTAAATCGGAAGGAAAGCGTTTAGTTTATCTTATATTAAGGAAATTTAAACCTACTTTTATGTCGAGACTTGCTAACCAACTCATTTCTCTGATTTAAAAGTAAATTTTGATTATTATATTTTGATTTAATTTTTTTCTCCTAAGCACATCTATCACTCAAACTATTGGGAGTATGCACTGAGCCTATTTCCAATCTGTTTGTGGATTTAGACCTTCTATCTTCAGTTTCCAGTATCTTCAGGAAAAAACTGTTTGAAGTATTAATTTTGGGTTGATAAGAGTGCCAATGAGAATAATATCTTTGTTTACAAACCCCTGCCAAAATTCCAATGTATACATTATAATTTTTCTTGTTCTCTTTGGGGGAAATGGTAGCTTGGTATCTACTATTGGTAGATTTATATTTACCTTCAACAGGACAATTTTCTTTGGATTTGCAATTGCAGGAGGGTACAATACCGGGTTTAATATTGGTTTCATAAAAATTCCTTAAAATCTGGTTATTATGTGAATTGTTGATATTGTACATATTAGTGCAAGAATGGCTAATTTTAATAGTTTTCTATTAACTATTTTATTTAGAGCAAAGTGCCATAATAAAAAGTCTGGTAAGTCTCTTGTCCCTTCATAGATATGCTACCTGAAAATAATTAACATACACATAAGTGTGTATATATATATATATATATATATATATATATATATATATACCCCCTGGTTCTCACCCGCTTGCTCGGCTGCCATTGCCCACCAGAACCATTTCTTCCGGCTCTATCGAAGCTGCTCGTCGAACCAAAACAGGCGCCTTTTCGTTTCAGCACGGAATAAGTGTAAAAAAGTACTGAACGAAGCTAAGAGGGCGTTTGCTACCAGAATGAGGCAACGCATAGCATCCTCTAAGTTTGGCTCCAAAGATTACTGGTGACTCTTCAAAAGTGTGCTCAACAAGAGCAAGACTTCAATATACCCACTAATCAACGAGTTTGAGGTCCTCACCTCCCCAGCGGTCAAGGCTGAATGCTTTGCCCATAGATTCACCATCAATTCGACACTGGACTCGTTAGGAATACCTACACCCGACTTCCCACCCAATACTAAGGCTCAACTAAATAACGTCTACATTACACCCTCACTGGTCGCCAAGATAATTGCACAAGTTGACCCACACAAGCGAGCGGTGGTGATGGAATCCCAGTCATAGTACTGAAGAAATGTGCCCCAGAACTCTCCTCTGTCCTCTCTAAACTCTATAACCTCTGCGTATCTGCTTCCTGTTTTCCTGCCTGTTGGAAGTCCTCCTGTGTAGTTCCTATATTTAAGAATTCTGGCGAACCCTCAGACCCCGCCAATTACCGTCCTATTAGTCTCCTTCCAATCTTTGGCAAAGTTTTCAAAGCCATTATCAACGCCGAGGCGATTCAGCATCTTACGGCCCACAGGCTTCTCTCTGACAAACAGTACGGGTTTCGCTTCACCAGGTCTACTGCTGATATGCTAACGACCATTACCGAGTACATATACTGGGCACTTGACAAGAATGGCAAAGCCTGAACTGTTGCTTTGGATATCTCCAAAGCGTTCGACAGGGTCTGGCACACTGGCCTCTTGTGCAAACTGCGGAGCTATGGGATAACTGAACATCTGTTTGACCTCATCCAGTCATTCCTCTCTAACTGCACATTGAAGGTAGTATTAAATGGGCATGCCTCCCAAAACTACCATACGAACGCGGGCGTCCCTCAAGGTTCTATCCTAGGTCCCATGCTCTTTCTGGTGTTCATTAATGATCTCCCCGACGCCATTAGATCCCAAGTAGGCATGTATGCCGATGACACAACAATCTACTCTCACATCGACCAAAAACCAGGTGTGGTCAACAAAGCGAACCTTGCTGCCGTGCTTGAAAAGGACCTCCAATCTGTAGTGGCCTGGGGTAGGAAATGGCTAGTAAATTTCAATGCTTTTAAAACGAAGCTGTTATCAACTAACCACCATAGACAATCGCATCTACCTCCCATTAGCATGGGAGAAGCTAGCCTCCCAGAGAGTAAAATACTACGCCTCCTTGGCCTTACACTTTTGGCGGACCTCAAATGGAATGACTATATCGAATCCATTGCTAAATCTGCCCCTATGAAAGTCAGCTCTCTGTGCAGGGCCCGGAAGTTTTTCCCACCTAAATCTATTCTGCACATATACAAATCTACCATCCGTCTGTGTATTGAATATTGCTGCCATATCTGGTCGGGTGCCCCTGCTGCTCTCCTTGGGCTTCTTGACAAAATACAAAGGAGAATCTTTAACGTGGTTGATACTGACTTGGCAGACCGGCTGCAACCACTCTCTCACCAGCGTGATGTGGCTTCCCTGTGCCTCTTCTACAAGTACTTTCATGGCTTCTGCTCTGATGAACTTAGAGCAATGGTGCCGCCTAAGCAGGAATTTACACGAGATACTAGATTAGCAACTAGGTCCCACCCTTTTACAGTTAAACAGATAAGATGTAACCGTAAATTCTACTCCAACAGCTTCTTTTCTTGCGCTTCCCTCCTGTGGAACTCCCTTCCATAAGTCTGCTTTCCTGACAGCTACAATCTTCAGGTGTTTAAATGTAGGGTCAATAGACACCTCCTATCACTCTACCTCCCAATTATTCTCAGAACACTCTCATCTACCCAACCCTCATTCTCAGTATCCTTACCCACCTATCACCCACCCTCTGACATTTCCTATATTTAATCATCCTTTCTCCACTCTATGTCGCCCCCTGCGCAGTAGTGGCAGTGACATGCCTTGCTCGGGGTGAAACGCTTATAAAAAAAATATATACACATTGTGTGTGTGTGTGTGTAAACTATTTTCAGGTAGTATATCTGGAAAGAAACAAAAGACTTACCAGACTTTGAATTATAGCATTTTGTGTCCTCTATGTTTTGACTAGCCATGAACATTCTCAAATTTAAAAGACTTGATAAACCAATGACATCCTTGCTCTTGTATATAAACCTGTGCAACAAAATAAACCCTTACATCTGCCTTGATAAAGTCCTTCAGAAGACAAAACACATTGGCTAAGGATTATTTTCCTTTTGTCTTTTTATTTGTGTGTGTGTGTTAGATGTTAATTTTACTGGATACCCATATCTGAGTAAATGCTCCATTTATTTATTAAACAGTATATTTATTTTCATCTACCAGACTACATATTCAAGAAATCTTATTAAAGAAAAATATGTACTCTCTGGCAGAATTTACATTTGTTCCAGGGAAAATCATCTTCAGATCTGACATCTACTACTATATGTATATTTCGAGTTGAAGAAAGATTTGCATTTATAATGCAGTATTTAACTTTGCCTGATAATTGACACATCTTGTGGCTGAGAAGTCTAAAGCACATCACACACACACAAAATGCTAAAGTATTAGTAAAACCAACTCAATGCCTCTCAGGCGGCCAAAATACCCATGCAAATATGCTTGGTAAATGTATGAATCCATCTCTTCCTCCCCTCTCCAGATATGGCTAAATAGCAGGACAGACTAGGTCTTGTATCTTTGGGTAGCAACCAGTGTAGGAGTAGGACAACTTTGAATTCAAAACATGTAGAGGGTCATTTAAGGGCCTTGAGGCACACAGTAAACCCACTCTGCCACTGGTTCTTTGTTTCAATGCCCAAAAATAACTGTGGCGGATCTGTAGTCGATCACTTCGTTCCAAACCGGACTCTGCCTAAGTTGTGCTTGATTGATCACAAAGCCAGTCTGCGTTGAAAGTTGCCAAAAGTCTGCTGCATTGATGATCTAGACAGAGGTGGGTGCCACAATAAGAAAAGGAAATCTTTGTAAAATTAACAACAAAATGTTTATATACATACGTTCTGTTCAGTACAGTATTTGGTTAGAGTTTATCACTCTTGCATGCAGACAACTATAATCTCAACCCATGTCTTCTACAGGATGCAACACTTTATTTAAATTGGTTGGTCTGGCACAAGGCTAAAATCAAAGTTTCTTTTAAAGCCTTTTGTTCACCTGATCAACCTCAACTCCCTCTTTCCTGTGTGAGTGCCTCCTATTATTGTTCAAGCGGGTGTGAACTGTTTCTCTAACTTTCCTGAAATCCACCAGGGCTCTTTTTTCATTTGTCATCTGATCAACCCTGTCTGTTTCTTTCCTGTGTAAGTGCCTCCCACCACCACCTGAGAAGTGTGTTTCAGCCCAATGGTCAAATTTTAATTATTGTTTCTTTTGCTTTTCTGCTTTCGGTGTGAGGTTTTTTTTTTTGCATCTGTGTTGTTATCATTTCAATTGTTATAAGAAATTATCTAGCTTTGATCAAAAAAGAAAATCATATTTTTTTCTTTTATTTCTCAACATTGCAAAATTCTACTAAGAACAAGGAGACTTTATTTCTGGGAACTTTGTCTCTCCTTCTCAGCAGAGGTGGCGGTCCCTAGGAGTCATAAAATACCCTGTGCACTGTTCCTTAAACAACTGTCACTTTTATCAATGGTCGTTAAATTTTTTAATAAAGAGAAAACTTATTAGCAAAAATGGATTTTCTAATTTTTTGCAATATGAATTTTTATTCAAGTTTGTTGCCAGCACTCAAGAGTCAAAAAGAATTTTATCTTGTAATCTCATTTATCTATTTATTTATTTTTTTGGGTGCTCTCAGAATCACTTAGCTTCCCATGGGTGAAGAAGGAAAAAAATATTCAATTATTGTTTTTTCTCCTTTTCTCTTCTTGGAACCAAAAATAGTGTCACATACTATATGTATCAGTTGTCTGTATTCGGCTGTTCTGAAAAGTATGGTAGGTTCTACACAAGCCTTCACCACTATAATCAAATCATGTATGGATAATACTGGCTATTCTGTTCTAAGAACTGAGTTGTTATACCTTCATATGTTGAAAACAATGGGAGAATCCAGTTAATATATATATATATATATATATATATATAAACAAAAATCGGGAAAAACCTTACACAAGAAAAAAATTTCAGATTAAGAAAGAAGAAAAGATCAAAATTCAAACCCCTACCTAAGCAGTAAATAACCATGCTCAACACCAAGGCTATCCAGACAAAACAAAAAAATAATTAATTGAGGCACATCTTCATTGCAATCTTCTGTTTTAAATAAGCAAAATTTTTATGCATTTTTAACTGTTCATTTCAAGAAACTACAAGTATCTTTATAGGGATGTGCATTATAGTGCAGTGGATATTGGCTCAGAATGATAAATCGGAGATCCAAGTTTAAATTCCAGTCAAATTGATTGCATTCACTTATCGTCTATTGAACAGGTTAAGAGGCTCATCCCTTGTTCCCTATTTAGGATGTGGTTTCTGGCTTTCTCTTTTCCAATCTTCTCACTTTGTTTTTTTTTTTTTTTGCAATTGGAGTAGATAGATCTATCGCCTGGTTCACACTCCACCCACATCTATTGAACAGGTTAAGAGGCTCATCCCTTGTTCCCTGTTTAGGATGTGGTTTCCGGCTTTCTCTTTTCCAATCTTCTCACTATTATGTAACCCCCTGCGCATCAGTTCAAATACCATTGGGAAAGGTAGTAATCTCAATCCTAAACAGGTAGTAATCTCAATCTTGCTTATGTTAACATTAAAAAATTCTTCTCTTCTCTCTCCAGCTATGGGTTAAATAGCAGGACAGATTGGGTTCTCTAGCCTTGGTTGGCAACCAGTCTACTGCAGAAAGTAATAGCAACCTATTGTGAAAATATGCCCAATCAGTCATGTTTCTTTCAAGGTATGATCATCCAAGTGTCTATCCCACATGGCACTTAACTGACTGACAAGAATACAATATCAGTTTGTTACTCAGAAATTCTAATTATTCTGCTAATATTTGTCTTGACTTTTTCAGATGAAGAATCATTGTTATTATACAATGATGTACTGTATTTCCTTATGCATAACACAAGAAATTTTAAACAAAAATTAAAGGCAAAAAAGGTAGTTGTATTATATATAATTACATGCTTTTAGAAATATTTACTTAAATTATTTTGCTTAAAAACACTCTTATTTGAAACAGTTACATTGCAAATACACTCAGCACAATTTTATTTTTGTTCTCTCTACCTTAATCTGTTATTGTTGTCAATTTTAATTTTATACTAACTGTCACTGATATTTGTGGATGGAAATTTGGCCAACTAGTCACATTGGATTTGAGCAGATTTCTCTTAGCAAAAAGGAATTCTTCTCTTAGACTAGATTTCCTATATGTGAGTTAAATGAAGTTATTTAATTTTTTTTACATGCCTTTTTGTATTTGGGCAAATCCACACTTTTTTTCACTTGCTGTTTGATCTCTTCCTTTCCTTTTCTCACACAGCCATAGGCATTGTAGGATAATCTGATTTGAAATGATATGTGATATGATATATTATTTTACTTATTAATAGGTCCTGATTGACCAAAAATCACTTTTTTCATTTTTAGGAGACAACACATCTATGAAAAACTCTAAATCAGTAATTAAAATTCATTGAGAAAAAAAATAAAGCTCAGTCTTCACCTTTGAAAGTTTATTTACTATTTATTTTTTATTTTAATTTTTCTCTCAATCAGAGTAGATTTGCCTATTATCCAGTTCATACTACATGGTTTTTTTTTTATCAGAAGTAGAGGTTTATCCCGGTTTTCTGTTTAGGATTGAGTTTCTGGTTCCTTCCAAAGTCTGCTTCAGTTCTATACTGCTAACATCTCCTGCCTAAATTCTGAAACTTTATTTACTATATTTTTCACAATAGAAGTAGATAGGTTCATTTATTGTCTGGTTCACATTCCTTCCAGGTTTTTTGAACAGTAGAGGTTTATACCTTGTTTTCTGTTTAGGATTGGGTTTCCCTATCCTTTTCCTAAAGTCTTCTCATTGTATCTCACTTTTGGTATTCCTTTGCTTTTTAGAAGCATTATCACCTTGCTTGAGGTCAGTTTATTTAAAAAAAAAAGATAATAAAACACCAAGTAGGCAGGTGTTGATAACAATTGTTTACAAAAGGTATTTGATATGTTGGCAATATTTGTTTTTTGAGAATCAACATAAATGAAAGTCTTTACATGCACATAGGAATGGCTGTACTACAGGGTTGTATTATACTTATTATAATTTGTTCCCTTTTTTCAACTTCAGAAACATGGCGTTGTACTATGTTCAAGTTATATTATACACAAGAAAATATGGTACTTAAATTAGTGTTCTTATTTTGATTGTTTTAGTTACAACATTTCGGTTATTGTTTCCTTTGGCCTTTTATTCTACCATCCGACCTTTTGCAGGTGTCTGTCATCTATCATACTTGGTAATCAGAAAATTTAAAAACTGAACCCTTTATTCAATCCATGAAGACAGATTGTTCTTATTTTACTGCCCATACTAGGGGAGATAACTCATAAAACTCATAGTAATTATGAGTTCAATCCCAGGGCCAGGAGTTATTTATCTGGACTCATTGAAACTGGGATGAGTAGTACTAAATAAGAACCAGATGAGATATCTCTGGATGCTGTCAGTGGAATGAGAACAATCTATCCCCATAGATTAAATGGAGAATTCAGTTTGAAATTCTCTGAAAATAACTTGGTTTATCAAGCACCTGATAAAGCTTACAGGGCACAATGGTCAAAATATAATTTCAACAAATATGAGGATAATAGTCTGCATATTTCCCTCTCTGTAACCCCCTGTATCCTTGTTATATTATTGCCTTGCTTATGGTGAAATGATTATATATATATATAATAACTTGTAAAAGTTCATATTTTTCTTAATTAATTTCTCCTTATCTCTTCAATGAACCAGAATATGACTTTTTGCAATACACCATTTGGAACCACCAGTAACTAAATACGCTTAACAAACTCTGTGTCTTTTAGGCCATGTCCCTCAGGACAACCTGCACGTCGAAACTTGAAATTTTATACTTAATGTCACTTGTCTAAACTGAACATGTGATTTTACACTGTGTAATTTAAGGGTAGAGAGTCTGAATCCAGGAACTAAGGTTGTGACTCTGACAATCAAAATGAGAAAATGTCAGTGAGTTTATCTGTGTATAATATAGATCTATTCTAGCCATTAAAACAGATTAAAGAAAAAGAATTAAGAAAGGAAAGAAAAATGTTTTTAATGTTAACATAAGCAGTCAAAAATAAAAACAAAACAAAATCAAACCAGTTTTCATTCTTTACTTTTCAGGACAAAAAGTGTGTGCACAGCAACAACAAAGGAAGGGAAAATTAATGAACACAAAATATACACATATATTAATAATATACCAATAATTGAAAAAAAATTCTTATGATACACAATTTGTCATTTGAAATGACTCCTTCAGACTGTTAATGTTTTTATCAATATAATTTTAGTTGGAGGGAACAAAATACAACAAATGTCAGTTACAATTCTACATCAAGAAATGCTGAAGGTACAGGGATCATTAACTTTGAGTTTAAATTTTTACTGTCCAAATTATCTAGATTTAGAGTTTTATATCTCATTTCCTGTAACAATATATGTATATAAAGGGAAGAGAAATTATATTCGGACATAAAAGCTACTCCTGTTTATAGAAGGAGGGCTAGAAAAACTCAACATGTATTGTGCCCTATAGAAGCAGTTTAATAATTTACATAGGTGTGTTAATGCATATGGGTCTGCGATAACACAAGATATGTTACATAATTCTTGGTGGGCTATGTTCTGAATTGTGTACAGTCAGACTTTAGTAGTTATGCACACTCCTTTTAAATCCTTGATTGAATGAAAAGTGAGGAATAAAACAGGCCAGCTTTTGTGTTCTTTTCATTTTTTTTTTCTTTTCAATTTGCTATCTTAAGAAAAAAAGATTATAATAAAGAGGAAAAAGTTTCATGCAACCTGTTTCATTATTTAAAACTTTATCGGACTAAAATGATGTTTATATTGATGTGACTCCTCAATACACAGAGGTAGAAATTGCAGTGCCCAATTAGAAAACTGATGTGGGGCCCCTGCTCCATAAAAGTAAAAATTTATGTATGTTTATGTTTTATGTAGTCTGTTCGCCTTTAACCAAAAAAGAAAATTAAAAGCTTGATATACTAAAATTTTGAAAGGTAATATGAAAGTTTTATTTTTTTAATACAAAGTAAGGCAATTACAGACATACCACTTATATGCAGGTCTTTTAGAAAAAGACTATTCTAGATGTTTTTTTTATTTGTAAAGTCTTTCAAAATATTTTCAAGGTCAATGTCATTTTCTATAGATAGCATTACCAAATTGTAAAAATTTTGACTGTAAGTATGTTTTAATCAGTTTTAGTTTTGAAAAACTTCTTTCATTTGATGCAACTGTTACAGGCATTGTTAAGTAAATCCTCAAAGCAATAAAAACATTAGGAAATGCTTTAAAGTGATTGCTTACTACCAGGTATTCAAACAAAGCATGAGTCTACATAATATAAAAAAAAACTTAAAGTATAACACTTATAAAAAATGATAGAAAACTTATTGTTATCATAGAGTTTGTCTGTGTTTAGGTTACTCTATCTTTTAGTACCTTTTTGTTGGTTGTTTGGTTTTTGCTAAAAGTGACATGACAATAATTTTCTGTTAATATAGTATGCAGAATAAATTAATAATGTGAGGAATAAGAATTTCTCATTCTTCATTTCCCATTTTCAGTAGTGGTTTATTCCTCTTAGAATAAAAAGCTTCAAACAATAACTCTGGTGCAGGACCCCCTTAAGGTGTGGGGCTCAATTTGATAAAATTGGTCAAATAAGCTTAAAGCCAGTCCTGGCAATGTAAACATCCCTTTTGTCCTGAAGAATGAAATGTGTCATTCAAATATTTTCTCCTACTTTGTTGTATGTTTTTTCTTTAAAATTTTCCTTGATATATATAAAAAAAAAAAATGATATATCTATTTCTCAATTTGCACTCTATAATTGTATTTTTTTCTCCTTGCACTTTCATTTATTTTAAGAAAAAAAAATGTCTGTTTTAATGACTATAATAAACTTTTGTACCTCCCAAGAGAATATTTTAATATAGACATAAAAATATCAGCTTTTAATATTTAAGCCTTTATTTATCATACGCTTAGAACTTTAATATAAAAATATTTACAATTTTTATAAAATATTTGAATCCTGTTTCCATGGCTTTAAGAAATAAAATTATCTGTTTATTTCTCTTTATTAATTTTTAACAGTACAAACCTATTTATGAAGATGAATCTAAACAAATTCGTTGCTTGAATGCTCAGACACTTCGATGCTGTCCATATAACCAGAGAACTGTTTTGATTGTGTGTTCAAAATATTGGCAGGTAAGTTTTTTATTCTTCTTTTAAAGTTCACTGTCTGTAGATATAGACGCCCATTCTCAACTTACTCGTCTATTGCTCTACCATTGACCACTGTTGACCATACATTGTAATACTTTGTAAAAACTAAGACTATAAATCGATAAAAAAAATATAAACAGTTGATGTTTTTCATTCACACTGTTTCTTGGCTTAGAAACAAAAAAAAATTATTTGTTAAAATTCAACCTGTTTGATGAAAACTTTTCATTTTCATATGGTGAATAAAGTTTTTTTTTATATCAGTTTTGTATTTCATTAACTATATTTTTATTTTTCAGTATGAAGGTGGTTGAATAGAATGATTTTGCTAATATATATTTAAATATATAATATTATATACAGGAATCTGTCATTTACTGTAGCTAATGTGTACATTAAAAGATAGACACTAATTGAAAACACATTAATCAAATATAAGCAAAATAGTTACCCGTTTTCCATGTTTAAATTTTAGAAAATTTTAAATCAGTAATTAAATTTCAGTACACTAATAGAAAATGTGTCAACCAAATGCACATTAATCAAGGGATTCCTGTATATAATATAATATACAGGTTGCGATGGATAAATTGCCATTTTATATTTTTAATTTCACATGTGCGGGTTGTTTTTTATTTTGTCGACTGCACAGTATAGCAGGGTCAGTTGGGCACAGTTTGTGAGAAAAAGAGCACCATGACACAATTCCCTTTGCCAGAAATTTAGAAACTGCATGATGTACTGCTTGATATTTGTGCCAGAAGCTCGAATATGAACACTTCAGAGTGTTTGGATGTTAATCTGAAGACAGTGCAGAGGATTCAGAAAGAGTTAGATGATATATCCAGTCAACATCATGGTGTTTGGAGTGATCACTAGTGATGGTGATGTTATGCCTCCATTCATCTTCCCACAGGTTCTCAAACTCAACACGGAAGTCTGTATCAAGTGCTTTGAAGAGATAGTGCTGCTCCGGGTCAAGAGGATGGCTGCTGGAAGACCCAGTGTCTAGCAACAGGACTCTGCACCATATCACACAAGCAGGAGAACCTAGTCATGGCTGTCAGACAATTTCAGCAACCACATCATAACTCACATTTTGCCACCTAACTTCCCAGACTGCAAACACCTTAAATATTTTGAGTGGGGCACAGTTGAGCAAGATACAAAAAAAACTCCTTGTATCACAGAAGATAAAGGCAAGGATTATGGCAGCATTCACTAACTTAAACAAGGAGATTGTCCAGAAGAGATACAGCAGATTTTGAAGTCATTCGGAGGCTGTGGTTGAAACCAACGACGGTTTTATTGAATAATTTTACTCTTTAGTATTTCAAGATATTTTTGTGAAATTTTTCTAAATATATCTGTTCAAATGAGATGTCAGTATTATTTTTATTTTTGAATAATTTAGACGATAGTTTATCCATTGCACGCTATATATATATAACATATATATATATAAGAACTATGTATAGGGTAGGTATGGATGAAATAAAATTCTGTATCCAAAGAAACACTATTCTTAAAAAAGTGCTCTACAAAGTAGAGCGAATAATATTTTTTTAGAATTTATAACATGCATGTTATAATATCATTACAAAAATAGCTATTTTGTTTTGATACTACTTGTGTCTTATCAAGTGATGAGATTTATTTCAAGTCCATTAAGTAAATAATGCAAATAACATATCTCTTTCAAAAGAGGAAAACAAAATTCACACATTTCAATGGAATAAACACAGGAGAACACTTTTCAAACAGAAATAATAACAATTTGAAACAAACTCTAAGATAACGGGCATACATGATGTCTTAGAGATGGATTTCAGACTTAGTATAAATGGTATCATATTACTGTGTTGCTTCTTAGACCTGCAGTAGCAAAAGAACATTTGTTAGTTTCCTTATTTACATCTAAGGAGTTACCTAGTAGCAGGCTTGCAGAAATTTCATCTAAACACATGTATATATAGTAATAAATGTCTATTATTATATTTTTGCAGAATACTGAAAATTAGCCCCTTAATTTTAACACTATTGCTGCTACAACCATTCTAGTATCAAGGTCTATAAGTTTGCTAATGTATATATGGGGCCCTTTGAAGACAAGTGTTATAAACAATAAATACATTCCTTGAATATAGACCTGTGTTCTCTTGAAAATAAACAAATTAATGAAAAGATTTCAAAATCATTTCGTAAATTAATTCTTGACACTATTTACAGGCTCACAGAAATTACAGCTGCTACTATTCTATTACTAAGTAGTAAGGTCTGTAAATCTGCTAACGCATATATGGTGGCCCTCAGAAGATGACTGTTATAGATGATAGATACATTTGTTGGATACATTCTCTTGAAAATAGACTAAAAAATTTTTAAAACATTTAGCAGATGAATTCTTTATTTATACTGTTTACATTCGGGCTATTGTCCTTATCTTTGTTGTTGTTACCACAGCCTTTCAGCCATTGTGCCTTCCAGCCTTCATCAGGTGTATCTAGATAACTTACAGGGAATTTTGAACTGAAGCCTTTAATTAATCTGTGGGTGTTGGTAGATGTGGGTGTTCTTGTTCCACTGCTCATGTCTAGTTCTTTATTTTTAGTAATAATCAATTAATGCTCACCCTAATAATGAATTCTTTTGCCATTGTCATTAATCAAATCTCTTTTTAATGAATGATTGCTGCCTAATTTTTTGATGTTGAATTAGTCTATTTTAGGTGGAATCTTTTAAAAGAAATTCAATAAAATATTAAATAGCTTGTAATATTTTTCCTAAATTTTTAATATTACTAGGAAGTTAAAAAATTATATAAAAAAGGCATTCACATTATATTCATCAAGTAATTGTTACAGTTATGTCCTCCAAGAAAAAATTCTCAATCATGTCTTTCAAGAAAGTTGTCTATACTTCAGAAAAACAGCCGCCTCTGTGTTAAAAAGAAACTTTTTTCTATGGTATTTTAAGCTAATATTTGTTTAAAATCAGATTAAACTTTAAATCAACTAATCTTCCTCAAATAAAGTTTAAGAAAAGTATTATTTTTTAAATATTTTTAAATAAAGATAATTTTGTTGGTAGATTTGTGAATATGGAGTATTTTAGTATTTTTGCTGTGAATAAAAAAAAAGAAAACTAAAAAAAAAACTAATTCCAATCAATGTAATTTCAGTTTTAAATAAAGCAAAGTATTTTGCTTGTTGTAAATATTAAATCCAATCTTATAGATTGAAATTAAAACTAAAATAAGTTTCAAGAAAGATTTTTTCATTTTTAAAAATTTCTCCTTAAACCTTATGTATTGCTTCCCTTTGGAGTTACCTATATATATATAAAGCGAGAGAGATAGCATTTGTATTGTATGTGGTACCTTTCTTCTTCATCTTTTTATCATTTAGTTGTTTGAATAAAGGCACTTTCAGTTTTGTAAAAAGTGCTTTACATAATTTTTTTTCTTTGCTCCTGAAGCATAAGAATCTCTGACTCTCAACCTTTCTGACATAACTTTATTATTCTTATTAGTCAATTATTAATATTAGTTGCTTTCATATTTTATTTGAAACACACACACACACAGTTTGTTAGTATCCATGTATCATGCAAAAATAAAAATAAAACAAAAAAGCTAGATGATTGTATTTTTTTCATATCCAAATTATACTAAGAATATTTATTAACCTTAAAAAAAATCACCAATATGCTTAATATGCTTCAATTTCTATGAGATTATCTTTTTTTTAACTAGATGAAACAAACAACAAAGTTGTTTTCTAAATGTACAGAAAAATATTTGAATTTAATTTTCACTTTAACTTTCATTAAAGTCTTTTGGATTAGACCAGGAATACTTTATAAAAAAAAATCTGGCCATGTTTAACCTTTGTATTTGCAAAAAAATGGTCTGTTATTTTAACACAAAGATCAAATATGGCTAGATTTTTTATGGTTATTCTCTTGAAACTGCTATTATTGTATATACTTTTGACTTCCCTGGATATTTATTTTTTTAAAAAGCAATGATTGAAATTATAATAAAACCCAAACAGATGAAAGTGAATTTAAAAATATCTTTATTTTTGAGAATTGATGACAAAAATATTATTAAACACTATTTATTAGATTACATGAATAATCTTATATCTACAAAATTATAAAACTATGTGAACCAACTATAATTAAATATTTATTATTTACCATTTTATAAAATATAAAAATAAAATTATTTATTCTTAAATTTATAAAAATATCTGTGAGCAAGAAAATTTAAATAAACACAATGATGAGTAACTGTAATTGCAAATTTTTAACAAAAATGCATTTTCTGGAGATTCTCTTATTTTGGTTTTGCAACATAAATTCACTAAAATAGGTTGAGAGCTTCCCTTCCTTTTACATATTTTGATAATTTTGTAATTTTTTTATTAATTCTTGAATAAAAAAAAAAAGATTTGTCCATACTTTTGAGATGAGGTAGTATTTACACTATTTACATTATTTAGACTATTGTCCTCATTTTTGTTGTCATTTTTATGTTTTGTTTCCTTTACAAATTTATTTTTTTATAAAATGGTAAATAATATATCTTATATAAGGTAAATGATAAATATCGCATTGTACTTGATGCGGATGTGCATTGTGGTGCAGTGGATGTTGGCTTGGAATGAGAAATCGGGGATCCGAGTTTGAATTCGAATTCCAGTTGAATTCATTGCATTCACTTAGGTGCAAATACCCTTGGGAAGGGTATTAATTCATTTCTTTCCTCCAGTTATGGGTTAAATAACAGGACAGATTGGGTTTTATAGCCTTGACTGGCAACCAGTTTACCGCAGAAAGTAATGGCAACCTACTGTGGGATAATGTTCTGCCCAGTTAGTCATGTCTCTTTCGAGACATCATCACCCAAGTGTGTATCATGTATGGCATTTAACTGACTGACTTGATTTACATATTTTATAATCTTGTAAATAAACATTGCCAAGTAAGTCAAAAGTGTATACAGTAATAGCAGCCTCAAAGCAATAACTATCCTTTTGAGACTTTTTTTTTTTTTGCAGGAATAATAAATGATTTTTACCAGACTTTATTTTTAAGCAGGTAGCAATACCAAATATTTGTGTTAAATTCTAAAATTTGTTGCATATTCTATTTGGTATGGAAGATGTAAATTATATTTGATTCAGTAATTGAATGGTTGTTCAGTAATTTGTGGCAAATAATTAATTCCATTAAGTTTTAAATGTTATCTAAGAGAAGGAAATATATTTTTAGAAGAGTTCATTGCATAAGTATATATCTAAACTAGGATTAAATGATGCTCTATAAAATATTTTTTATCAAACCCACAATCTCAGCATATGCTATTTCATAACTGTATTTTTAATGACATTAATTCTTTGACATAATTCTTGCTGTCTTGTCGAAATTCAATAAAGATTTTCTTGTACTGCAGTGAATTTTCAAATATATCAAAAGAAAAAGCTGCCAATTAAACAATGCTAAGTTATTGTCTGTTAAATAAAACTTGAAAAATTTGTGAAATTAAACAAAAAACCTGTAGTTCTTTATGAGAATGGATAAAAAAATTACAAAATAAAAAAAAATAATTTAATTCTATAAGAAAGTGCTGAAAAGCTCCCCTCCCCTCATACTCACATATTAAATTTTCATGTTTGGTCATTAGATCTTAAATCAGATTTTGGGAAGAAGCTTGAGCTAAGAACTTTTCAGCACCTCCTTTTATAATATATAAGTTATAAACAGAAAAAATTTTTATTTTTATCTATGAAATGTGTGATGAACATTGCCAAATAGTTGTTGACATTTTTTGTTGTCTGTAAAATTTTACATTTAAAATAATTTGACGTCTAGTACTTGATTGTCCAGACACCTTGGAATATTAGGTTTGATGCAAGGCCCATTCTTTCAATGACTTTGAGCTTATCAATTTTCTTTAAGAATGTATGGAAATTTGTATGTAAACAGTATGGAAATTAATAAGAATCAACTGAACTGATTTTATCAGTGCTTTTATCAGACGTTGAGTATGGGTCTTATATATTCTCAAAATGTTTGTTCGAGATTAACCTTTATCTGTGACTTCATTTGCTGTACAAAAAGTTTTATCCTGCCATTGAAGGTGACTCTGATCCCTGAATAAGTGAGTTTGAATTTTGTCATTGTGTTGTCATATCCTGCAATGGCAACAGAAAAAAACTTTGAGAGAAATTAGCAATAAGGATACTGCAATTGAGAAGCCTTGGAAAAGAGAGTAATATTAAAATTTTTTTTTAATCATTTCATCCTAAGCAAGGTGGGACTGCTACTAGGGCATAGGGGGTTACAGTGAGGGAAAAGACTAGGTACAAGGGGTGTTGAAGAAAGTATGAAAGATGAACAGGATTCAAAGAGCTGGCAACTGATGTTGCATTTAAATTTTTTGGAGATTGTATCTATCAGGGAAGCAAGTAAACTAAGTTCCACAGACGAGAAGTGTGAAAAAAGAAACTGTTAGAGTAGAAGAGATGGTTACA
Source organism: Ascarosepion bandense (assembly GCA_037127315.1). Taxonomy (NCBI): domain Eukaryota; kingdom Metazoa; phylum Mollusca; class Cephalopoda; order Sepiida; family Sepiidae; genus Ascarosepion; species Ascarosepion bandense. Next base: position 869,001 of record JBBBDQ010000515.1, read on the forward strand.
CTTAACTAATTCAACAGTAAAATGGTGGGACATAGATGCTAATCTAGTAACACACTTAAATTCATGTGATTGGGACACCAAGAAAAAAAAGCTTGTCAGAACAGTTACCATGAAAATATTTGTAGAAAAGACATCGGTGAGAAAGTGACTGATCTCAAGATGCTAAGTCAGGATCAGTTACATTGCAGATCCTTCTTTGAATTTTGTTGGGAATCTTGAGATAAATAGCAGGATCACCTAACAAGATATGGCAACAGTATTCAATGCACAGATGAATGGTAGATTTATAAGTGTGCAAGATGGATTTTGACAAGAAAAACTTTCTGACCTAACAGTAGAAGTAGATATGGATTTGATGTAGTCATTCCACTTCAGGTCGGTTGAAAAAGTGAGTCTAAGGAGGTGCAGTGTGTTACTCTCTAGAAGACTAGCATCAGCCATACTGATAGCTGGCAGAAAAGTTTCTCTATAGTGGTTAAAGGTGAGCAGTTTTGTTTTGGAGGCATTCAAATTTACAAGCCATTTCCTGCTCCAGTTAACCACTGATTGAAGATTTCGTTTTAAGAGGTTTAATTTGTCAGTCTTGGCAGAATAATGCAGAGTGCTAAAGATTAGATTGGGTTTAGTTTGGCTAATTGAAAAAATATTTAAAGAATTTCAATTTTTCTCTTTATACCAGCCAGTTTTTCTCCCACTGAACTGTTAGTTAGGTCAGAGGAGAGACCAGCTACCAAGCTTAGATCATCTAAAGTTCTAATGATCTGGAAGGCTGCAGATGAACAAGATTCTCTTTTTCACAAAATATAAAAATTGAAATTTATACAAAATCTGTAGAAAAAAAAACCTCCAAAAGAAGTATTTAAACAAGATTGGAAATTTTTTTCTAAATAGTGCTGAAACTACTTGGGTACAGAAAAACTAAGGTACCTTTATTGATGAATTTCAACTTAACATCAAGAAGCTAATTAGATAACTGGAAAGGATTATTATAAAAGAAATAAACATAATGTCTATATTATTTAATGAAATATGTTCGGATGAAGATATGCTGCCTATATATATATATATATATATATATATATATATATATATATATAGCATTACCGGCTGATCTTTTCTCCATGTATATACAGTGACACGCATAAGTATTAGATACATGTTATTTTCTGTTATAACTAGTTTATGTTCGCCATTTTGCCTGATATTTGGTAAGTAATATCTTGTAAAGTTGTTTTAGTTGTATGTGGAAGGAAAATTAAAAACTCATGGTTGAATCCATTTTTTTTTAATCAAAGTTCAAAATTACCCTATGCAAAAGTATTGGATACATCAATTTAGTATTTTGTTGCGTAGCCTCTGTTTTGTTTCACTGTTTTCAGTCGCTTTCTATAGTTGGCCACAAGTTTTCCACACCGATCCACCATTACTTTACCTCATTCTTCCTTGCATAATTCCTCTAATTGCTTGATATTTTGTGGATTACGCTTATGGACTTTAACCTTCAAAGTATTCCACAAATTCTCAATTGGATTCAAGTCAGGAGACTGACTTGGCCAATTGACAGTACTAATAACATTGTTTTTAAACCATTCCTTTGTAAGTTTTGTGGTATGTTTGGGAGCATTGTCGTGTTGAAGCATGAAATTCCAACCATGTCCTAAAGAAGTTGCAGATTTCTGAAGGTTCTTCTGTAGAATCTCTCTGTACTTGCTACCATTCATTCTACTATGGATAACTTGTAACTCACCAGTGCCCTTGAATGAAAGGCATCCCCATATCATAATGGAACCACCCCCAAATTAACTGTGGGGATGGTACTGTGCTTGTTGAAAGCAGTGCCATTTTTTCGCCAAACACTTGTCGCTGTGTTCCTTTCGAATAGTTCAACTTTCATTTCATTTCATCCGACCAGATTACCTTTTCCCAAAACTGCATACCTTTCTTTTCATAATTGGTCTTTGACATGTTTGGTTTTTAGTAAAGGCACTTTTCTTGGTGATCTTGAATGAAAGTCTGTACGATATAGAACTCTGCTAATGGTATCCTTACTTACATTAATTCCAGCACTCTCAAGATCAGTTTTAATTTCAGAACAAGTAATGAAGGGTTTTTTTTGCACATTTCTGCTGATCCACCTTAAAGTCCCCTCATTTATTTTTCTCGGTCTTTCATTTCTTGGAAGGTTTGCTGTACCGTTGCCATACTTCTTATACTTTCTGATGATATTTCCTACTGTACTTAGTGCTAGATTCATTTCTTTGCTAATTTTTCGGTAACCTTGTCCTCTTTTGTGATGTTCAATGATTCTATCTTGCATATATCTGGATAATTCTTTAGTTTTTGCCATTTTTAATCCTTGAATTGCAGAATGCACATCAAAGAGTAAGATGATTAGTAGCACTGTCTTGTAAGCAATTGTGTGCTTTTCTGATTGGTCAGAGATAACATTCCAATACTATCGAAAATTTGAATATTTAAAGTCTTTTAAAATACAAAGTTTCGATTGGAAATATGAAAAAAGTGTCATGTATCCAATACTTTTACATAGGGTAATTTTGAACTTTGATAAAAAAATGGATTCAACCATAAGTTTTTAATTCTCCTTCCACATACAACTAAAACAACTTTACGAGATATTACTTACCAAATATCAGGTAAAATGACAAACATAAATTAGAGTTATAACAGAAAATAACATGTATCCAATGCTTATGCATGTCACTATATATATATATATATATATATATAATTATCTGCAGACAAGCCTGTGTCGCTATATCACAGCTCTTTAGTGCATCTAGATTATCCATTTAGCTTCAAGCTGGGATTGAAATCTGACTAATTTGTCATTAGATGACCATCTTACCACTGAACTATCTGTGTAAAGGCAAAGACAGGTAGCTTTTACAACAGGTTATTTACAGGATGTAAACAAACCCGATGACTGAGAGCCTTTAATTTGATAGATGAATCAAACTATGTTCAATTCAGTAACCAAATATTTTAGATTATTAGTTTTAAATGATAGCACCGGACAACAAAAGAGAGAATGATAGAATTAAGAAAATGCTTTACGAATTCTTTAAAGATCTAGATTTTGAAATAGTTGTTGAAACAAATAAGGCAGTGCAATATTTAGATGTAGAATGTAATTTACAAACTGGCAGTGTCTCTCCATATGTGATAAAAAAACACAACTTTAAAGTATGTAAAGACAAAATCTAACCATCCCACAAGCATAATCAAGCACATCCATAAAGAAATAGAGCACAGGTTACCAAACAATTTGTTAAACAAAGCAATATTTGATGAAAAGAATTATGAAGATGCCTTAAAAAATCTGGCCATAAGAATATTTTAGAATACAAACCCTAACCAAGCAGACAAATAAATAACAATAATAGAAACTGAAATGTTATCTGTTTAACTTAGAAGTAAAAACCAAAATAGGAAAAATATTTTTTAAACTAATTGATAAACACTTTTCAAAAAGCTTAGAATTAAACAAAATTTTCTATAGGAATTCAAACAAATTGAGTTATAGCTGTACTAATAATTTAAAAAAATCACATAAAAAAACAAAATGCCAGACACCTAAATAACAACATACAAAACATCATTAACAAGGAATGTAACTGTAGGGACAAAAATACATGCCCACTTAACAGACTTTCTAATAGAAAAGGATTATTTACAAAACAAAAGTACATGACATAAATGGTCAAAGCAAAACATATTTAGGATCTACCAAAGACAGTTTTAAAGTTAGATGGAATAACCATAAGTATACATTTAAACTGGAAAATCTAAAAAATTGTAAAAAACTAGCTAGCCATGTGTGGAAATTAAAATTGAAGTATGGAAAAGACCCTGATATAACTTGAAGCATAGTAAAAATAGCCAAATCTTACAATGGTGATAAAATATGCAGATTATGCCAGGAGAAAAAAAATTAGCCATTATGTTGTTCCCAGACAAAAATAAATTACTAAATAAAAGAACAGAAATTATGTCCAAATGTAACCATACCAAAAAATACCTACTAGGATCATACAATCATGGATGAAAGTGTTATATGACCCTTAAGTAACTTCTAATTTTGAAAATTGCCCATTCATAAAAGATCCCTGTTACATGAGCGTTTGAAAAATGATAAAATCAGTTATTGTAAATCGCCCGAAGACACCGAAAGATAGAAACCTAGGTCAGGAAATAAATTGTTTCCAAATGAAAGATATATATATATTTTATTTCAATTTGGAAACAAGTTATTTCATCTATCTATCTATCTATCTATCTATCTATCTATCTATCTATCTATCTATCTATCTATCTATCTATGTGTGTGTGTGTGTGTGTGTGTGTGAGACAGGGTTATGCTAAAAGAAAGGACAGAATTAAAAAAAATCTAATAAAAACAAATGCCAAAAGATACAATCACATTCAACATGTTACTGGATAGACAAGTTTTGAAATTATTAAAATAAATGAAAATTTTTTCCAATTTTGTTTAAGTGCTTGTTATTTTTTTTGGTGGGAGATTTAGTATGAATTTAAATTCTTATAATTTGTGAAAAAGAGGATTTTGTTTATTAGCTGTGGCCTTCCAGATCTTATGTTATGTGGTTTTTATCTGTGAGGGGATATAACAAAGGGTACTCCACCTATGTCTGTTACACTTGGAGATTTGAGACATTGAATTGTTGAAGTTGTGAAATCAATATCCCCAAATCAATTGATTCAAGTGTTACAAGAAGTTGAATATCGTTTCAATGTTTGTCACACAACACATGTTGCTTATGTTGAGTGCATACAAATTGAATAACCTTAAGCTTCAAACCTTTTCTTATCCAGTAATGTGTTGTTGAATGTGTTTCTGTCTTTCTTAGCATTTGTTTTTATTAAATTTTCAAAATTTGCTTTTTTTTAATAAACATATCACACACACACACACACACATATATATATAAGTAGACATCTTACATGTCACTTATCAAACCAAAGTGCCATAAAAAAATTTATTAACCCATAATTTACAAGAACTCTTAAAGAAAATTCTCATTGAAACACAAGAAACATGTCTCGCTATTAAAAAGGCACCATATGTCAAACATTTCTCTACTTATTTCATAGTGGAAATGGAGTGTTGAAAGTTTTTTAAAAATAGAAAAATTGTAACCTTGTTGGTTATTGTTGTGACCTAAGAAGTTACTGATGTGTTGTGGTATCACATAGTTGTATTGTCATGGGTCTTGGAATATTACTTCAGTTACTCTTGGGTTTGTAGTAATAGTTATTACTAAGAGGTGATATTCCGGTATTTGCAATATAGTTATTCATGTATCTCACAAATAATACTGTGTTAAGAGGTTCCTTCTGATAATATGTAGTATCCACTCTTGGAAGTCCTCCTGAGTAATCTACTAAGGACTAAATAGTAATATACTATGAATGCTGAACTCTGCTACTCTGCTGTAACTAGTACAACTGCTGCTGCTACTCGTAATCCCTTTGGTTAATCCATCCAGACTTCTGTCTGGTGCATAATATAGGTTATTATTATCATGGTTATGTGATCCCTAATGGAATAATCCATGCTTATAGTTTTATTTGTTATCTGGCAATCAGCGTTCAACCATGTGTGTCAGTGTCGATACTTCTTTCCATATGACAAAGATGTTCATTTGATTTTCATTCACATGTAGCATGTGAGATCATAGAATGAATGCTCTTTTTTCAAAAACAAATCAAAATAAATTACTATGTAATAGTTAAACATGAGGAAAAAATAACAACTGCAGAGACATAAACACCCTTGAAAATGATTACAGAAATGGCCAAAAGTGCTTGGGAGGATAAAAATTATGGACTTTTTTTATGCTCCTTATTTTTAATAAAACAGAAAAATGTTAGGATGCTGGAAAAACTTTATAAAAAAAATTAATTAAATCTTCTTTATCAGCTGTATTCACTTAAAGATATTTGAAAGAAAGTAATGTGGAGAAGTTTGTCACTTAACTAAGAATAGTTATGCTGACTTTAAAATTTTGTGAAGGCATTATTCTGATGTCTTCACTTCTCAGGGCTTTTGTTTCATGAAACTTTGAAGTTGACCTAACTCTGCTCAGTTAAGTGACAAACTTCACATTAATTGTATTAATGCTTTATCTTGATATCAAGCACTTTATGACAAAAAACCTGCTTGTCAAAATGCCTTTCTACCTGTTTTTATGTGCTGTCTCCCTTCAGGATGTAGGTAATCATGGACTTTCCCTTGCCCCTATCCTTTGTTGTTCTCATCTTTTCTCTCCTTGATATCTCTCCCAAACCCTGTTTCGTCATCCACTTACTCAAGCCCATCAAGTTTGTCTCATGCTGCTTTCCTCTGTCTCTCTTTCTGTCTGTCTGTCCTGTGAGTATTTAATTCTCCAGGCCCTCCTTCCTCATTACATGTCCCAGAAACCTCAGCTGTCTCTTCCTGATGCTAAGTATAACTTTCCTTTTCATTTGCATCCTTTCCAAAACCTTGTCATTGGTTACATATTTGGTCCATGGTACCCTTAGTATTTTTCTGTAGAACCACATTTCTGTTGCTTCGAGTTTCACCTTCATCTTTGAGGAGATTGTCCAGCATTTGCTTCCATGAAAAAGGACAGATATCACATAACAGTCCAGTACTCATTTAGTTTTTTTGTAGTATAAGTTGAGTTCTTTTCTTTCACTTTTTTTTATTCGCTACGTTCTGTAGGGGGTCTTGTAGTTTCCTTTCTGTGTTTGTTATCAGCACTGTAGCATTTGCATATCTTATATTGTTCAGATTGTGGCTGCTGATGGCAAATCCAAGCAGAGCTTCTAGTTCTCATAGAATTGCCTCACTGTATAATTTGAATATACCCAGTGAGAAGACACATCCCTGTTTTACACCCCTTTATATCAGCTGAACTCATTTCCTGTTGGAATTCAGGTGGCCTGCTGCCACTCTAATATTCTTTTTGAATATATCAAAGTTGCTGAGCATTTCTATCAAGTCTTTGTGGCATACTTTGTTGAATGCCTTTGCATAATCTATGAAACACTGATACATGTCCTTTTGCATTTGAATTGACCTTTCCAATAACATTCTGAGCATAAATATTGTGTACCTTGTTCCAGTATCCTTGATGAAGCCACACTGTTCTTGTCCTGGCCTGATTTTGCTGTGCACTCTATTCATCAAAATCCAAATGAGTTTTGTTATGTGACTCATTAAGTTGATTGTTTGGTTGAGTTTACATTCATTTGCACCTGGCTTCTTAGGCAGTGCTATGAAAATCAATCTGCTTAGGCCTTCCAGAATATTGCCACTGTTGTATATTTTATTTATTATTTCTGTAATTTTGTCTAGACTGCTAGACTGCTACGTGATGTCAGTTCTTCAGTACGGCTGTGAATGCTGGACAATATCATCGAAAATGAGGACAAAACTGGAAGCGGCCGAAATGTGGTTCTACAGAAGGATGCTACGGATATCGTGGACTGAGCATACAAGCAACGACGAAGTGTTAGAAAGAATGGCAACAAAAAGGAAATTGATGCTGAGCATCAGGAAGAGACAACTGAAGTTCCTGGGACATGCAATGAGGAAGGAAAGCCTGGAGAACCTGATACTGACTGGTCAGATAGAAGGAAGGAGAGACAGAGGAAGACAACGGATAACATATCTGCAGAGTCTGATCAGGTGGATGACGGAACGGGGGTTGCCAGGAGCAACAGGAGCAAACATACTAAGAGCCACAAGGGATAGGGAGACGTGGAGATCCATGATCGCCTACGTCCTGAAGGGACAGGGCACATAGAAGAAGAAGAAGAATTTTGTCTATGCCAAATTCATCTAAGGCTGTCAGCATTTCTATTACAATATTGTTTGATCCTGCTGCTTTGTTTCTATTCAATTTGGCCAGTGCAACTTCCACTTCGGTTTTTAGTATTTTCGGCCCATTGGTATTTTGGCCCATTGGTATTTGTCGTGGAATATATTCACCTAATTGCTGAAGTATTTTCTCTTTCTCTAATATGAGCATTCCATCCTAGAATTTTATACATTCTGTTGATGAGCATGTCCTTTATCCTATTAGTTCTTTTACTTTTTTATGCATATCTCCTTTATTAGTCAAGTCATGCTCAATCTCGCTACTTCTGCACATTTCTTCTTTAGCCTGTTTGCATTTGCTCTTTATTTCCTTGTGTAATTTCCTGTATTCCATTCCCTCTCTTGGCATTGTTTTCTGTCTCTTTCACATCATGTCAAGAATCTCATCTATGAGCTATTCATTTTTCTTTTTATGTCTATTTTTCTTTGGAATGATGTTGTTTGCTGATGTCACTAACAGTGTGTCTCATTTTGAGTTTCTGTTTCTGATTTGTTCCTCCTATTTCTTTTTCATACTGTTCTTATATTTTTCATGCAGTTTGTGATTGTTGATGAGTTTGTTGTATTGCAGTCTGGGTGCTGCAGTAGGCTTCTTCAATCTCTGGAGTTTTATTCTTAGTTTACATATGACTAGGAGATGGTCGCTTCTGCAGTCAGCACTTGGATAAATTTTACAGTGAACAACTGAATTTCTGAATCTCCTGTTTATAGTTACGTATTCTGTTTGATTTTTATGTTCCCTACTGGGCTTCCCCATGTCCATAATTGTCTTGGCTGTTTTTGAAACCAGGTGTTGGTTATCATCTGGTCATTTGCTGTGTACTATTAGACCCAGTTTTCTTTGGTCATTGCTGTTTCCTAGTCTGAAGTTGCCAATTGTTACACCTTCCCTCTCCTTGCCTACTTTGGCATTCAGGTTTCTCATTATAAGTCTAATTTCTTGTGATTTACACTGGGCCTTTGGTGTTGTCCAATATAGAGTAGAAAGAATCTATTCCCTCCTCAGTGCTTTGCATTGTCAGTGCATACACTACAATAACAGCTATACTGAAGGACTTTCCTTTCAGTTTGACCACCAGAACTCTCTTGAATAACTAGCAGTACCCCAGAATGCATTTCTTCATATCTTGGTCTAGTATCAAGCTGACTCCTTTTTCACTATTTTTACTGCCTGTGTGTATGATTTTGTGTTTGTCGCCATTATTTGGCCATCTAGTTTTGCATATGCCTCCAGTTAGGACAGTTGGTTAGAGTATCATGCTACTAAAGCAAAAGTCATAGGTTCGAGTGCCAAACTAGTCAAGGAATAAGTTCAACATTTTCTATCAATAATCCACTGAAAAAACAGCAACCTTGGCATTAAGCATCATCACAACATTATATATATATTTGTGAAGTATAAAATTAAAATTATAAACTTTGAACACATTTCTATCTAGTAATGTGTTAAATGTGTTTGTCTCTTAGCCTTTATTCTTATTAAATTTTAAAAATCTGTTCTTTCTTTTTGAATAACCCTGTATTGTATAAAATTTTTTATTTCTGGCATTCACACTAGAACAGGTTTTTTAAAATTCCAGTTTTATTAAACTATTTTATTTTCATCATTGATTACTGAATGATAAATTATGATTTCTTTTTTTTGTTCCCAATTCATTTAAAAATTTTAACCATCTTTTTCATTTACATGCCAACTGTATGTTATGTTATTCTATTCTATGCATTATTTTGTTGTTTTTTGTTTTTTTGTTTTTCATTTTTTAATTTTATAGCAGATTTGGTTGGTGATGTTTTTGCATAAATTTGTGTATAAAGTTGCATGTTGTCACTTTCCTTTCCAGACATTTACACTTGAGTTTTTTGTTTTTGTTTATCTTAAAAACCTTGATAACAGAGACTCAAAATTGTAGAAACAGGTGCAATATTTAATAGCATTGGATATTTAAATCAGAGACTGAAGTAAATAGTCTTCAACTTCCTAACCTATGGGGATGGAAGTAATTTAGCTGAAACTGGTGCTTATAAACCAGACAGCACTGCCTCATTATGATAGGTTAAGGAGCAATTGTCATTAGAGTCAAGCAGTTTATGGATGATCAATCAGATAACCTTAAAAAGAAAAAAATGTTTTGTACAGGGTGTGGCAGAAATACCTCCTACATAATGGTAAGATGAAGATACTATTGCCATTAATATCTTACCAATATGTGGGAGGCATTTCTACCATGCCTTGTATTTGTCCTTGTAGGGTAAGGGTTAGGGTAAGGGTAAGGGTTAGAAATGGAAGCAGTTAACCTTAACTTTTTTCTGATTTTCTTTGATCAATAATTTTGAAATAAAATTGAAAAGAAATGAGTCTCATCTGGTCAAATTACATTTCTTTATTGTGGCTTGGACTGTAAATATCAATGAATTACTAACAGGACATTTATTGTTGACTAAAATTTTTTATAGTTGACTAAACAGAGTGGTGTGCATTGTAGTGTAATGGATACTGACTTGGAACAAGAAATTGATGAGCCAAGTTTGAATTCTAGTCAGGTTTGTTAGATTCACTTATGCACAAATTCCCTTGGGAAAGGTATGAATCCAACTCTTCTCCCCCAGCTATCGGTTAAATAACAGAACAAACTTGGCCCTATAGCCTTGAGTGGCAACTAGTCTATTGCAGAAAGAAATGGCAACCTACTTTAGGAAAATTTTCTGCTTAGCCAATCATGAATTGAAAGAGATATAATTGTTCAAATGTGTATCACATATAGGACTTGACTGTCTTTATCTCTTTTACCCACAGCTATCGGTTGAGTAGTGGGACAGACTGGGTCCTGTAGTTTTGGTTGGCACCTAGTCTACCGTAAAAAGTAACAGCAGCCTACTGCAAGAAAATCTTCTACTTAGCCAGTCATGAATTGAAAGAGACCTGATCTCCCAAGTGTGTGTCATGTATGGCTCTTAATTGAAACAGAATATAAGATAATTTGTATTTTAATTTTTCAGAAAGATAAAAGGAAATTCTGACATTTATCATTTTGAATTTTTAAATCCACAATTTTCATTATCTTCTTCTGTTCTGCCATTCTTGATAATATCTTTCATATTTTGATTTGGTTCAGTTTGTCATATCAGCCTCAGTGGGTTATTTAATGCTGACAAGATTTTTTTACTATAGATTTGTATGAATAGAATATATATTCTTTGTAAGAAATAAGTTTGTAGATCAGCTTTCTTTGATGTATTTTTGTAAAGGGATTTTTGTTGAGTCAGATGTATTGCTGGTATATATTTTTTTCCAAAAATGTATTGTTGGTAATACTTTTTTTTCTTCAATAATGTATTGCTTGTAACATTTTTCTTTCAAAAATGTATTCCCAGAATTTTTACTATAAAAGTCTATTTTTTTTCATATTTTCATAGTGTTTTGACCCCAGTTTGGGGTTTATCCATAGTTTGGACCCTAACAGGTGCTCCTACGTTGTTCAAAGTGAACCTGGGAACAACAGCAATTAAGAGGTGGTTCCATGCTCCGTATAACCTCCCAATTGAAGGCCTTGCTTTCTAATGCAGTTTATTGTCATATCCATGACCATTTCTTATTTTGACCTTTTTTTATAATGTTCTGGTGGCTGAAAGCAAAGAAATAAGGTTATCTTAGTTTATTTACTTGATTTGGCTTGTATATTCTATGGAGGCATGGAGGAGTAATGGATTACGTCTTTAACTAAAACCACTAGGAAAAGGTATGAATCCATCTCTTCTCCCCAACTATCTATGAATAAATAGCAGGATAGACTGAGTTCTATAGTCTTGAGTGGTAGTCAGCCCAAGAGAAGGTAAACTTTGAATTCAAACCAGCATGGAGAGGGTTGAACTCTGTCACTCTATCTTATCCAAGGCACACCACTACTACTGTGTCTGCAGTACATGTCCCTACGACTTTAATGATTTATGGGACTCATTGAACAATTTAATCTGGTTATATATCTATCAAAGTAACATATAACAAGAGTTTTTTTCTTTTAATTATTTCACCCTAAGCAAGGCAATAAAGCCACTAAGACACAAGGAGTTGCTGAGTGTGAAAGAATAAGAAAAAAAGAAACCTTTATTAAGGAAGAATAACAACAAAAGATGAGTAATCAAGAAGACAGTAGATAATGATTCACATTCTATTTAAATTTTTGAAGATCAAAGTTGGCTGGAAAGCATTGAGCTGGAAGAGAGTTCCACCAGCAAGTGCAAGAGAAGAAACTGTTAGCATAGAACTTACAGTTGCAACTAGTCAGTTCAGCTGTAAATTGATCAGACCTTATTGTCAATCTAGTACTGCACTTAAATTCAGAAAGTCTAGATACTATGACAGAAAGTTTAACAACAATTACCATGAAAGTATTGATAGGAAGGCATATATATATATATATATACACATTATCGATTTTCTGCAATATTGTAAGAACTGCAACCTTGAAACTTCTGAATATTGTTTCTTATGTGTTTGCCTATGAGTGTATCAAATTTGATTAAAATCGGACCACTCCTTCTATAACCCGTTTTTTTTTTTGGTTATCAATTTTTTATATTTATCAGGGGTATGTTGACACAAAACCTAGCTAAGAACACTCGCAGGCACTTATAGTACAACTGTGTAAATTTTCAAGAAAATTGGTTCAACCGTTTTGGAGTCTAAAGGTAACAGACACACACAGAGACAAAGTTCCATTTATAAATAAGTTTAGATTAGTTAATGGCCAGTTGGTTAGAACATTGACTTTCTGACCATGTAATCCGGGTTTTAATTTCACCACGGTATATTTATCAGGAAGGTAACTTCTTGATGTCATTGGCCTAGGGAGGCAATCCCAGCATGCAGCACCATTGGAAAATGCTTAATTAACCCAAGCCTTGTGAGTGAAATTGGGTTGATAGAACTTATCGATAGTTGTACTAGCATGAAGTCACAAGTCATTATGACTGAGGGTTTGAGCATTCTAGCCTTGTTCAGACAGTTGATCATGTCAGATAATGTGCTCTCTCTTTAAGAAACTGTAACTGCTTAGCCTACACTATTTACATCGTTATCCTCATCTTTATTGCCATATTCACAATGTTTTGGCAGTTGTACAATCCAGCCTTCTTCAGGGGATTTACACTGGAATTTCAAACCGAGCCTTTTATTTAGTCCAAAGAAGCCCATTGGATAAGTGTTGGTTGAGTAAACCAAAGAGTTGTGAGTTCAATACCTAGCCATAGTAGAAGGAGTAAAAACCTTGGAGAGTTGAGTTACTAAAGGGACATAACTGAAATTAAGATATCCAAAAAGGCATGGCACATGGAATTAGAACAGTCTTCCTCACTGCACTAAATAAAGGTTTCGGTTCGAAATTACACTGTATATCACCTGAAGAAGGCCAGAGCGTACAACGGCCAAAATGTTGTGAATATCACAATAAAGATGAGGACATTGCATGTTTCCTCTAATTACGTTTAACCCTTATTTTCAAACTTTCAGAGAAAGGTGCTAACTAAACATACCTAGTAATACATTTTAAGATGTTAATTAATCTATCGTACTTATTTGTTTTATATGACTTCATTAAATTTCTATATATTAATAAACTATGAAAATAAATAATATTGTCTTTCATTAAGAATGAAGAGAGAACAAATATTGCTGGCATATCAAATACCTTTTGTAATCAATTGTTATCAACATCTACTTTGTGTGTTATTATATATTGTGCTAACTGAGTAATCTTGTTGTTTCAAATAAGATGTTTTTTCAACTGAGTAAAACTTTCTGAAAACAGTGGTGGACTGCCCAGGTGTCAGCTTGCCTGATGGAAAGTGAGCACCTGATGAAGTGGTCCCCCTATATCAAATACAAATGCAATAAAGAAACAAACACAGGTAACTGTTTTAGTGATAAAAAGAAATAAGAATTTTATAAAGTCGTCTGCACACTATCAATTACTCAAGTCTAATGTAAGTGGACATTTTCAAAGCTAACGATCATAAAGGCAAGGTTAAGGAATTAGATGTCTGAGGAGAATTTGAAATCATACATGTTATCCATTAAAAAGGAATTTTTAGATTAATTGGATGCAGAAGCAATTATTTGCGGATTGAAACAATCATCTCGTGAATACAAATGATTGTTCTTATTATAGTGAATTGCATGCAACACTCTGCAACACTCTGCTGTGCTTTTGAACTTTCTGTTAATATTTAGATGGGACAGTTACCTATTTAAAATGTTAACTAATTATTTAAAATAGAAAAATAAATTATAAATTCTATTATAACATTCTGTATCTCCTATATTAATAAGAGTTAACATGAAGTTCATAGGAGTTCTTTAGACTTCTATTATGGTTCAGTAGAACTACTAGACAGTTGATATTAGTTGGCAGTTAGCCGAATACTGGTATCTACTGCCAGTAATAAGTACACTGGTATCTACATTTGGTATGGTACATGTACACTATAATTACTAAGAAATACACATTTTTTCCACAAACATTTTAATTGTACACTTTTTCTAAATGTATTTTTTTAAAATTTTATTTATTTGCTATGAAAATTAAATTATAGCATTGTAGTTGGGGGGGCACCACTGTCTGAAATTGTGTATAACACAATCCTACTTTTTTTTGTTTTTAATTTTCGTTAAAAATTCTTCATGTTATTGTTATGGGGAAACACACCTATTCCTCAGATAATGGACTCTCTCTCCTATATTAATAAGAGTTAACATGAAGTTCATAGGAGTTCATTAGACTTCTATTATAGTTCAGTAGAACTACTAGGCAGTTGATATTAGTCGGCAGTTAGCCGAATACTAAGGAGTCAGCTTTTAGTAGAAGATTACCAAGTTCCTACATTTTGGGTATGTTAAGCCGATTAGCAACTGACATAGCACGATTATAACCTTTAGTGCGAAAACTACTCTACAACTGCACAAGAAAATGCAGTAATATTAAAACAATAAATAAATGAACTGAATTCATAACAATTACAGAGGCTTCTCATATTTTGAATGTCTGCTTAGTTTTTTTTATATCTTGTGGAGCAAACACTAATTCTGTTTATGAGTGTCCAAGCAAATTCATTTTTAAGAAATTATAGTTAAAAATGTTTGTTTAATTATGAAAAAAGTTGCTTGTTTTTGTTTTTAATTTATTTTCACTGCCAATATATTTTCAATAAAAATTGATTATCAGTAAAGGCTGTCAAAGATTAGAATGAAATATCTGAAGTTATATTAAGTTTTCTTGGTAAATACATGTTTTGCTTAAATATGACAAATAGAAACTGTCATAAGTACTAAGTACTATTTACATGAGACATAGTCCTAGTCATTTATATGAGACATAGTCCTGAGTCAGTTAAGTAATGAACATACTTTTTATAATGATTGTATACAATTATATGGGCACTTGGCTGAGTGGTTAGAATGTTTGCTTTCTGACCATTAAACCCAGGTTGAAATCTCACTATTATTGATCTGTTGGGAAGGTGACTTCTTGATGTTATTAGTTTGGAGAAGATGGTCTTAGTATGTGGCACCTTTAGAAAGTGCCTGAAAGCTGTGCCATGGGATGATCCAAACCTTGTGTGTGAAATTGAGTAGCTGGAACCCTTGGGAGCCACTGTCATCGGGTTTGAACATGCTGGCTTTGTTCAAGCTGATGATCATGCTAGATAGTGTGTACTCTCTCAGACATTGTAACTAAAGTCTGTTCAGCATAGCTGCAGTATAAACCACATGTGTTCTGTGGGTGTTGAATAAACACAAACGTGTCTGATCAGGCATCTACAACAAGAATTGACTAGTTGCTCTAGTAGATGGGCATCATTAGATACGAGTGGCTGTGCTATTTATATAAAATCCCCTCTATAAACACTTCAGGCAGACTTTGAAATGAAAAATCCAATTTTGCCAAAATTGCTTTGTCATTCTTTGAATGAGAGATTAATTTAGAAAAGTAATAAAAATCATTTTTTAAAAATAACTTTGCACATAAAATCATATTTTGAATCTTTTCCCATCAGTGATTTTAAAAATATAAACAAGGTAGGCAACTCTGAGAAAAACCACCCACATTTTCGTACATCGATATTTGATTAATCAACACAAGTTGTCAATAATCAAAGTCCTGTATTTAGCAGCATACGAGACACTCCTTTTTGCCCCCCCCATGTATGTGTGTATATATATATAGTATTGTAAGAAAGTGACAGAGCACCGATACACTATATATTTATACAAACACACACACACACTCTGTATATTTCCACATATTTAAATCCCCAAAATGACTCTTAAAAATTGGGGGTAGTGTACTACAATTCTTAAAAAAAAAAAGAAAGAAACCTTAAATTCTGAGTGGTGTTTGTTGGTAGGCTAACCTCAGCAAAATAGCCAATAATGTACATGAAAATAAACTGATAATAAAAGTAATAAAGCCATTTCTACCTTATAATTTACTGGCATAACTGTATAATAAATTGCCTATTCAAAGAATAATTCCATATCAATGAAATTAACTTGTATCTATGCAAGCTCAGCTGAGAAAATGTAAACATTGTGTTATAATTGCATTCACAGCAATGGAATGTACTATTATTTTACATTATTGTACTGTTATTAGTGGTATTTTGTGATTGTCAATGAAGTATAAGTAAATGCCCATTAGTACACCAGGTTGTTTGTAACTGTTTAGATATAGGAAAAGAAGAGAAAGAAGAATCAGTATTTGCAAGTGATCACGTGATAAAATGCAAACAAAGCAATGCTTTCCTTTTTAGGGTATATGTGTAAGAAAAACATGGTATGGAATTGGTTTTGTTTTGTTTATTTTGAATTTCTAAGGATACAGTAAATGACATTTCCAATAATATCATCTTTTATATAATCAGTAAGCAGACACCATTTGTATTTATTAAACAGTGTGTATTCCATCTATCAGTCCTCACATTCAAGAAATCCTAGTAAAGTTTTTCAGCAGGGATTGAACTTGTGTCTGTCTTTGTAAAGGATATGCCTGTTTGGTCCTGTGTGCTTTTACTGCTCAACTATGAAGAATGTCGTAGTGAGCAAGGTTCTGTTTTCACACATCTTCACTCAGATCACCCTGTCGGCTAGGGCTTCAGAATACACAAACTGCACCTCTGCAGAGAGGTAACCTTGTTCTCAATGAGGCCTCTTGGGTTTGAGGATAAATTACATCCAGCAGCAAGGCCTCTAATTGGGAAGTTTTGAGGAGCATGGAACAACTTCTGACCCAGGATGGTAGCACCCATTAGAGTCCCAGGTATGGGCAAATAGTTTATCCCCAAACTGGGGTCAAAACACTATGAAAATATAAAAAATAGACTTTTATAGTAAAAATTTCAGCAATATTCTTTTGGAGGAAAAAATATTACCGGCAATATATACATATATATTTATTTTTGGGAGGTACTGAGACTGGAAACAGAAGACTATATAGCTTCTGTCCAATTTGAGAATCTCCATCATTTTGATGCATGTCTTTGTGTTTCACAGGCCCAGATATAAGGTAAATAAATTAAATAACCTAAAATGTAAATGTCTGTTTATTCTTGATTTAAGAAAAATTTTCTTGTATGTTTGTGAATGTGCCCCTCTGCCAGAAAAAAAATTTATTTAAAAAAAAATTAGGAAAAAGGACAATGTCAGTATGAAGTTATTATTGATGTAAGCACAGTTTCAAACTTGACATTTGTAATAAAAACAAATTGCAGATAATACTTTAAAAAGTCAGGGATTTATTTGATAATCTATATTATGAACAAGACAAGACATGAAAATTCTACAAAAATTATCTCCCACTTCAAAATTTTTTCCTAATTTTTATAAGTGGAGTAGAATTTGCGTTGTGGTGCAGTGGATATCAGCTTGGAACAAGAAATCAGATAGCTGAGTTTGAATTCCAGTTGAATTCGTTGCATTCACTTATGTGCAAATATCCTTAATCTATCTCTTCTCCCTTCAACTATAGGTTAGATAGCAGAACAGATTGGGTTCTATAGCCTTGGTTGGCAACGAGTCTACCGCAGAAAGTAATAGCAACCCACTGGGAAAATCTTATGACCTAGTTAGTCATGTCTCTTTCGAGAAAAGCATTTATCATGTATAGCACTTAACCAACTGAATTAGTCTCAGTAGAGTTGTTAATACAATTTTTTTAATTTTGAAAGATGTTGAAGTGTTAATAAAAATGAAATAATTTTATTTCAAATTTAAATGTAATTTTAAATGTGATTATTTATTTGCTTAAAAAAGTATTTAGCAAGGAAGAAATGTACATTAAGTGCAGAAAATATTTTTGTTTTGTAAATAGTTTATACTTTTCTAGGATGATCTGATACATGATCTGTTTTGTAAATAGGTTATACCTTTCTAGGATCCAATTAAATTGTAAATGACTGATATAAATTGAATGTTTGGTATTTTCTACTCTCAACTGAAAACCATTTTTTCCTTCCACCTCCTTATCTGTATTTTTGTTTTCTGCAATTTCATTTATTTGATGTCAACCTTAATCAGTTAGTTAATACTGATACAAGCTTCAGCAATCATGTCCCAAAAGAGACATGAGTGACTGGGCAGAAGTTTTCCACAATATGTTGCCAATCAAGGGAATAGAACCCAATCTGTCCTGCTATTTAACTCATAGCTGGAGGGAGAAATGACAGATTAATACCTTTTTCAAGGGTATTTGCATGTAAGTGAATGCAAAGAATTTAACTGGAATTAACTTGACTCTCCAATTTTACTTTCTGAGCTCATATACACTGCACCACAACACATCCTAATAATGGTCCCAAAGCTCAAAGATATTGGTGTAGGCAATTTGAATATGTTAATAAGAAATTGTAAAATGATTCTTCTTTTTAAGTGAAAAGTTGAAAATAAGAAAAAAATAGACTGTACTGAAACTGCTAAGCTCTATAATAAAAACAGATTTTCTATCTTTTGTAACTTTTTATTACAATATATTGTTGTAATTCTTCTATTTTATTATTAGTTATTGTTGTTAATCTCTTATTGTACCTAATAAAATCTATAGTAATAACAAAGCTTCTGTCAAATAACCTTTATTATACATATTGCTGTATTATTAGTTGTTTTAATTTCTTATGGTGTCTAATTTTTAAATTAAACTTTATCTAAGAAAAAAATCATATAGTTTAGTATTATTCATTGGTAGAGACAGTATGTTCTTGAAACATTTTCTCTGGAGTTAAGGGGAGACTACTTTACTTTGTTCTTTTGTCACATCTCACATTCTTCGTTGTATAAAACTTTGTAATATTTACTAATGAATATTTTCTGAAGGTGAATAGGAATGGCAAATACTTGAGAAAGGCTGATGGTACAGTGGCTTCAAACAGTGGGATAAAAACATCTATCCATTGCATAACTTTTATTACAGTATTGCATTATAATTATTTTAGTTTATTATTAATCATACTTTTTAATTTTTTATTGTTTCTGATTTATGAATAAAAAGTGTGATATATATATATATATATATATATATATATATATATATATAATGAAAATCTCTAACAAAATGGAAAAGTTTTTGTGTAACATGTTTCAGTCTTTAAAACTTCATCAGACTAAAGTGATGTTTGCATCAATGTGATTGCATATGAAGAGAAGGGTATACTACTAAAATTTAAAATTTTCCTTTTCTCTTTTTTCTTTTCTTTTAAATATGTACTTTGAGTTCATGGTCTAGCCAATTTTCCTAAAACTGGTCTTGATATATAAAATTTATATATTGTTTTCCCACATATATATACTTCATTGAATATCATGGAAAAAAAAATTTGATGAATTTTTTATTTAGTTTTTCTAATATTTTTACATTTTTCTCTTTGGTTGGTGGGAGTAAGAGATTGTAAAACTTGTCCATAGTGTTTATTGTTGCAAATGCTTTTGACTATTTCTTTAGCCCTTTTTAAGGGGGTTTTGTTGTTAAGTATTGTTAATTTCTTTTCAGGTTCATCTGTTTAAGATGTTTTTGTGATGTCTAAATAATAGTAGTGCTTATTCCAATAAAGAAGATTTTGGTCGATAACACTAACATCCTACATAGGTCCTGTAATTAAAGACATCTCGATGTAAGAGAGGACCTTTGCATGAAACATCTGGCACCCAGTATAAATCTCACCTTATTCAGCAGTGGAAATGATCTTATAAAGCTTTTTTAAAATACAAATATGCCAACCTGAATTTCAGCTACCTCCCCTTCAATTTGTGAGGCTCAGAGTAAATGCTACTATTATTTCAACATCACAAAAACTACATCTTAAACAAACCCCCTTGAAAATGGCTAAAAAGTGGCTGAAAGCATTTGGAACATTAGATACAATGGACAATTTTTATACTCTATTACTCTCACCAAATGGAAAAATGTAAGAATATTTAGAAAACTAAATAATAAAAAAAATGAATGAAATTTTCTTTGTCTGTTATATTCTACAGAACATGTTTGACACACAGGCTGTTCTCATATATAAGTTATATATATCTGCGTGTATATGATAAAAATATAGTTTTAAGGTCTGCTATATTTATGGGCTAAAGTGCTCAATATTAGGGATAAAGTGTATGTAGATATAAAAGTGGACACTAAAGTCAACACCAAGTAGCAATCGTCTGTTTCATATTTGAATGCAGTCTTCAGACCTGAAGATTGCTTTCAAGCAAAAAGCAAACTGCCGCTGCTTGGTACTGACCTCAGTGTCCATTTTTATATATATTTTGAATAAAGACAAAATGAAAACTTGCTGATATGTTTCGTTCTCTGTTGGTCTTTATCGAGGCAAATGTAAGGATTTTTATTTTGCAACAAGTATTTATAAACAGAAGTAAAAATGTCAGTTTTCAAATGCTCATAAATATTCATCAGGTTAACTGAAAAACTTAGGTACATTTTTACTTTGGTTTATAAATACTCATCCCAAAATAAAACCCTTACATTTATCTTGATAAAGTCCATTAGAGAGCGAGGCACATCTGCTATGGTAAAGTTTTGTTTGCCTTTGTTATTACTGTCTTTTTACAGATAATTTTAGGTATATTTGAAATTTTACACACACACACACACACACACAATGATATCATGAATACAATAATATCAAAATCTGCTACTCAGAATTTCATGCAATAAAAAAGTCATCAGCACTATTTACATTATTTGAACTATTGTCCTCATCTTTGTTGCCATTTTTATGACCTTTTGATCATTGTACGCTCCAGCCTTCTTCAGGTGCTAGGAATTTTGAACTGAACTCTTTATTATGATACTGGGGTATATCATAAAGGGTCCAGTTTTAAAATTCCTAACACCTGAAGAAGGCCAGAGTGTACAACAGCCAAAACATTGTAAAAATGGCAGTGAAGATGAGGACAATAGTCTGAACAATGTCAGTCAGTTGAATGCCATACGTGATACATGCTTGGGCAATCATGTCTCGACAGAGACATGACTGACTAGGCAGAAGATTATCTCGCAGTAGGTTGCCATTGCTTTCTGTGGTAGACTGGTTGCCGACCAAGGCTATAGAACCCAATCTGTCCTGTTATTTAACCTATAACTGGAAGGAATAGGTGGATTAATACCTTTCCCAAGGGTATTTGCGTGTAAGTGAATGCAATGAATTCAGCTGGAATTTGAACTCGGCTCCCTGATTTCTCGTTCCGAGCTGATATCCAATGCACCACAATGCACATCCTGAACAATGTAAATAGTGTAAATACAACCTCATCACAGAAATATAAACAAATATTGAAAAATCATCAGGCAGATATGTTGATTGTTACATGAGACTCAGTTGTAGATTTTGATATTATTGTATTAATAATATTATTATATTTAAACTGTCAGTATTTCAATATTCTATTTAAATATAACATATTGTTGATACAGAAAAGCATTGATAAAACAAACAAATCTATTACTTTACAACCCATTTAGAAGGATTGCATAAGGCTCTACTTTTGGATTTTCTTCAACAAAAGGCTTTTCATTTTCTGACTTTCAAGTGATTCTGATAATGAAAAGAGGAATTTAACTTTAATTAGAAAAAAAGCTGAGAAGTTTTGGACCAAGAAATATATTTCATTCTTTTTACATAAGAAATGCCAGCTTAGAGTAAAAGTAATAAGTTTCATTATTTATTTAAGCAAACACAAATACACATATACATACTTTTCTTCCTTTCATTTTAGATCTGATGAAGCCATAAATGGTGAAATACATTATAAAATCTCTCCTTTTTTTTCATACAACATTTCCATTTATAAAATCAGAAACTTTAAACTGTCAGGATTTCAATATTCTATTTAATATATATATGAGAGAGAGGTGGGGTGCGAGGCGTAAATTGTTGCCATTATATATTTTTAATTTTGCACATGCGCGTTGTTTGTTTTTTGATTTTTGTCAACTGCACTGTATAATAAGGGCCATTGGGCACCATTGGTAAGAAAAAGAGCACCATGATGCAATTCACTCAACCAGAAATTTAGAAAAGGTATGTTGTACTGCTTAGCATTTATGCCAATAGCTCCAATACACACATTTCAAAATGTTTGGGTGTCAATCTGAAGACAGTGCAGATGATTCAGAAAGAGTTGGATGAGTCTAATGGTGATTATAATTATACAGAGGCTTGGGAAATTCACTCTGATCATTCTGATAAGGAAAGAACTCCCAAATTTGTTGGAGAGAGTCTCAGACTCAACATGGAGGCCTATATCAAGTGCCTTGAGAAGGTAGTGCTGCCCTGGATCAAGATGGTGGCTGCTGGAAGACCCTATGTCTGGCAACAGGACTCTGCACCATGCCACACAAGCAGCAGAACCCAGTTGTAGCTGTCAGATAGTTTCCACGACCATATCACCCCTTACATCTGGCCACCCATCTCTCCAGACTGCAACCCCATTGATTTTTATCAGTGGAGTGCAGTTGAGCAAGAGATCAACAAAACTCTTTCTAGCACCAAGATGAACTGAAGGCAAGGATTCTGGCAGCATTGACCAACTTGAACAAGGAGACTGTCCAGGAGAGTTGCAGGAGATGGCAAAGGCCATGCTTGAATCCAGTAGCAATTTTATTAGTATTTCACAATATTTTTGTGTAATCATGGTAAATATGTCTGTTAAAATGAGATGTTAGTTTTATTTTCACTTTTGCATAATTCAGATGATAATTTATCCATCACACCTTGTATATAGTGTTTGATATTATCTACAAATGGATGGGATGGAGCATATCCCTCCAGTGATAATGGAAAAAGGCTGTACATTTTGTTTTCTTTCTTTAAATAATACCATTGGCTATATAAAATCTTTTACAGTTTGAAACATAAAAATGTTATATTTTTTGAAATGTCAAGAAAGATTTATTGGTAATGCATTGCTTGATCTTTAAAAACAGTAAAGGTGTGAAAAGTTTTGCATTTAGTCTGATCTATTGTTCATAAAACCTGTTTTATCTTTCAATGATAAAAAAACATTAAATACTAAATTAAATGTTTGCATGTTGTGCACCCAAAATTATTTAATCAGTACAAAAGAAAGTTGCTGCTGCATAATTGTATGTGTGTATGTGTGTGTAAACATGACTAACTAAATAAATAACAAATTTTGTTTTATTGATGAGAATTTAAAAGGGACAAAATTCCTTGTACTAATTTGCCTCTATTGTATGATTTTTCTGACCTGCTTGTAAATATATTTCAGTTTATATCTAATCAAAATTACAGGCTCTATTACATTTGTAAACAAGTTATTACGTGACCTAGGTTTCTACCATGTGGTGTCTTCAGGCAATTTGCAATAACTAATTTTACCATTTACAATTTTATTTTTAAGAACACTCACGTATTGGTGTTTTTTTTTTTTTTTTAATGCTCACGTGACGGAGAATTTTTGAATGTGCAATTTTTAAAATTACAAGAAATTAAAACGTTTTCATCCATTATTGTATGAAGCTAATAGGTATTTTTTAGTATAGTTACACTTAGTCATAATTTCTGTTCTTTCATTCAACAGTTCATTTTTGTTTGGGAATAGCATAATCACTAACTTTTCTTTCTGGCTCAGTCTACATATCTTGCCACCGTTGTAAGGCTTGGCTATTATTACTATGCTCCACGTTATGTCTGGGTCTTTTCCATATTTTGATTTTAATTTCCACATGTGGCTAGCCAATTTTGTCCAGTTTTTTAAGTTTTCTATTTTGAATGCAGACTCGTGATTGAATCACCTGGTCTTAAAGGTATCTTTGGTTGATCCCAAATATATTTTATTTAGACCATTCAAGTCATGTACTTTTGCCTTGTAAATGACTTCTTTTGTATTACAAAGTCCTTGAAGTGGGTGTTTATTCTTGTCCCTGCAGTTGCATTCTTTATTAGTGATCTTGTTTTATACACTGCTATCTAAGTTTTTGGCGTTTTGTTTTTTTATGAAACTATCTAAATTACTAGTATAACTATAACTTAGCTTGATTGTGTTTCTGTTAAAAATTTTGTTAATTTCTGATCCTTTTGGAAAGTGTCTATCAGTTTAAAAAATATTTGTCCTATTTTGCTCTTTACCTCTAAATTAAATGGTGGGTTGAACCAGATGATGTTTCATTTTCTAATATTGTTTTTTGTTTGTCTGTTTGGTTGAGAATTATATTGTAAAATGTTTTTATGGCCAGATTTTCTTGAATTGCGTGTTCAAAAATTCTCTGTCACTTGAGTGTTAAAAAAGAACTCCATTACGTGAACGTTCTTAAAAAATGGTAAATGATAAAATCAGTTATTGCAAATCGCCCGAAGACACAACATGGTAGAAATCTAGGTCACGTAATAACTTGTTTACAAATGTAAAATATTCAAAAGTTCTACAATATAATTGTATTGAACACTTTTTAATACAAATTTGCACTGGTCTAATTTTATTATGACCAAAAACTAAGTAATTAAAATATATATATATATATATATATATATATAAAGGGCTGATCAATAAGTCTGTGGCCTGGCATATAATCTTCATTTTGATCTAGAATTTCCAATGCATAATGTTCAATCTATGTGATGAATATTCACCACAGAATTATGTGCATTGAAAAAGGAGATTATGTTGAAAAAAATTGTGAAAAATAAACAATCTTTTCATCATTGAGCTATGGACTTATTGATGTACCCCCCCCCCCTCTCTCTCTCTCTCTCTATATATATATATATATATGCACAGAGGGTGACCCAATCATTATGGGATATTTTAAATGCAACTATCTTTGATTATAAAAATGATATAGAGTACTAAATATATTTATTACATAACTAATATACAAGAGTTTGATATGTTATCTAAGATTTGGATATTTCATCCCTGAGATTGTCACCACTATGAAGAGAACATACGCAAACTTGTTCTCTCATTTCAAACACAGGCATTATGAGTGTCCACCCTCAGTAAAAATAGCTATCAAATATCAGGAAATAACAAAATCTTAAATATGTTGAACTCTTGGACATCAATTATATAAAAAAATATATTTGGTCATTTTTATAATTCAAGAGACTTGCATTTAAAATGTATCCTATCATTATGGGACTCTCTTACTCTCTCTCATATATATATATATATATATATATATATATATATATATATATATATATATAATTCTCTACTTCTATTTTATTTCTCTGATCTGCTTGCAAATATATTTCAATTTATATCTGTGATCAAAATTACAGGCAATATAATGTATATGGTGGATCAATAAGTCTGTAGCCTCACACATTATTTGAATTCTGATCTGGAATTTTCAATGTATAAAGTTCAATCTATATGATTCATATTCACAAAATGATGTGTATTGACAAGGAAGGAGATATGTTGAAAATATTGTTGTGTAAAATAAATGATCTTTTCCTCATTAAGCTATGGACTTATTGATGCATCTCTCTCTCTTATATAAATAATTCTCTGCTTAAATTTTTATTTCTCTGATCAGCTTGCTTAAGTTGAGGCTTTGTAATGCCGTTTAATGTTGTGTCTATCAAATCTTTGAAGGTGTATAGCTATGATCTGGCGGCGGGACTGTGTGCGGCAAGAGATGCATTGGTAAGCTCTGATTATAGCAAGCAAGCAAGCAGTAGTTGGCGTGGTGAGCTAGTATGTAAATCGCCTGGCTATTGCATTAGACTAATTTAGCAAGCTCGTCTTGTGTTTTTTTTTTTTTTTTTTACTTTTCCTTTCTTTCCCTTATTGCAGTAAACCCCTGTCTTCTCCCATTTTTCTCCTATTTGTATATGTAATTTGATTGGCTACTTATCCACCAATCAAATTATTGTTTGCTGTTGGTCAAATACCTGTTATCCGTTTGTCACTTCTTAGTCAAGTTTTTCAGATGCTCTTATTTGGTTTTTACTATTTTCATTATATCATCAACTTTGTTTTTATTTTAGATTTTGATTGTCTTTTTTTTATTCAAAGAAAACTGTGATGTTTAATTACAACTATCATGAAAACCAACTAATCAAAATCAGAAAGCTTAAAGCTTTATTATAAATTATTTTATAACGAGAAGACCTGAAATTCCAGCAATCCAAATTGTAATGTTAAAAAGGCAACTGTCAATACATTGTTGACATTTAAGATGTTTCAAAGGCAGGATCTCCTCAACTTCTTACTAAATGATCTTTCTGAGGTTTATGCCCATATCACATTGAAACATTGGTTCCCATATGATCACTGAAGTTAAGCAGCATTGAGCCACTTAGGAATACCATATTCTGTAAGCTTGGGTGTGCAGGTGGTGTAATGGATAATGCTTAGAACTGTTAATCAAAGAGCTGAGTTCCATTTCTAGTTGGGTTTGTTATATTCATTTACATGCAAATAACCTGGAAAAAGGTATGAATTCACCTCTATGGGTTAAGACTTGAATCACTAAATCATTATTATCTCTCTCTCAAAAAATTCTTACCATTTAAAAATATTTTCTGACTTTAATTAACATACAAAGGGTTGATAAGCTATAGAAAACAAGTCAATTGATTAATAATCTTTCCAAAATCAGATTGATTTATTTTTTATGGTCTATCAACCTTTTGCAGGTTATTTAAAGCCAAAAAATATTTTTAAATTGTAGGATTTTTTTTTCTTGAGATAATAATGATTTACTGACACTAACTACTAATTAACCCATAGCTGGTGGGGAAAGAGGGGAATTCTTCCCAAATGTATTTGGAATTCAAACTCTCTCTTATTTCTAGTTTTCAGCCATTATCCATTACATCACCTGCATATCCAAGCTTACAGCACCTGGCATTCCCAAGCATTCAATCATCTAGGTACTGGCCATGCTTGACTTTGGGGATTATACAAGAACTAATTTAAATGTTTGATGTCTGTAAGAAATTACCAGATTGATTTAAATTTTCAGCACAATGATTTTTGCATTTATTTACTATCAACATAATATCTATTAAGTGAAAAAAAAGCTTAATAATGACATCTCGTTGTAAAAGCTAGTTTGGAGCAAAAATAATAGGCTAATCAATAACAACATAATTACATTGCAAGACTAATAATCTATTAGTCTCATAGGGGTACTGCAGCCATAGCAATAGTAGTGTGTCTAATGCAGGATAGTCTGATGTAGCCCATCCCTGTTTAGACTGGTTTTGAAGATATAAATATTTAATCTCAAAATTAATAGTGACAGAATGATTGAATAAATAACAAATAGGTAAATACTTATAAATTTAACATTTCACTTTTATTTTTGCTTCATTAGAATTGTTTTGCAAATGAGGGGATTCGTAAGATGTTTTGGTATTTTGAATTCTATGCCATTTGTTTTCATTAGTCAGGTAGATCTCTGATGTCACACAATATAGAATCACAAGAGATTTACCTGACCAATGAAAAAGAAATGGCATAGAATTTGAAATACTAAAAGTTTTTCCAAATCCCACTATTTAAAAAAAATGTTTTGATGAAGCTTAAATAAAAGCGAAATGTTAAATTTATAAATATTTTCTTATTTGTTCCTTATTTAATGACTTGTCAATTTTAGCAAAATCCTGTTCAGTTGTTCTGTATATGATAAGTGCACATAGGAAAATAATCAAAAAAGAAAAAAAGATAAAGGATTTTGATTACAGTATTGCTGACTGTTTGCTTTAATTCACTTATATGTTTTATATCTTTTATATTAACTCACCCTCTAAAATAACCAGGAGTCCTGGGTATGGTGATAAGCTACATCATACAGCAAAACTTTTGATTGGGAGATTGGAGGTTTTGATGAGCATGGAACAACCTCTTAAACACAGTTGTATCTAGGTCCCAGCTATGAACAAAAAGAACACTAGGAAAGTACTAGCAATACATTTTATAAGCAGTTAAAGGGAAAAAAATTGTGTTCAAAATACTTTTTAGTTAAATGAGCAACGATATTTCTAGTAAAATATGATATTAAAGAAAAAATGACCAGCAATATATTTGCTAGCAGAATTACCAATAATACATTTTCTAACAAAATGACCAACAATACATTTTATCTGTTGTTGAAGCCATAAAATTGTGCTCAGAATATTTAGCTTTCAGCATCAAATAACTTATAGAGGTTGAGATAATGTTAAACAAAATCAACCAACATGAAAGAACTCTTTGATGATGTTAATTCATATAATAAGCTACAATTTCTTTAAAAAAATCAAACCGTATTCCAAAATATAACTTTAACTCATATCACTGCCTTTATTAATCATGACCACACAAACCTGTGTATACACAAAAGCTGAGTATCATTTACCATGTATTCAATTGTGAAAGGAGAATAACATATTTGTATTACTTCAAAGCTCTCAAGAAAATTAAATTTCAGCATTAAATGACTTATAAGGAGTTGATATACCCCTAAATAATCAAATTAAATAATCAGGAGAGATTTTATTCACAAAAAAAAACTTCTTGTATAAAGATGTTTTCTATTGAGTAGCATTATTGGTCTCTTCCTCACTCTACTCAAATTGTAAACACTTTTAAAATATCTTTGGATTTGTGGCTAGTGTAACATTTATTAGCATGCATGTTGGAATTGGTGAGCTGAGTTTAGATTCCATCATAGCATATTTTATTCACTTCACACTCATGCCCTTGGGAAATGTATCAATCTATTTCTTCTCTCTTTCAGCTATAGGTTATCTAGTAGGGTAGACCAGACTCTGTAGCCTTGAGTAAAAACAGACTATAAGATGTTAGAATTTAAAGAAAAAAATGAGAAGAAAGCAACAGGGAATCATTTATATTATTTACGCTTGGTCTATTGTCTTCATCTTTGTTGTTATTATCTGAACATTTCAGCAATTGTGGCTTCTGACATTCGTCAGTTGCCCCTTGACAACATTAACAAAGATGAGTACAATAATCTGAGTGTAATGATAATTCCTCATTCCAGCAATTCAAACAAGAGTCATGGCAGTTTATGGATAATAAAGAATCTGAAAAGCTATGATTTCATATGTTCTGAATGGATTTGATTAACTCTAATTTAACAACTTAGCTAGCTTTTAGAAATTATTTAGGTCAATGAATGTAATGATTGACTATGTCACATTTTTTAACAATTATTTCACCTGAAGCAAGGCAATAAAGAGCCACTAAGATGCAAGAGGTTACTGAGTGTGAGAGAATATCAGACAAAATAACACTATTAAGGAGAGAGAACAATAAAAGAACAGGAATTAAGAAGATGGCAGATAATAATTAACATTGCATTTAAATTTGTGAAGATCAAGGGTGACTGGGAAGCAAGAAGCTGAAAGTGAGTTCCAAAAGCGAGAAGTGCAAGAAAAGAAACTGTTAACATAGAACTTATTGATACATATAGCCATTTCAACTGTGAAATGATGAGACCTTGCTGCCAATCAAGTACTATCCTTGAATTCGTAAAGTCCAATTCCCATTAAGAAGAGTTCATCAGAACAGTTACCATAAAAGTATTTATAGAAATGCATAGAGAAATTATGTTATAGTGAAGTGACTGAAGCTGAGATAACAAATACATAATATCATTGCAGGCCCTTCTTTGGATTTTATAAAGAATCTTTAAATACATAGCAGAAGCACCAGACTAGATGTGGCAGCAATATTTAAAGCATGGACAAATGGTAGTCTTATAAATGTGCAAGATAGATTCTGGAGAATGAACCAATTTTCCTAGCAGCAAGCCTAGGAATTGTTTACTAAACTGTGTTGGTTTCCTATTTTCTTAAAGGATCCAATCTATAGTGCAGCCATCAAGTTCATCCAATGTGGCTCGATATTTATTATCAAAAAATTGCTCTTGGGAGCTCAGTTTTCTTGTACATGAAAGTGTTATAGAAAAGGCAAAGTGAAGCTACTTTATGCTAGTGGGAAGGTGATTGATGCCAGGTCAGGGCCAGTAACATTGCAGGTCCTTTTTTTGGATTTTATGAAGAATTTTTAAATGCATAGCATATAAAATGACCTCATGCCAAACTAAGTAGAGTTTAATAAATATAAAAAAAAAATGAAGAAGTTGAATTTAATAATTGACTGCTTTTCTCACTTCAGCTTTAGATTTTGCCCTCAGACTTTACTCCTTAGACCTTTCCCATAATTGGGTGTGGCTACAAGGCAGTAGAGGTTCGATGATAGTTTTGCTTCTCTTTAAGACTTCTATGAAATGCTTGTCACTAAAATTAGGCAGGGAATACTAAATGATCTTCTATTATGTGACATGTTCCTTCAGGATGTAGGTGATCATAGCCTTTCCTGTCCTATATCACTCTTAATAACTTTTGTCTTGTTATTTCTACCAAACCCTGATTTGTCATACATTTGCTGGAGCTCATCAAGTATGTCATACACTGTCTTCCCCTGTTTCCATTTCTCTTTATTCACTCTGTAAGTATCAGATTCTCCAAGCCTTCCTTCCTCATTACATGTCCCAAAACTTCAGCTGTCTATTCTTGATGTTAAGTATAAGTTTCTTTTTTGTTTCCATTCTCTCCAAAACCTCTTTATTGCTCACATGTTTGGTCCATGGTATCCTCAGCATCCTTCTGTAGAACCACATTTCTGTTGCTTCAAGCCTTTCCTTCATCTTTGAGGAGTGATAAGCAATTGAAAAAGTTGAGATGGATTCTATATGTGTTTACTTGGACACATTTTAAACACTTGAAATTAGACAAGGTCTTTGTATATATAAATTATTGGATCAATTGATTCTTGTATAATTATGGCTTATGACCACATCACATACCATCACTGAAGTTAATGTTGAGCCTGGTCTGTACCCAGATGGGTGACTGCTTGAGAATACCAAGTGCTGTAATCTAGAATGTGTAGGTGGTGTAATGGATAATGGTTCAGAATTGTTAATTGGACAGATGAGTTCCAATTCCTGTTGGGTTTGTTTTATTCACTTATGTGCAAATACCCTTGGGAAAAGTATTTATCTTTCTCTTCTTCCTCCAGCTATGGGTTAATTAGTAAAACTTGTATCACTAAATCAGTCAGTTAAGTGATACACGTTTGGGCGATCATATCTCTTTCAAGCATGATTGACTGGGCTGAAGATTTTCCTGCAGTAGATTCCCATATTTCTTTCTGTGGTAGACTGGTTGCTAACCAAGGCTATAGAACTCAATCTGGTCTGCTATTTAACCCATGACTGAAGAGAGAAGAGATGGATTCATACTTTTCTGAAGGGTGTTTGTATATAAGTGAATGCAATGAAGTCAACTGGAATTTGAACTTGGCTTTCAGATTCCTCATTCTGAATTGATATCTATTGCACTACAACACACATCACTAAAGCATTATCTCTAAAAAAATAATTTACAAACTAAAAATAAAATATTATTATTTAAATAACTTGCAAAAGGTTTATAAGCTGTAGAAAATTAACCAATCGATATGTAGTTCTTATTGATTTTTATATAATTATACAACAATATTTGTATTTATAAGCTTTCTCATCTTTGTAACATCTTATGAAAAACACAAAAAAACAATTCTGAGGTATTGTCTAAGAGAGATAAAACATCTTGCACAGAAATAAATACTTGCTTTAGTGAACAATTATAAATGTGTTAAAAAATCTAGATCGTTAGCCATGACTATTAAAAAACAAGATACTTTCTAAAAGTAAATAGAAGCTCTTAAAGCATTAAAGTGGCTTTCCATTATCCTAGTTCTACTGTATTTTGTAATTTTTGTTACCCCCACCCCCCCAAAAAAACAAAAAAAACGTTGTGGCGCAGTGGATATCTGCTTGGAATGAGAAATCAGAGAGCTGAGTTCGAATTCCAGTTAAATTCCTTGCATTCATTTACGCGCAAATACCCTTGGGAAAGGTATTAATCCATCTATTCCTTCCAGTTATGGGTTAAATAACAGGACAGATTGGGTTCTATAGCCTTGGTCGACAACCAGTCTACCACAGAAAGCAATAGCAACCTACTGCAGGATAATCTTCTGCCCAGTCAGTCATGTCTGTTTTGAGGCATGATCACCCAAGCGTGTATCATGTATGGTACTTAACTGACTGAGCTGACAGATATGCAGTATCAACTTCAAAAATCCTACATTTGATAAGTGCTTTTGATTCTATTTTAGCAAGTAGATATTTTTTTTCTTTTAGACTGGTTACCAAGCAAGACTAGGGAACCCAGTCTGCCTTGTTATTTTATCCATAGCTGATGAGTGGAAGAAGAGATGGATTCATACCTTTGGCATGGGCATTAGTGTGTCTCAGTTTGACTTTGGTGATTTAATTTGCAGTTTGTTGTTCATATTTAAAAAAGA
This sequence comes from Ascarosepion bandense, assembly GCA_037127315.1. NCBI lineage: Eukaryota > Metazoa > Mollusca > Cephalopoda > Sepiida > Sepiidae > Ascarosepion > Ascarosepion bandense. The sequence goes on from JBBBDQ010000515.1 coordinate 901,799, forward strand.
TGCTTGAATATATAAGCAGTTCTTTTTCATCAACAGATAAATTCCATTAACAAAGTGATGAAAATGTCTGGATCCTAGAAAGAGTCTCTTTATTTGTTATTCTAAGTTGAATCTAGCTTTTACTTTCAGATATTAGGAATACTTTAATATATGCTTTTCTTTTACAGAAGAAACACAAACTAGGCATTATTTTAATACAGAAAAAATGTTTATGATGATATTGATTTTTTCCCTATTAAGCGAAAGCACAGATTGCAATCTAAAAACACTGACAGAAATTACTGCACCTTGAACATGTTTTGATTTACTTAGTATTAGACATCAAGAAAATCTAGCTGTATTATAAGTGAAGTGGGCACATGGTCTAGTGGTTAGAACACTAGTGTTCTAACCATCAAACCTGAGTTTGAATCTGACCAGAATTGATTCATCAAGGAGATAACTTCTTCATAATATATGTCTTGGGTATGACAATAAACTACATCTGGCAGCAAAGCCTTAGATCGGAAGATTGGAGGTTTTGAGGAGTGTGGAACCATCTCTTAGATGCTGTTGTTCCTTGGTCCACACTGACTTAGAATAGTAGCACCTGTTAGGATCCCAATTAAGGACAAATATTCAACCTCCTAATCTGGGGTCAAAACAGTATGAAATTATAATTTATCGTAAAAATACCAGCAATAATTTTTTTTTATTACCAGCAATACATTTTTTTAAAGAAAATTACAAATCTTCCTAAGAAAATTAAATTTCAGCATTAAATGACCCATAAGGAGTTGATGTGCCATTAGACAAACAAAATCTTCGTAACATCATATACCACCATTTGGAAGTGATTGAAAATCATACCATGGGTTGAAATAAATCTTGTGAGTGAAATTAAGTAGATGAAACTGTTTGCAATCTGTTAATGGTTGTGCTATCACATTCACAAATCACTGAAACTGAGGGCTTAAGCATACCTTTCAAACTGCAGATCAAGCCAGATTGTATGCTCTTTCTCAGAAAAATGTAACTAAGGTTCCCTCAGCACTTAATAATGGCTGGTCACTCATATGAGTATGTTTGCAAACGCCTGCCCAGACACATTTGCATTTGATCCAAACTGTTGTTTATACCGCAACTATGCTGAGCATATCATAGTTACAGATTTTGTGAGAGAGCATATATCTAGTATGATAACAGCCTGAGCAAGGCCATTACACTCAAATGCTTGGTTACAATAACTTCTGACTTTGTGATAGCACAACTATTGAGGCTTCCCAAATAATCCCATCTACCCAATTTCACACATGAGGCTTTGATCAACCTGTGGTAGAGTTTTCAGGCACTTTCCAAACTCATCACAGGCTGATAGCATTAAGACACCTTCCTAACAAATCTGCCATGGTGAGACTTGGCCCTAGATCTCATTGTCAGAAAGCGAATGTTCTAACCACTCAGCCACATGCCCAGCATAGTTGCAGTATAAGCCTCAGGTTGGCTATCTTAGTGGTGAAAAAACACAAATGTGACTGAGCAGGTGTATGTAACAGTCTATCTAGTCACCTTAGTAAACATATATGCTTAGATATGAGTGACCAGCCATTTATTTCCTTACAATAAGTGATCACATTTAAAGATCAGTTTGTACAAGTTCTAAAATAATGTGTATATCAACTGTAATCAGCCTCCATATTATACACTGTATATCCTATTTGCATGATATATTGTATGCATAGAATAGTACAGAAAGTAAATACCCTCATTATACCACATCTTTTGCATCTTTACATGTAATGCAGCAAAAGTTATAGTTAGGCTAATTGAAGGAGTTAGGTATTGTCCCACTCATGTCTCATGCATATTCAATAAGAGACAGGTCTTTAATTGTATCAGCTAAAGAAGTTGTCAAACATTGCAGATCATATAATTAGCATGGGCATCATATGGGAAGGTCTTATCCTGCTGAACCAACACATGATCTTCCTGTTGCAGGAATGGCTGTTGAATGATTTGAACAATGTTGTGGGCATAGTGCTGTTCAACATTCCTTTTGCAAGCACTAAAGATGAGCAAGAGTTGTAACATGGTAGCCCAATTCATTATTTGATTCACTAGACGACCCTCTTGTGATTCCACTGCAGATGTGCAGTGTTGTAATAGAAAGTCTGGTTAGAGGCACAGATGCTCTACTGCAAATAGACATTTTCAAACAGTTGACAGTCTCAGGGCCATATTTGCTCTGATTTGTGCTGTAGACACCTTACAGTCAACAAATGTTGCCCTTTTCATACATCAGTTTTGATCAGCATCTGTATAATGTGCACAGCAATTCTCCAAATTAACCATCTAGCCTCTTGAAGGCTAGATGGTTAATCTGATCTCTCTCAAATGGCTCTAGTTGAACAAAAGCATTTGTATGTCACTGTCACACAACACTACTTGCACTGAACTTTTTCACTACACAGAAACTTATTGCAGCATGTTTCACTGTCTAAATCCCAGATATAGATGGTGCACTGGTATAAGTGTTACTAAATCAGGAGACGGCCAGACTTTGAAAGGTTTATCAGAATATCTATTACTTCATATTATGTATATACTCTACACTCAGTCCCACCAGTTCTAAGCTTTGTAGCTAAGATCTGTCATGCCATGTAGCAAATCACCTTCATTCCTTTTGTATTCCATTGGTGAGCTGTAAATTCCATTTGAACAGCTTCTTCCTATGAACTATTACTTTTTGAAACTGACTCCTAAAAAGGATGTTTTCTTTTTTTGCTTTCAAATTTCTATTTCAGTTTATTTGCAGACAATAAAACTTTGTTTATAAAAGCAATTTATAAGCTGGTATATTTTTGGGGCTCAAAAAAAAAGAAAAAATTAGTTGGCACTATATGACTTATAAAGTTGTCAATATGTTAAAAGTTCTATTTATATAACTATTCTAAAATTTTAATGATTATAGCCTATTTTGTTGGTATGACTATTAAGTCATTTAAAATAAAAAAGAAATATTTACATTGTTCGGACTGTTGTCCTCGTTTTTATTACCATAGTCACAGTGTTTTAGCTGTTGTATGCTTTGGCCTTCTTCAAGTGATATACAAAGGAATTTTAAACTAAGCCCCTTATTGTCACTGAATTTATTCATCCAACATTTTTGTTCACTGGGCTATCTGATTTGCTCCAAAGAGTTGTGAGTTCAATACCTGGTCACAGCAAAGGTCTACAAAAACTTGGAGAGTTAAGTTTACTAAAGGGAATTAACTAAAACTGAGGTATCTAAAAATGGCATATCACATGGAACTAGAGCAATCTACCTCAGTGTACTAAAGGGTTCAGTTTGAAATTCTAACTAATATCACCTGAAGAAGGCCAGAATATATAACAGCCAAAATGTTGTGAATATGGCAATAAAGATGAGGACAACATCCAAACAATATAAGCAGTTACAATACCACATCTCAGAAATATAGACAGCTGTTAAAAATTAAGTATTTGTCAATAGTATTTACTTTATTTACATTGTTTGGACTGTTGTCCTCATCTTTGTTGCCATATTCACAATGCTTTGGTCATTGTATGCTCTGGCCTTCATCAGGTGCTTGGAATTTTTAACTAAACTTTTTATTTTGATCACTAGAGTATATAATTCTTGTTACATGTGCCATGCTACTTCTAGATGTCACTGGGCCATGTGTCCTTGAGGGGGACATCAGTGAGTAAATTTTTGGGACTTATAAACCTAATGTCTCAATAACCATTTTTTACCAGAGCTCATATTGTGATTTTTGGAGCTAATGATTTTCTCTAGCACTCTGTATTAACGGTTCCCATATTCATTTCTATGCTTGGCCAGCTTAGGAGATTTTTGTAGCCTAGCATATGCGCTGATTCTTTTTTAAGTTTACATAATTTTCAGTGGTGTTCTTTATTACTTTAACTTCATCTCATAGGAGATGGTGATCCCCTTTCTCTCTACATATGTGGTTAACTATAACTGATTTTTCTATTTCCCCTCGTGTTATGGCCTTGCAATGTTCTTGCAGCCTTATCTTAAGGAGGTGAATTGTTTCTCCTTTATATTTCTTTCCACAGCTGCTTGGGTTGGCATACACACAGTCTTTAGTCATGTTCTCCTCTATGGGATGAAGTTAAATAATAGATAGTGAACACCATTGCAAATTACGTAAACTTAAGGAATCGGTGCATATGCTAGGCCACAAAAATCTCTTAAGTTGGCTAACTATAGAAATGAATACAATATGAGAACTAGTAATACGGAGTGCTAGAGAAAATCATTAGCTTCAAAGATTACAATATGAGCTCTGGTAAAAAAAAATAGTTACTGAGACATTAGGTTTATAATTTTCAAAAATTCAATCAATTATGTCCTCAAGAACACATGACCCAGATAAAAGTGTTGGTTAGATCCAGTGACTTGACCCAAAGAGTTGTGGAATGAATACCCAGCTAGTAACTTAGAGAGTTGAGTTAAAGATAGATAACTTCATGAAATCTGGAAGTGGCATGGCACATGGAATGAGAATGCTATACCCCAGTGATTGAAATAAAGAGTTCAGTTAGAAATTCCAAGCACCTGATGAAGGCTGGAGCATATGGCAATAAAATTGAGGACAGTAGTCCAAACAATGTAAATAATGTTAAAAATGAAATATATCTATTGTTCACTAATATTTATTTTTTTTTATTAAACGTATTTTACTACTATTTATTAAACTTCAAAGCCATTTTAAATAAAAATTATTAAATTTTGTCTCGTATTTCTCTTTTAAACTTTTTATTATTTCTCTTTATTAAACTTTACTTTTTTTTATTAACTGTATCCCAGGCTAGTGGAAGATGGCTTTTTTTTTTGCTTGCACACAACTTTCAATTGAAACTGTTTCTTTTGTGCTTGAGGTATTGATTGGAAAACTCTAAATATATTACTAAAAATAGACTATTGTGACAAAATTTTGTTGAGTTATTCTAAAGGTAATTATGAATGTAGCAAATACTTTCTTTCTTTTGTAACTGCTGATGTCAGCAAATTTTTGCTGATGTTAATTTTTTTTTAATTTTAGAAAATTACATATTGCCTTAGTTTAGCCTTCCAATGAAGGTTTATTATGAGTTGAGTGCACAAATATTTCAAAGTAGATTCAGCATGAATTCTTTGCATTGTAAATGAACCTATTGAAAAATATATATTGAATCATTTAGTTTATTTACTTTTCAAACTCTTAGATTTCTTTTTACTCTTGTTTTATGCAAATATGAGTAAAATGGCATAGATAAACTGTCATTTTAATGTTGGTAAGCAGGAATGCCTCCAACTCCTGTTAAGATAGTCGTGAAGTTACCTCAAAGATGGCAAAAGTAGTGGATTGAATATAGGGTTGAAATACCCATATGATCTCATGGTTAGGATTCCTGGCTTTCACCCAGCAACCTGGGTTTGATTCCCAGTGTGAGAACCATTTTTCTGTAGGTTGGATGTGAGCTGTGGTGCAGTGGATATTGGCACAGAATGAAAAATCAGAGAGCTGAGTTCAAATTCCAGTTGAATTTGTTGCATTCAGTTTTTGCACAAATATCCTTGGGAGAGGTATTAATTTGTCTCTTCTCCCTTCAGCTATGGGTTAAATAGCAGGGCAGATTGGGTTTTGTAGTCTTGGTTGGCAGCTAGTTTACTGCAGAAAGTAATGGCAACCTACTGTGGGAAAATCTTCTGCCCAGTCAGTCATGTCTCTTTTGAGACATGATTGCCCAAGTGTATATCATGTATGACACTTGGCTGACTGACAAATATAAAATTATTGTCTTTGAAACTGTATCACAGGTCAAGAAGAGCTTTTCTTTTTCGTTTTTTTAAATCTGTGCACAATTTACAACTGATACAATTTGTTTTATGCTTGAAGTACTGATTTGAAAGTCCAGGTATGTTACTAAAAATGTCATAAACATTTTTGTTATTCTCACATTAATTTTGAATATAATGAATATTCCATTTGTTTCATAATTGCTGATGTCAGTGTATTTTTGCTGACCCAAGGATTAACATATTGACTTATTAGTCTTTTAATACAGGTACTTTATGAGTTGAGTACACCAATATTTTAAAGTACATTCAGCATAAATTCCTTGCTTTGTAAATGAACCATTTACATTTAAACATTAGATTTCCTTTTCAAACTCTCACATTTGATGACATCACTAGTTTCAGTCCTAATGAAAATTCAAAACAAAAGGTAAAAATTAATTTTGTAAAGTTTCAGACAATTGAAGCCATTGTTTGGAGCTATATGGCGTTTTATAGATAGCAGGTAACTGTCTTCCCTGTCTATCGGAACTATAAAATATCATGCCTGTGATAGGACTTAAACTTTAACTTTTGCACTCTGCATTACTAATATTACTTTCCTTTCCACTGCTTTCTTTTCCAAGGCCTCTCAATTGCAGTATTTTTATTATTAATTTCACTCAAAGTTGTTTTCTGTTGCCATATCAGGATATGAAAACAACTTTGTTCAGGAATCAGTCGCCTTCAGTAGTTGGATAAACTTTTTGTACAGCAAATGGAGTCACAGTCATGAATGTTAAAGTCATTTAAAATAATTTTAAAATTTTATTAAATTTTGACTTTTTCTTTTTTAAATTTAGCTTTATTTTTTTTATTAAACTTTAAACTCCCTTAAAAAATAACTTTGTATTAGTTTTTACTGGTATTTCTTTTTTTTTTATCAAACTTTATTTTTTATTAAATTTTAATGTCCTCTAAAGTAATTAAAAGGAAACATTTTAATTATTTCTGACTTGTATTTCTTTGACTTTAGTCTCAGTTACTTTTTCATTTCAATTTCAATGCATGGATTGAAAAACATAATCTTCCAGTGGGACTTGAACTCACATCTCTAGCCTCAGATTCTTTGTTTTCTGATCAGTCAGTGAGAACCAACTGGTAGCAGCTATTCAGATCAGGTCTGAGTCTCACTGAAGGTTCACATATTATTTCAAATCTATACTACTTGTCAATGACTGTAGAAAGACAATCTGGAAGTTGCTATAAAAACTAACTGAAAATAAAATGAAAGAATTGTTAGTTGCAAATGAAGAATAAATATCTAATCTGATAGATCTTAATAATATTAGTAAAACAGTTGCTCAACCTATTTCAGTAGTGTAAGGTAAACAAAGAAAAGCGTATTGAAGAGTTATGTAATACCAGTCATCCTATATGGCAGTGAATGCTGGACAATTCTTTCCCAGATGAAGAAGAAACTGGAAGCAACCGAAATGTGCTTCTACAGAAGGATGCTGAGGATACTATGGACCAAACATGAGAGCAATGATAAAGTTTTAGATAAATTAGAAACAAAAAAGACACTTATACTTAGTATCAGAAATGGATAGTTGAAATTTATATGTCATATAATGAGGAAACGGGGCTTCAAAAATGTGTTACTCACAGGACATATCGGAAGCAAGAGGATCAGAGAAAAACAATGCATAATCTACCTGATGAACTTGAGTAAATAGATGACAACAAGGTTTAGAAGTGATAACAAAAAGACAAAATTTATTAAGAGCTACAAAGGACAGAAAATTGTGGAGAGCCATGATCGACATTATCCTGACGGGACATAACACACAGAAGAAGGTACTGGCAGCAAATAAAAATAAGTATAATTTGGTTCTGAGCCATCTTTGAAAATTAATTATTTCTTAGAAGCTTATTTCTTCAGTCAATGAATCTATGTACTTGCATTCATTCTGTTAAGTGCCATACATGATACACAATTGGGTGATCATTTGATTCATGACTGACTAGGCAAGAGGTTTTTCTGCAGTAGACTGGTTGCCAATCACAGTTGTAGGACCTAGTCTGTCTTTTTATTTAACCCATAGCTTGTGGTGGGGGAAGAAGATATGGATTCATACCTTTCCTAGAGGTATTTGTGCATAATGTAATGAACTTGATTTCTTATTCTGAGCTGTTATTACACCACCCACACATCCAACATACTTGTATTAACTATATTGAAAAACAAAGCACCTAGAAAGCAACTTGTAATAGAATTCTAGTCTACAGTCAGATAAATAAACTAATCACGTCCTTTTCTTATTTTGTATTAGAAGATATGATATACAAATCTATATATCACATTAATTGTAGGTAATTGAAAAAAAAACTCTCACATAATGTGCTTGAAGAAGGAACTTCAGACTAATATTGTTTTTATCAGTGGAATCTGTCTCATATAGATGATGAAGAAATGTAACAAATACTGGTTACAATTTTGTATTGAAAACATTAATATTTGGCAAGGTCATACATCTGGATACACCAGATATCAAAATCAGAGATGAAAATTTTTGAAACAAATAAAATATTTATCATTTAACATTTTATAAAGAAAAAAATTTAAAAAATCTTTTTATTTATAATTTATAAAAAATTGCAAAATATGTAAATCAACTGCTACACAATATTATTTACCATTTTATAAATAACTATGAAAACCAGTTTTTATTCTTTATTTTATAAAGCTATCAATAATCAATACAACAAAATTTAAATGAACATATTTTTTTAAAAGAATAAACATTGCTGAGGGAGTCAAAAGTGTATACAATAATAGGTGTCAAGAGAATAACTACACTTTTGACACTGTTTTTTTTTGTGAGCATGAATCTTAAACATTACCATAAAATTGTAACTGACATTTGTTGTAGTTCTTCTCTTATATATATATATAAGGTCTGATCAAAAAAGTATTAGGACTGGTGGTATAAAAAGAAAACTACAACTCATTAATTTAACATTTAATCCCTTTCAAAATAGTCCTCTTCTGAAGCCAAACACCCTTTATCCAGTGCTGTGTTTTCAGTGATGATAGCATTACTGAAACTCCTTTATTGGAATAGGGAGCAGCTGCCTTGTTGCATTTTCTTGATGTCTCTAAATCTTGTTTCTTTCACATGGAATTTGATTTTTGAAGAGAAAAAAATGTCACAAGTGGCATATAGTGGCTGTCAAACCTGGGGATTGTTACGCTTGGCTAAAAAGTGCTCCACAAGCCATGGTCACTGATGGAATCTCTGTGGTGTAGTGAGATGCTACACACCTGCCTTCAAAGCACTGCTATAAACAGAAGTGAGTGAGAACTTTATAACATAGTGTATATGCATGACAAAGTTCAAAGTCAATCTTTGCTAAGTGGCTTCACTTTTGGCACTTTATCTGGTTACCATAATGACACTCCAGATAATTTTTTAACAAAGCACAACTCAGTTTTATGCAGTATGCAATAATCAGGTGCTTACTAGGAACTTCATAGTTCCTGATGATTGCATAGTGCATAAAACTAAGACTTGTGTTATAGAATTAGGATAATATGTATATTTATTAATAGATATTTAATAGCACTGTTTTATTAATGCTAGAAATATATATTTATAGCATTTAAATGATTAGTATGATATTATATAATTAGGTGTAGATATTAAAAAATAATAAGATACCGAATGCATGGTCATCAGTAAAAAGGGCAGCCGAAAATGCCAAATACAGGTTGGGGATACCAGAATCAAGCAGGTACAAAAATTTAAATACCTGGGAAGCGTTATAACAGAAGACAGAAAGTGCGACACAGGTCTGAAGGCGAATTGGCATGTCAAAGGAAGCATTCCAGAAGTTGAGTAAGGTATTAAGAAACAGGAAAATTTCACTAGAAACTAGGAAGAGAGGATTGCTACGTGATGTCCGCCCTTTAATATGGCAGTGAATGCTGGATAATATCATCAAAGATGAAGGAAAAACTTGAAGCAACTGAAATGTGGTTCTACAGAAGGATGCTGCGAATATCGGAGATCGAGCATGTGAGCAATGATGAGGTCTTGGAAATGATGGAAACAAAAAGGAAATTAATACTGAGCATCAGGAAGAGACAGCTGAAGTTCCTGGGACACGCAATAAGGAAGGAGGGCTTGGAGAATCTGATACTCTTAGGCCAGATAGAGGGGAAAAAGAGACAGGGGAAAGCAACGGATAACATATTTGAAGGACCTAATTAGGTGGATGATGGAACAAGGATTGCATGATGTAACAGGAGAAGGCATGCTAAGAGCCACCAGGGATAGGGAAACGTGGAAAGCTATGATCGCCTCCGTCCTGAAGGGACAGGGCACATAGAAGAAAAAGATTTTGATATTGAATGACCCCTGGATGGGTTGAAAATGGAAATTGGGTAGAGAATCTGTATAAATAGTTACTAATCTTAGTTTAATATGCACTGAAAGTAAATTGAGAGTAGAAAGAAAGATTTTATTGAACTAATATGGAGAGAGTCCCACTCAGCATTAGAGATCCTGGCTTTTATCTGGGCTTGAACACTAACTACTTGTGCTTGGGTGAAATGTACAGCTATTTTACTTGTAGAAATTACTTCTTATTTCCTATTGCCTGTATATTTAATATCTGACCTGTAAAGTCATGATATTTGTATGCACATTTCATACACTGAATGCACCAATTATAATGAAACAATGGTAGTGTCATTATATTATCATTATAGCTATATCTCAATAATTGGTATATTTACTTACACATTTCATGCACTGAATGTACCAATTATTATGGTTGTGTCATATTATTATGCTATTTGTGTCTCATAATATAAGTCACAATAAAATTTGGTGATGAAATATACTGTATTCTAAAACCCTTTCCATTCTTAATGACTTACATAAACATTTTTTTACACACAGACATATACACATAGGCCTCTATGTCATGTAAGCAGCTACATTCAGTAAGTCAATGGCCTAATGATAAAAGATAATATTTTATACAAAAAATATTTTATTTAACACTATAGGCCCTAGTTCCTTGAGCATCCACAGGTCAGTTCACTGACTCACTGGTTTAAATCTGCTTCCTGACCATGTTGTGATTATTAGATCCAGAAAGCAGACGTCTGTTTTGTTCAGTTGTCTGAAGATATTGACATGGCTGGGGGAGCTGATGTTTAACATTTAGAATACAGCAAAAATAAATAGAAAGAAAAAAAATAATAGTAATGCCCATAGAAAGCCAACAAACAACTGTTTGAGGATTGCACTGTTAATGTCTTTTATATACAAGAATAGAAAAAGAAAAAGGTTACAGAAAGTAAAATTTTTAGCATAACAACTCACACACTGGAGTCTAGACAGAGAGAGAGTATTTACGGTTCACTTGTTGTTAAATCGTCTCAGAAGATATATAACTCTATTCAACAATGTTCTTCAAACTTTTGACAGTCAATTCTTCGCAAATAAAATGCTGGGACCACGGTATTTTACAAAGGTGCTGGTACAAGTGACAGCTGATGCAATTCTGATATTGTTGGGCTGGTGACGAACATCAAGTTTCATATACTCAGTGGTTTTTCACTGCAATCGCTAAGATGATATTTCTCATAGTTCTTGGGCGACTATCAAATTTCAATAATCCACAACAAATTTGGGGTGATGCTTAAACTTTTCAAATAAATCTCCTTGTCGGAAACTACTCAATCCAACCTCTTCACAAAACGTCAGTTTCATATAAGCATTTCATGATCTTCTTCTTCCTTGTCTTTTTGTTGTCACCGCACAACAAATATAATCTGCAAGAAGCCTCCATCTGAAACATTAGGACCAAATGCCAGTAAAATATAAAAGATATATTTTACTCTTCTTTTTAATACAAAGATGTCTTTGGTTAGGTGATTGATTGGTCCGAATTGTCAGCAACCTTACTGTACGCTCACATGGTTCTGGTCTCTCTTGTCAGCACCCCCTTCATCGGGCAGACCCGATGACACACGACTGTATACTTCTACACCGTCATTTGACTCTCTTAACTTCAGCATTATAACGTCCTTATATAGAAGACTGGTGGTTATAAGCTAGGTTGCCATGCACTTATCATAAGTGATCACACGTGTTACTTGCTACAGCCAAAAATCAGGTGACCTCCAAATTAAACGGCACTCAACTTATGCCAGATTCATATTTCACCATTAGTAAACAAATACATCTTGATGTTCAATCTTCACCAAAATCGTTTTTATCGAAAATTATTTTTTCATTTATCTCCATTAACTTCTGTTTAGATCAAATTTCTCTACCAGTAACCACGCTGGTTTACACCAATGTTCAATTCGATCCCAATTTTCGACCAAAAGAAAAGTAATTTAACACTGTCATGTTTTTCTGAAAGCCGGAAGTCCCTTTTAAAGAATTTTTAATAAAAATTAAAAAGAAAGATTACAAATGACGTTTTGTTCGTTTCGGCCTTCTTTGGGTGCCAGGAATTTTGAACCTTTTAAATGTGTGTATGTGTTTGACTCTCTCTCTGTCACATTAAACATAATATCCTTCCTTGTTCAGCTAAGAACTCTATCAGGCTATCGATCCATCTTTGGCAACAGATATTGTTTAAAACCAAGGCAAATGCTGTGACTAAAAAATGCACATATGTGTTTCTTTATTAATCATTCAAAACAATTAGTATCCTGGCAAGTTGTGAGGTGAAAGAGATTCAAATGAACCTGTTTTGGGACTTTTATCTTTTTAAACTTGTAAAATCTACATATGAAGTTGTTTCTATTGAGGTTAACTTCAGATTATGTCATTTTCTCTGTTGCGGGCATAACATATAGAAATGTGCTGCTGCTACTTTAATGTTTCTTATTTCTAAGTTGTTGCCCATTAAAAATTGGCTTAGTATTGTGTTAACTGCAAATTAAAGTAGATCTAATTAGCAATGCTTCAAATAGGCACAGAAAAACACTCCAGTTATTTTAATTCCTTGTTTTTAATGGCTTTTATTCACAGTTTTTAATTTTAATTTTTAAAATAAAATGTAAGAAATAAAATTTTGGCAAACATAAACTTTCATGTCCACAATAAGATGTTATTTACATGACACTGTTTTTTAACTACTGTAACTTTTCAGCAATGGATATTGTTTTAAAGAAGCGATGATTAGAATTCTAATAAAACCTAAAAAAATAAAATAAACTCTAGTCATTTATTATATTATGTATTGAAATGGTTGGCAAAAAATTGGCTAATTGCGAAATGAATCAAACTATAAAATGGTAAGTAATAAAAATTGTATTATTTACATTGTTTGGACTATCGTCCTCATCTTTATAGACATATTCTCTACGTTTTGTCCATTGTACACTCCGACCTTCTATAGGTGACTGGAATTTGTTTCGATCACTGGGATAGATTGTTCTCATTTCATGAGTGATGCTACTTCTGGATGTCCATTTAACCCAACACTCTAAGTTTTTTGTTTGCCACTATTGTCACCAGGTACTGATCTTTGGATCATCACTGGATCTAAACAATGCTTTTATCCACTCAGCCCTGTGTCCTTCAGGAAATGTAGTGAATATGAGAATAATGATTAGGGCAACAGTTTGAACAATGTAAATACTGTACCTCTGCATCCTTCTTTTACTCTTTCTCTGACACCCCCTGTAACTGGTTCACCTTTCTTTTCGCTCTCCTTCTGCTTAAACTTTCACCCTTCTCTTATGTAGCCCCCTGTGCACCAGTAGCAGTTCTGCCTTGCTTGAGGTGAAACAATAAAAAAAAAAGAGACAAATAATAAGGATTGCCTTGTAGTTGGTTTACATATTTTAATACCCTCTCACTAGTCTCTAACATAATCTCAAAACTTGATCCTCACAAAGTGAGTGGAGGGGATGGAATCCCAATCATAGACTTGAAGAAATGTGCCCCTGAACTCTCCTCTGTCCCCTCTAAGCTCTATAACTACTGCTTATTTGCTTTCCTGCCTGTTGGAAGTCTTCCTCTGTAGTTCTTATATTTAAGAATGCTAGAGAACCCCTGAACCCCACTAATTACTGCCCTGTCAGCCTCCTGATCTTTGACAAAGTGTTCGAAGCCATTATCAATGCCGAGGTGGTTCAGCATTTCACAGCCCCCAGGCTCTTCTTGGACAAACAGTATGGTTTCCGCTTCACCAGGTCTACTGCTGATATGCTAACGACCATCACTGAGTATATATATACCAGGTTCTTGACAAGAATGGCAAAGCTTGAACCATTACCCTGGATATTTCCAAAGCTTTTGACTGAGTCTGGCATGCTCGATTTCTACTCAAACTGTGGAGCTATGGTATAACTGGACATTTGTTTGACCTAATCACGTCATTCCTCTCTAATTGCACATTGAAGGTAGTACTAAATGGACATGCCTCCCAAAACTACCATACGAATTTGGGTGTCCCTCAAGGCTCTATTTTAGGTCCTACACTTTTTCTGATCTATATTAACAATCTCCTTGATGCTATACAATTTCAAGTAGGCATGTACGCCGATGACACCACTCTTGCTCAATCAAAAATCTGGTGAGGGTGACAAAGTGAACCTTGCTGCCAAGCTTGAGAAGGACCTCCAATCCGTGGTGAACTGGGGTAAGAAATGGCTTGTAAATTTTAATGCTTCTAAAACGAAGCTGCTATCAATTAACCATCATAGACAATCACTCCTACCTCCCATTAGCATGGAACAGGCTAGCCTCCCTGAGAGTAAAACACTATGCCTCCTTGGCCTCACACTCAGCGGACCTCAAGTGGAATGACTATATCAAATCCATTGCTAAATTCGCTGCTATGAAAGTCGGTTCTCTGTGCAGGGCCAGGAAGTTTTTTTTTCTGCCTGAGTCCATCTTGCACATATATAAATCTACCATCCGCTCATGTATTGAATACTGCTGCCACAATTGGTCGGGTGCCCCTGCTATTCTCCTCGAGGTTCTTGACAAAATCCAATGGAGAATCTGTAGTGTGATTGATACCAACTTGGCAGCCCGGCTACAGTCACTCTCTCACTGGTGTGATGTGGCTTCCCTGTGCCTCTTCTATAAATACTTTCACGGCTACTGCTCTGATGAACTTAGATCACTGGTGCCTCCTAGGTATAAATTTACACGAGCTACTAGATTAGCAACTAGGTCTCACCCTTTTACTGTGAAACCAATAAAATGTAACCGTGATTTCTACTCTAACAGCTTCTTTTCTTGTACTTCCTGCCTGTGGAATTCCCTTCCATATACTTGCTTCCCCGACAACTACAATCTCCAGGAATTTAAATGTAAGGTCAATAGACATCTCCTACCACACTAACTTGCATCCATTCTCTCAAACTCTCTTCCCATCTACACCACCCCCATCCTCAGTATCCTCATTTGTCTATTATTCTCCTCCCGACATTTCTTATCACTCTTCACTCTTTCTCATCACTGTCCCCTATGTAACCCCCTGTGCAACAGTGGCAGTAGAATGTCTTGCTTGAGGTGAAATGATTAAAAAAAAAAAGAAAAAAATGTTTATAAATTTATAAATGAAAAATTGTTTTTGTATTTATTTCTTTATGAATTGGTAAAGGATGAATGTAGCTTGCATTAGTTTAATTGTATTAAGTTTTTTATGTTTAAATTTAAAATTATTCCTGGAAATAAACAATCTTATAAATAAATAGTTTAATATTTTTTTGTAAATTATCTAGAATAAAAAAAGTGTATAAATTTACTTTCATCATATGTTTAGGCTTCATTCCAATTTTATCATCTCTCTTTAAAAAAATAAACTTTGCTGAGGAGGGAAGGTAGTTAAAATAGTGGTGCCATAGGGAAAAAAAAAACGTTTTTTTGACATATTGTGCGCACAAAGGTTCATGTTTGCCGAAATTTTAATCCTTGGATTTTGCAAAAACAAACTCGGCAGGGCAGGGCTTGTACAAATCTCACCCACAATTTACTGAAATATCCATTGCACCTAAATTCTGATCTAATTCTTTTGTTGTCAAGAATGCAAATTTTGTATTGAGATTTTTAATGTCATTTTTGTATATTTAAAAGTTGGTGACAAAAATTGGTTTTCAAGGTTTATTTGTTGGAAAAAAAAATGAAACAGTGTGATGATGACTTTATCTGACATTGCTCTATTGTGCATATGTAGCAAAAGTGAATTTGAATTATTACTAAATAAATTTATTATTTTTAAGAATTGTTTTCACATCCTCCAGTTTTGTACTGAAATGAAAAAAATAAATCTTGATGTATTTATAGAGACATGGTAGAGTAATGTATAGTGGCATATAGAGCTGAGTTCAAATCCCAGTCTAGTCCATTACATTCACTTACATGTAAATACCTTTGGGGAAGGTACAAATCCATCTCTTCTCCCACCAGCTATGGTTTTATAGCCTTGGGTGGCAAAAGGTCTAGTAGGAAAAACTGAATTCAAAACCAGCCAGGAGAAGTTGGGCTTCTTCAGGTTATCTTGCCTAGAAAACACCACTGTGACTGCAACAAATGTTGTGCCACCTATAACCCTTAAGGGTTATGAGTCTCATAATTATAATTTTACATTAAAAATGTGTGGGCTATTCACACACACACATTTAAATTTGATGCAGTGTTAATTTTATCTAACAAAGCTCTGGTATTCATGTACAATTAAATGATCAATAATAAATCAAGTTGGTATATTTATTTCTTGTATTACTACATATTAATAATTCATGCCTATTGTCAGATATTTTATTGCAGCTTGGATGAAGAAGCATTTTCTTAAACTTTTTTTGTCTTTTATTTTTCTGCAAAAGTAAAATTTCCTATTTCATTTCATTACAATTTTACTTTTCTTTTACAGTATTTTTACCGTCATGTTTTTTCCCTTCAGATATTAATTCACAGTATTTATCTTTTCAATCAAGTCTCACCAGATAAGTTAAGAGTATTTGAGAAAGAAACCATTTCCATTTATATTTTCTGATGAATGCATCAAATTTATTTGTCCATTGTTACAACTAATTAATTAAAATGGATTCTAATTTGATTAAGTTTTAGTTTTTAAAAAAGTTTTCCTTGAAAAGTGAATCATGTGTTCAAAATGTAGAGGAAAAATGTTGCGTTTAATTTTTAAGAACTCTGAGAATAACAAACATATTTGAGAAATTAGAAACACAAAGTCACTCAATAAAGGTGAAATTCATTTCATTAACATACTGTGCTAGGATAGATACTTCAGAGAATCTTTATTTTAATATGATGAAATATAGTTTATGGGTTAAAGTGCTCAATATCAATGATAGAGCATATTTAAATATAAAAGTGATCATTGAAGTTGACACCCAGAGACGATCTGTTTCATGCGAAACACAATCATTAGACCATATTTGACAATTCTTTTTAGCATGGAACAGATTGTTGCACTGGGTGTTAACTTTAATGTCCACTTTATATATATATATATATATATATATATATATATATATATATATATATTGTGTTTTTAGGCAGCAATCCCTCTTTTATGCAAGTTTTGTTAAAAATTAACAGATAAGGTGCAACGGTTAAATATTCTATATAATTTTTCTTTGATCTTATAATTTTTTACTTTTCAGAACATAGATTATATAAAAATGGCTTGAATGTTTTATTTATCCAAGTGCTTTTGGTATATTTTTAGCCATTATCAAGGACGATTTTTATTTTACTTTTAACTGAATATATAGATTGTTTTGTATATGTATGTAGAGTCATAGGAATGTTTTTATATTCCAAAAATGGTGAGAGCATTATATACGCAAACAAGTTTAATTGAAAAGAATCAACAAGGTCTAATTTTTTTTTACATTTTTACAACCTTCAAATAAGGTATTGTGAAATTGTGAATAAATCATCCAAAATTCATATTTTCTTATTGCTTTGTTCAAGAACTTTTGACTGTTGCAGTCATTATCAAAAAACTATGTGGTGTCAGTGTGATAGGCTGAATTTGTTTGTTTCCATCTGGGTATTCTTGTAGAAGTTGGAAGTTTGAATTTCTATATATGCTTTCTAACTTTTTGTCTGAATTAGAATTCTACATTTTAATATTTTAATGTGTCACCAGAATCTATCTTATATATTTATAAATCTGCAATTCATCCATGCATTGAACATTGCTCCTACATCTGGTTCGGTGCTTCTTCTGTATATTTAGAGATTCTTGATAAAATCCAAAGAAGAATCTGCAATGTTATCACTCTTGATCTGGCATCACAGCTTCAGTCACTTTTCCACCACTTCTCTACTTTTTCTACAAATATTTTCATGATAATTATTTCGATGAGCTTTTGTCTTTGGTACCTTGATTTTATGAATTAAAGTGCAATACTAAATTAAGTTAATTTTCATTAATTTAGAGTTGAAATTACTAGATGTAACTATTAGTTCTATGCTAACAGTTTCTTGTCTTGTACTTCTCATATGTGGAACTCTCTTCCAGCTTACTGCTTTCCAATGAAATCTGATGTTCAAAAATTTAAATGCAATGCCAATCTTCTATCTTTTTAATCCCTGTTCTTTATTGTTCTCTTTCCTTAATGCTTTTCTTTTTCTCATATTCTTTCACACTCAGTAACCCTTTGTGTCTTTATTGCTTTGCTGGAGGTGAAATGATTAAAAAAAAAAATATTTTTGTGAATGAAATTTTCTATATTAAAATGAATTTAACCTATGTTGCCACCATTTAGGGAGGGTTAGGTATATTTATTTATTTTTTCTTTTTAACACCTTTTTATGACTTCACTATCAACTGTGTTATGGTTCATCTCCTATGTGTCGTGTCTTTTCAGGATGTGGGCAATCATGGCTTTTCACAACTTTTTATTCTTTGTAGCTCTTAACAATATTTGTCTTTTTACTATTCTGCCATCAACTTACACAAGATGGTTAGGTAGGTGACTTGTTGTTTTACTCTTGCTTTCAATATGACCTGTGAGTGTTGAATTCTCCAAACTCTTTTTCCTCTTTATGTATCCTATAAATTGCAACTATCTCTTTTTGATTTTGAAACTGAAATAGTTAAATGTAACTGTCACTTCTACTCAAACAGTTTCTTTTCTTGCACTTCCAGCCTGTGAACTCCTTTCTGTTTATTTGCTTCTCTGATAGCTGCAATCTCCAACAGTTTAAATGCAAAATCAATTGCTATCTTCTTGAATCTCTTTCATCTTTTATCTTTTCTTTAATACCCACTGTACCTTGTCTTTTCTCTCACTGTAACCCATTGCACACTAGTGGTGGTATGGCCTTGCTTGGGGTGATATGATTAATAAAATAAAACAAAAAAACTGTGCTTTTTGTTTCCATTTTCCTTTAAAGTTTGTCATTGTTCACAAGTTTCTGCCAGAGTATTATCAGCATTTTTCTGTAGAACCACTTCTTTTGCTTCAAGTTGCCTATTCATTTCTAAGGAAAATGTCTAGCATTCACTTCCATATAGGAGCAGTGATATTACATTGTAGTTCGGCTCTTTTCTTTGTTTCTAATGAAATTTTCCTGGTTAATGCCTTTATATTTTGTTTTTCAAATTTGTTCTGAAAAGTACTACAAAATGCAATTGAAACATGACAGTTGATTTTTATAGTTTTTGGTAGATTTATAAGATGAGAATAACATTTTACAAGGTGCTGTTTAGGGAACTTAACCATTAAAAAAGAATTTGGACACATGTGAGGATATTTTAATTATTTTTCAAAGTCAAATTCCCTTAACCTTTCAATGTCTTCTTCAAAGTAGAATTTTTTTTGCTGTTTGTATATGATCCCACAAAAGGCAGCAGTAAGATTCTATTTGATTAAAAGGTTTTGTTAAACTTCTCCAAACTGTTGTTGTGGAAATATTAAGATTTTGGCTGACAGTAATAAATCCTGGTATGACTTGAGAATTGTTTCACTGTAAACTACTCTAATTATTAGGTTCCTGGATTTATTAGGGAGAGAAGAATATTTACTGATAATTACGTTTGATGCACATTTTGAATATGAAGATGCCCAGTATACAGAGATGCAAAAAAAAAATGTTCAAACATGAGAATAATGAATGTAAATTGTCGAGTTTTGTGATTATTTTATAATTACACTGCAGACCAGGGGTTCCCAATCTTCACATGGAAAGATTTCTGCTGTCCATCTGTATAATAAATGTTCAAAAGAATACCAAAATTATTTGGTAAAAGTTTGTTACTGGTTCATAAACTGACTTTATGATGTAATAAGAAATACTAAAGGGAGATAACAAATAATGCTGGCTTATGCTGCAGCTGTGACTACCAGATTAAACAATAATAAATAAATGGAAGCAAACTTAACCATTGACAGCTATATAGAAAATACTAAAATATTTTTTTTATTTGTGGAGATATTTATAGCTTGTCTATGATATCACCCTGCAGAAAGAATATAATAACAGCGTAAAAAAGAAATATGAAGAACAAATTGGAAAAGGATACTCAAAATGGGAGTCACTAAAAGAAGCAATGGTGACCTCAGCGAACAACATAGCCCCAAAGGAAATCAGACGAAGAAGAAAAAATGAGTGGATGACCGAAGAGATCCTCCACATGATGCAAAGGAGACAAAAAATAACGCCAAGACACGGAACAGAGTACAAAAAACTTCACAGGGAGATAAGGAACAAATGCAGACAAGCCAAAGAGGAATGGCTCAACAACAAATGTGCAGAAGTAGAGAGACTGAGCAGGAACAACAAAGCAGAAATGCATAAAGAGATAAGAGAACTGACAGGACAAAAAACCTGTTCCTCAACAGGATGCATAAAATCCAAGGAAGGGACAATCATAGTAGAGAAAGAGGAAATACTCCAGCGATGGGAAGAATACATAAAGGATCTCTTTGGCGACAAGAGAGAACAACCGAGAATACACAAGGAGATGGATGGACCGGAAATACTAAAATCCGAAGTGGAAGCGGCAATGGCCAAAATGAACAGAAATAAAGCACCTGGCCCAGATGGCATAGTGATAGAGCTGCTGACAGCCTTAGAAGAGTATGGCATAGAAAAGATTACCGACATAATAAACGAAATTTATAGCAGCGGAATAATACCAGACGACCTATGCAAGTCGATATTTATAGCACTGCCGAAGAAACCAGGTGCAAACGAGTGTGAACTACACAGAACTATCAGCTTAATGAGTCACATTACAAAACTGATTGTCAGAATCCTGATGAATAGAGCGAGAAGCAGAATCAGGCCAGAGATAGGACAGGAACAGTGCGGGTTCGTCAAAGACACTGGAACAAGGAACGCCATATTCATGATTAGGATGCTCTCTGAAAGGGCATTACAAATGAAGAAAGACTTGTACCTATGCTTCATTGATTACGCGAAAGCATTCGACAAAATACGACACAAAGAATTGATGGAAATGATAGGAAACCTCGACATTTTCGGCAAAGATATAAGAATAATCAAGAATCTCTACTGGCAGCAAACGGCCTGCATACGGACAGGTAACGATCTCAGTAGATACACAAAGATAGAAAAAGGCGTAAGACAAGGCTGTGTCTTTTCACCGGATTTGTTCAACCTATACAGCGAGAATATTTTGAGGACCCTAGATGACACACCAGGATTTATTATTGGAGGCCACAACCTCAACAACATAAGATACGCGGACGATACAGTACTGATTGCGGACACGGAAAGGAAACTGCAAGATCTCATACAGAAAGTAGCAGTGGAGAGTGACAAGATGGGACTACAAATAAACTTTAAGAAAACTGAGTGCATGGTCATCAGCAAAAGATACAACCCAAAATGCCAAATACAGGTGGGGGATAACAGAATCAAACAAGTCCAAGAATTTAAGTACCTAGGAAGTGTCCTAACAGGAGATGGAAAGTGCGACACGGAGATCCGAAGGCGAATTGGCATGGCAAAGGACGCGTTCCAGAAGATGAGCAAAATACTAACACACAGGAAGATCTCAATAGAAACGAAGAAAAGAGTGCTAGACTGCTACGTGATGTCAGTTCTTCAGTACGGCTGTGAATGCTGGACAATATCATCGAAAATGAGGACAAAACTGGAAGCGGCCGAAATGTGGTTCTACAGAAGGATGCTACGGATATCGTGGACTGAGCATACAAGCAACGACGAAGTGTTAGAAAGAATGGCAACAAAAAGGAAATTGATGCTGAGCATCAGGAAGAGACAACTGAAGTTCCTGGGACATGCAATGAGGAAGGAAAGCCTGGAGAACCTGATACTGACTGGTCAGATAGAAGGAAGGAGAGACAGAGGAAGGCAGCGGATAACATATTTGCAGGGCCTGATCAGGTGGATGACGGAACGGGGGTTGCCAGGAGCAACAGGAGCAAACATACTAAGAGCCACAAGGGATAGGGAGACGTGGAGATCCATGATCGCCTACGTCCTGAAGGGACAGGGCACATAGAAGAAGAAGAAGGAATGTAATTCAGCTATTTCCATTTAAGCTCCTGATCTTTTTTTATGCAAGTTCTTTGCATATCTCTTTTGAATAGTGTTTTTTCAACTGTTGAAATTTTGCAGGTTGGGAAACCCTAATATAGACTTTAGTTTTTAAGACATTGAATGTGACCTTTCAGTTTTTCTTTCACTGAGCTGTTAAAGCTAGATCAGAGGAAAGATCAGCTATCAAGCACTGATCATCTCAAATTTTGAAGGTGCACCCACATATCTTCACTATAGATATTCACAAGTGATTGGAGTATACTCTTAGGCAGATCATTTATATAAAGTGTGTTGAACTGAGAGCAAGCCTTTGAGAACAGTTGATCACTTGGGATTTAGAGGAGTGGCAGTTAACAACTTCTTTCAGGGATCTACCCATTAAAGACTTGATTATTGAAAAGACACTTCCAGTGATTCTATAGCTCGAGAGTTTGTGCAATAACTCCTTTTTTGTCACATCAGGGGATGCCTTTCATTTGGCATATAATTTTGACACTGACTAGGGAATGATTTGAAGTGGGGTGGAGGGTGAAACTTTAGTGAAGCCTTTTTCAGGACAGAATGTGAGGAAGAGGTTAAGCAAGTTTTATCTGATGTCTTTTTGCAACAGTAAAGTTGGTTGATTGTTTGATTTTGTTTAATGGCACATCAACCTCTGTGGGTCATACAATAGTGAAATCTAAATATTTTGTATGTAATTTTATGTTTTCAACTAGATTTTATACATAATTCTATGCTTAAGTTATATGTTTTATGATATTTCTTTCTTTTTTAATCACTATCACCCCATGCAAGGCAGTAAGGCCACTAAAATACAAGAGTTACAGAGTGTGGAAGAATTAGGAACAGGAACATTAATAAGTGGTAAGAGAAAAAGGTAACCAGAAGGACAGTAAAGAGTGATTGACATTGCATTTAAATTTGGCTCAAAAGTATGAATCTGGAAGGGAGTTTCACAAGTGAGAAGAAACTGTTAGTATAGAACTTATGGTTACATCTAGCCAACTCAACTGTGAATTGATGAGATCTTGATACCAGTCTAGCACTGTGCTTAAATTCAAGAAATCTCAGTGCCATAGTGTAGAGCTCATCAGAACAATTACCATAAAAGCATTTATAAAAAAGGAACAGAGAAGCAACCCAATGGTAGTGGGAAAGTGAATGAGGCTGAGTCACTAGATAGGGACCAGTAATATTGCTTATTCTTCTTTGAATCTATTAAGGAGCTCAAGGCAAATAGGAAGGGCACTGGATCATATGTGGCAGCAATATTTTAAGCATGGCTGAATGGTAGCCTTATAGATATATAAGATAGTTTTTGGAGAAAAAAATTATATTTTATAGATAAAATGTATTGTTGGTAATTTTATTATAAAAGCATATTCTACAAATTGGTGAAATTTGGAGAGGTGGATATTTTTAGCAGACTTTCCTTCAGAATGGCAGCAACAATGAACAATATCATTATCATCTTTCTCATCTTCTGGTGCAATCAGAAGTTCAACAATATTCTGATCATTTAGTTTTTCATAATCAGGGCTGTCTTCATTAAAACAGTCATTTATTTCTGAGATTTGTATAAGCCACAATCACTGGTATGATCAAGCTGTGATAATTCAAATGTATGAAAATGATGAAGAAATTAACAAGAATTAATTAAATTGATTTTATCTGTTTTTATTAAACATTGAATATGGTTTTATAAATTCTTAAGTTAGCCTCTGTTTAAAAGGAACCCCAAAACTTATAAGTAACACATTTCAAAATATAGTCATGCTGGCTTTTTAAATGTAGCCCAGTCTAGCAACCTTGCTCTATATTGTGGAAAAAAAAACCTTATTTATAAATCATTGACATTTTTTTTTTTATTAATTTATTTTGTTTTTCATTTCAGTCACTATATTCTCAGATTGATGGCTTCTCTGATGCATTTGATTTTGTTGACTTATTTAATTTCCATTCTACAGTTGTTAACTTGTCTTTATATAAAACAAACCTCTTACAGATCAACTTCTTAGCATGGTCCTGATTGTGACTTTGTTGCATGTATACACATATCACATTTTTGTTGGTGATAGTAGTACATTAGTTCAAACAAATGTCATATCCACTTTAGTCTTAGTCACTGAGCATGCTCACTCATCACTTCCAGTCACTGAGCATGCTCACTTATTACTTTTTTTTTTTTTTTTTTTAACAGTTGTTGGATTTTCTGTATTTTTCTCCTTTATTGTTTCACTTGACATTTTTATCTTAATCATTTTATACAGGGTATTTATTTGATGATGCATCATCATGTGATTATACTTTCTTGAAGATTTTTGACAGTATCAATCTATTTCATGAATGATTTATAATTAAAAATATCTTGAAAATGATATCCTTATTACATGGATAAATGCATGCATGAAAAGTAATGTACTTAAGATTATATTAAACCTGAAAAAAAACAAAAAAACAGGACAAGTTATTAAACCTGGAAAAGTAAAGGACAAGATATTCTACTGAAGTAAAAAATAGGAAATTTCTTAAAATATTGCAGCTAAAAATAATTTAATGGTCCAGGCTTAATATAATCTTAAGAATATTAGAATTTAAATATTGAAAACTGCTTGCAAAAATATTAAACAGAAAAAGTTATAAAGAATAAGATTTTTACTAGAAGCATTAGTCATCCACTTATGTAGTTAGTCTCACTTTTCAGACTTCACATATTTTATGTAACTTTTTTCTGCTGAACCAAAATTCAAAACATTTTTTTCAAAATGTAGCCAAGGTGGTGTCCTATCTAATTCTGTAAACTCTTTGAAATTTAGTTGAGAACTGAATTAGTGGTGAAGCTTGAAAGCTACCTAGATTCATTCAATACTGGACGTAAGAAAATATTCAACCACTGCTGTGGTTGAATGATAACTCACATGAAGATGGTGATTATTTTCTTGAATTTTTTGATTAAATGAAATGTTATTAACCTTCATTCAAAAATGGGGAAAAATTTAATTAGAATCAAAGTACTAAACTGTTATGTAATTCCAGTTCTCCTATATAGCAGTGAACGCTGGACCATCCTCACAGATGGGAAAGAGACTTGAAGCAATAGAAATATGGATGCTGAGAACATATAAGCAATGAACAAAGTTTTAGAGAAAATGGAAATGAAAGGACATTTATACTTGATATCAGAAAAAGATAGTGGACATATCTAGGAGATATAATGAGGAAAGAGGGCTTGGAAAATTTGATGCACACATAATCCATAACATACTGAGTGAGATTGAGTAAATAGATGACAGAACAGGGTTTAGGAGAGATATCAAAAAGACAAAAGATATTAAGCGTAATAAAGGACAGGAAGTTGTGGGGAACAGTGATTTACACCCTGAAGGGACGCAGAACATAGAAGAAAAATGAGCTTGAGTAAATGGATGACAAAACAGGGTTTAGGAGAGATAGCAAAAAGACAAAAGATATTAAGCGTAATAAAGGACAGGAAGTTGTGGGGAACCGTGATTTACACCCTGAAGGGACGCAGAACATAGAAGAAAAATGAACTTTTGATGACAAAACAGGACATAGAAGAAAAATGAGCTTTTGATGACAAAAGAGGGTTTAGGAGAGATAACAAAAAGACAAAATTTACAATGGACAGGAAATTGTAGAGAGAAGGGACATGACAAATAGTAGATTAAAGAAGATAAAGCATTTTTATCATCCTGTCTAGAAATTTGATATTTTTGTCTACCTGTACTAAAATATTTGGGGGGAAATTTTCGTGAAACATTCCCTGTATTTTTTTAATTGGTTGTATTATCATGTCCAATATGTCTGTCTTGTGGGATTGCTTCATTCTGCTGATATACTTGGGATAACCTTTTAAACAAATAAGCAGATACTCAGGTGAGATACTAAGTCAGTCAGTCAGTCAGTTAAGTGCCATACATGATACATGCTTGGGTGATCATGTCTTGAAAGAGACATGAATGACTGTGCAGAAGATTTTTCCCTCAGTAGGTTGCCATTACTTTTTGTTGTGGACTGGTTGCCAACCAAGGCTATAGAACCCAATCTGTCTTCTTATTTAACCCATAGCTGGCAAGAGAAGCGATGGATTCATACTTTTCCAATGGTATTTACGTGTATGTGAATACAACAAACTTAGCTGGAATTCAAACTTAGCTATCTGTCTTCTTGTTTTGAGTTGATATCTACTGCATCACAATGCACATACTACCAAGTAAGATACCAGATTCATGGCTGGTGGGTGATATCACTTTGGTTTTGAAATTTCAGTAAGTACCCAGATACTTAAAAAAGAAAAAAAATGTTTGCACCAAATAGTGTTTCACTTATTTGACTAAGAACATGTTTATCAATTTCCTGTTACTTATTTAAATTCTATTATTCTAATGAAGCTCTTGGATCAGAGGAGGAGTCACTTCAAATGTACCTGGTATGATGCTGGAGTGGTGGGTCTGTTTTTTTTATAACCCTCTCACAAAAAAACCAAAGTCTGCTTTCATTCAAGTAATTTATGGTGTCTTTTATAAGAGCCAGAGAAAATACTGTAGTTGTATTTAAAAAATAAAAATGGATTTGTCTATATTTCTGAGATGAGGTAGTATTTTCATTATTTTGGCTATTGTCCTCATCTTTCTTGCCATTTGTATGACATTTCGGCTGTTGTACGCTCCGGCCTTCTTCAGGTGCTAGGAATTTCGAACCAAATCCTTTATTGCACTCACTGGGGTATATGAATTCTATAACCTGCCTAATGCCTCTTCTGGAAGTCATGAGTTATCTCTCTCTAACCTTGTAAGTTATTTGTTCATCACTGTAGCCTGGTATTAAACTCACAACTCTTTGGGTCAAGTCACAAGAACTAACCAATATCTGTATCCATTGGGCCATGTGTCCTTAAGGAAGATGAGGTCAATAGTTTGAATAATGTAAATACTGTAAGAAAAATGGAGTATTGCTGCCATTAAACTTAGCTTAGCAGCCACATTTCATCCTCTGATGGACTTTATCAAGGCAAATGTAAGGATTTTATTTTGTGACAAATATTTATATACAAGAGCAAAAATGTTATTGGTTTTTCAAAATTTTTTGTTAGGGGTGTTCATGAATATTCATCTAGTTGGCAAAAATGTCGGGCAAGTTCATGGACATGGGTTGATACAGTTGAATGCTTATTAAACAAAAGTGAGTGGGAGGTATTATTTTGGAAAACTAATAACAGTTTGTGTATTTTTTCAATCATATGTATATGATATTTGATAAATCTTTTTTTATTGTTTTTTTTAAATAAATTCTCTTTTTTCTCTTTGTTTACATAACATTGCTACCAACTGGTGATAGTAATTTATATGATTGCAACTAGTTGATTGAAACTCTCTCAAAAGAAAATTAATCTTTAGATGACTTATATTCACATTTGAAAGCATTGATATAATTATTGGTTAATTTCATAATGTTCTGCTAATAAAATTTGGCAGAAGACAGTCTGTAAAAATTTAAAAAAATTATCTTCCGTCATAGAACTACAAATAATTGTAAACAGGAAATGATCAACATGAGGATAGGATAAAAGTCAAACTCAAAACCAATCAAATAAATCATTAAAATCATTTCACCACATGCAAAGCAGTGAAGCCTCTAAGGCACAAGGTTATTGACTGTGATTATTTAGTGTGGAAGAACAAGGAAAAAAAATGAGAAACATTAGAGTGAGAAGAATAGGAGACTAATGAAGATGGTAAATAGTGATTGACAGTGCATTTACATTTTGCAAGATCAAAGTTAGCTTGAAAACAAAGCCAGAAGAGAGTTACACAAGCAAGAAGTTTGAGAAGAGAAACTGTTAGCATAGAACTTAACCCTTTGTTGCGTATTGGGTACAACTGTAACCAATACAGGAGCATGGGACAGATGTGGCAGCAGTATTCAAAACATGGTCCAATGGTAGACTTATAAATATGCAAGATAGAAAATTGTTTAGCACAACACAATGACCTGACTTTCTTAACAGCAAACCTAGCAATATATTCAATATAGTCTTTCCATTTTATATCAGATGAGAATATTAACTGGAGAAGGTACTATGAGTCACTCTCATGGAGTGTAGTATCAGCTATGCTGATGAGAGGAAGTAAGGGATTAATATACAGAAGTTTTGTTTTGGCGATATTAAAATTAGTGAGCCACTCCTTTCTCCAGTTAATAACACACTGTAGGTCACGTGACAATGATGATTATAGTTGTGGTAAAAAGTTTTTAATCTCTGTTTAAAATCATTAATTTTACTTGTATTTTTTCATCCACAGCTATGAGTAAACTAGTATGGTAAACTAACATTTGTAGGGCAATCAATGAGAAAAACAACCCTGAATTCAAAACTGAGAAAGTATTGGGGGGAAACCACTTTACTAACTTATCCTAGAAAAAACATAGCAATTCATATATATTAAAGTAAAAAGAAACTGGACATCTATGATTAGGAAAGGACATGACATTTAAAAACATTATAAAAAACTC
The DNA here is from genome assembly GCA_037127315.1 of Ascarosepion bandense. Classification (NCBI taxonomy): domain Eukaryota; kingdom Metazoa; phylum Mollusca; class Cephalopoda; order Sepiida; family Sepiidae; genus Ascarosepion; species Ascarosepion bandense. The sequence goes on from JBBBDQ010000515.1 coordinate 930,680, forward strand.
CATTTGAGATTTCAGACTTTCCTGATACAGTAAATCCCATTTTATGACGATTTGTGGTTACAACACAATCTCCATTATTTGTTTTCTGATTGTATACCATATTGGATTGTTGTGCATTCACTCTCTTCTATTTGTGTTGTGTTTGTGGAAACTTATTGCTCTCCATTATGTCTTCCAAGCATGTAATCTCTTCTAATGGTGATGCTTTGAAGCAAAGGAAATCTATCACCATGGAAATGAAAATAAGGGTATGTTCTGACATACATGGAAAATTGCATTATAGTGCATTGTAGGAACAAAATTCTGTCATAAGTTGAGGACTAGTATAAGCTAAATACATTGACTATGGTTTTTTATTTGTATTAATAAAAGGGTGTGGCAGGGAGCCATGATTATATGTCTTAAAGGGACATAGCATTCAAAGAGAGATAGAATTGTTTATTTAGGTTGTTTGGAAGGTAATTGTTAAAAGTGAAAAAATCCAATCAAACAATGATTTCCTAAGAAAACACTCATCTGAAATGACCAAAGACTCAATACAAAACTTAAATTTTTTAAATTTTTTTTTTTTTTTTTATTATTTCCTTCTGAGAAATGTTTGGGGTGATGTATAAACAGAACACTGAAATAACCTTTTTCCTAATTTTAAGATTTTGTCTTGATGTATACTTCACTGATTGACACAAATTAAAAATTCTAAATTGGTTCAAGTTGAACCTTCATATGCAGAAATTTGATTTTCTCTTGTGTTTATTCTACTAAACATAATTTTGCTTTCTCTTCAATAGTTACCAATTCTGTTGACAAAATGTGAACTTTTTTTGTCTAAGTTTGTTAACTTTGTTAAATATTTTGTGTTCTTTTTTTTTTAAAGTTTCTTAAATGAAGCATTTTGTTTGTTAATTTGTTATTACCTTTATCCCATCTTATTATTTTTACTGTTAGTCTCAGAATTCTGACAGTTGAAAGGCTGATATCAACAATATCGGCAATCTCTCTGTAAGTCTTGCTAGTGTGTTTGTGCAGCATTACAATTTTCATATGCTTCCTTGCAGTAACAGTCATTGCAGACAATGGCTGCAGAACAACTAATTGATAGTCGAGACAGTAGTGTCTGAGCATGAAAAAAATCTGATGTGATCATGGATGATGCAATATTTTTCAAGGCCAAACAAATTTCATCATATACTCGGAAAATAGATTCATATTACTGCACACCACTGCAAGTATCCTAATCTAAAGAAATAAAGAAATTGATTACACCCTGTGACTCCAGTGGGTCTAAAATTGACTGTATGGTGAAAGAAAGGAAACTAAAGCAGTTGGTTCAATTAATTTGCCCAAGGGTGTATGATCAGGAAGGAACACGACATTTAGAAACATTATAAAAAATTCCATTTGAGGAACAATAATAAGATAAAAATAAAACTATTACATTGTTTGGACTGTTGTTCTCATCTTTGTTGCTTTATTCACAATGTTTCAGCTGTTGCACACTCTAGCCTTTTTCAGGTGATTGGAATTTTGAACTGAACTCAGGGAAGATCATTCTAGTTCCTTGAGCCAATGTTTCAGTATCAGTTATTTCCCTTTAACTCAACTTTCCATGTTTTTGTTCACCTCTGCAGTAGCAACCCTTTGGTTCAAGTCACTGGATTCAACCAACACTTTTATCCAGGTGTTCTTGAGAAAATATAGACAAAAATAAGACTAGCAATAAGAGAATAGTTATAATGAATAGCTTATCAACCCAAGAGTATTAGGCTAAAAATTATTTTTTGTTTATTTTCTTGGTTTGTATCTTGTTACAATTTCTTTTCCAGATTTATGATGCTGGGGATTTTACGTTATTATGCTCTGAGTCAAACCGCTGTGGCGAGAGGTGGATTGGTGGTGACTTCATTTCCGTGGACAAAGTGGTTGTCTGGAGTAATGAGGGAAAAGGTTATCTCTTTAAACTGCCCACAAAGTAAGTTTAATTTATAAATTTGCTACTAGATTTGACTGTTTAAAACTTCTATTTACCTAATAATTTTATTCTGTTTTAGGGTTTTAAAAAAATCTTTGTTTTTCGCTTGGGATTTTATCTAAACTCAAAGACATTTGATTTTGAATTTTGATTTTAAAAAAAATAACAAGTGTTCATATTGTCAGTCATAACTTTTTATTAGCCTCATCCTGGCATTTTCAGGAAAAGTTACTTTTTTTTAATGCAAATACACACGTATCATATGCAAATCATATTATGTTTAAAACAACAGCTTCATAGAGTTTGATATCACTAGAAGAAAAATCTTTTTTTTACCATTTCATTCTGCAAGGCAATAATAAAGCTATGGAGATGCAAGAGATTGAAAAAAAGCTACATTTCTAATTCAAATAAACATGTATCATATACAAATCATGTTATGTTTAAAACAACAGTTTTATAGAGTTTGGTATCACTAGAAGAAAATTTTTTTTTACTATTTCACTCTGCAAGGCAATAAAGCTACAGAGTTTCAAGAGATTGCTAAGTGAAAAAAAATTAATTTGCATATATAAAATTGGAATATTCTGATTTTAATGACTTAGTTGTTTATAAGTCTGATTTCAGTTTTCATTAAAGGAGAAATTAATTTATTAAAGCTGAAATGTATAGAAATTGCACTAATTTCTTTCAGAGTAAATTTCCATTTAGATACAGGCAAGATATCACTTTTAAATGCAATTAGCCAGATTGTGCATCTAGGCATATTGGACATAACAAAGTTGAAATTTAAATTTAAAATTAAGCATTCTTGCCTCTTTAGTATTTCTCTTGATGTATAATTATAACAAATGTTTGTTGTATTTCATTCCTACCACTGCATATATTTTAAATAAGGCAATAAAGCTACTAAGATGCAAGGAGATACTGAGAGTAAAAGAATATGAGAAAACAAAAACATCATTAATGAGAGAGGACAATAAAAGAACTGGAGATGAGAAAAAAGATAATGATTGACATTGCATTTCAATTTTTGAAGATCAAAGTTGACTGGAAAGCAAAAAGCCGGAAGAGAATTCTCAAACTGATAACTTTTTTAAAAAAATAATGATATTCACCTTGTACAAGACCCAAGAGCCATACAAGGTAGAGAGTTACAGATTAATAGACACAGTTTATGGTGATATGTGAGGAAAATAATGGTTAGCCCTAGATTTGAATACATTAAAATTGTAATGATCACTGAAGTAGCATCATGCAAGAGAAGCTGCTGTAGGCATAAAACTTATAGTTACATCTATCCATTTCAATTGAAAAAGGATGAAACCTTGCTACCAATTTAGTACTGTGCTTAAATTCATAAAGTACAAAAATTATAAACTTCTGTAATATGTAAAAAAAAAAATTCTTTCATCATATTTTTTTGTTCCTCTTGTTAATTACAAATGAAGTAAGAAAATTATTAGACAAAATTAAAAATGAATAATATTTAGCAATGCTTCATCTATAAAAAAGATTCTTCTGGCCATATATTGAAACACTAGTTCATTGAAGTTAAGCAAGTAGATGGGTGACTACTTGAGAATATCAGATGCTGTAAACTTGGACGTGTGGGTAGTATTATAGATAATGGCTTGGAATTGGATAGTGGTGCACTGAGTTTTAATTCTAATTGGGTTTAGAGGCATTGTGGGATAATGGATATTGGCTTGGATTGGGAAATCAGAGATTTGAGTTCCAATTCCAGTTGAGTTCATTACATCCACTTATCTGCTAATATCCTTGAGAAAGGCATGAATCCATCTCTTCTACTGCCAGCAATAGGTAAAGTAGCAGAACAGACTAGGTTCTATAGCCTTGGTTAGCTACTAATCTGGGAGAAAGAAAAACCAACCTCAAGCAGGTTGGGGTCTGTCTTGCTGTCTTGCTCAGGAAACATCATTCCTACTGTAGCTGCAGTACATCTGGTGCCCTTATGACCCCCATTGAGACTTATGTAAAATGTTGGTTCCAAATATATGAACATTTTAAACTTGTGTAATATGTCAAAATTCAAAGAAAAATATGCAATGTTATTTGTTCTGGCCTAGCATCTTGGCTTCAGTCACTTTCCCACCACTGTAACATAGATTCCTTGTTCTTTTTATAAATAGTTTTAATTCTAATTGGGTCCATTACATTTACTTACATGCAAATATCATTGGAAAAGGTAAATCCATCTATTCTCCCCCCTGTTATGAGTTGAATAGGACAACAGACTGGGTCCTATCACTTTAGTTGGCTACCAGTCTACAACAAAGAAACAACAGCCTACTGGGAGGAAATCTTTTGCCTAGTCAGTCATGAATCAAAAGAGACATGATCACCCAAGCGTGTATTTTATAGGGCACTTAACTTACTAGATTGGTAGCTAGATGTCATCATTTTGCATTTGAAATGGCCAGATATAACTGTAATTTTTATGTTAATATTTTCTTCTCTTACACTTCTCGCTTGTGAAACTTTCTTCAGGTATCTTGCTTTCCAGTTAGTTTTGATGTTCAAAAAATTAAATTCAGTTTCAATTGATATCTTTGTAATATCTGTTCTTTTATTGTCCTCTCGCCTTAAGAATTTTTTTCTCAGATTCTTTCTTGCATTTTAGTGAGAAAAGTAAAACCAGAAAGACATGATTTTCTTATTTGAACTGTCTGATGAATCTTAATTCTTAAGTTAATAACTGATTAAGCTCATGGCGAATAAAATATATGTAGAAATTCCTCTATTGCATTGTTAAATATTTGAGCTTAACAATTTTAACAAAACATTACAATAACAATCATAAATATGAATGCTGGTCATTATTTACATGAGCTTACACAATCATTAACTTAAGAATTAAGTAAGGTTCATAATAAAATGAAAATAGAAAAACCATGTGAATATTACATATCTTTCTAGTTATGTTAAAGTTGTCAAGTTCAAACATTTAATGATGTGATAGGGGAATTTTTATGGATATTCTGTTGTTATAGAATTCATAGACATGTTACTGATAACATGTAACCCAGTACAACCTGCTGCATGGACAGGTGTTTGATGTCTAAACCACCTTCCCCACTAGTCTTTCTGTTAGTGAGGAGGGTGGCTTATTACCACTTCAGGATGAAAAACAAAACTAGTCAAAGGGTGGATGTGCTTCTTATAAGAGCCAATGGCCAATCATGTATATATATATATATATTTCATAATTTTTTGAAGGGTACAGAATTTTATTATGGAATTAAAAAAGATAATATGTATTTTATTGCCTATGATTAGGAGTAAAAAAATATTTTCCACTGCCCATTTTTTTTCTAAACATGGACAATAAAATATATTTTATCCTTTTTAATTCCATACACACACACACACACACACACACACACACACACACATATATATATATATAAAGCAAGGATAAGTGTCTGAGTTGAACATCAGAAAGAGCATCCAGTCTTGTAAAATCTTACCTTAATCATTATGGGAAATCCTCTCTCAGGCTGGATTCACCTTGCTTTGTGTGAGATTAATCCTGGCCCTGCCCCAGCAAAAAATCAAAAACCTGGCTATATATTTAGGTACATATTTGGCTGACTGTTAAAAGATTAATCTTTGTTACTTTTGAATTATACAAATTTATTTATTCACTGAAGCAAAACTTGATTTTACAGCAACCAACAGGAGCTGTTAACATTGTTATTGAACAATTAGCAAATGTGTATTTTTTTCTTAATTATATTTATCAGTAATTTTGTTTTAAAATGCTTTGTTCTCTATTCAAGTCACTTGTATATCTCAGTTATGTGATTGAATTTTGATTAGAACTTATGAAAAAAAAAAGAATTGCATTAATTGATGTTTTTACTTTTATGAATTAGTGTATTTACAGATTTAAAAAAGTGCATATTTCATGTTTGTTCTTACTTAACACAATTTTTTTAAAAACATTTTCTTTTTATAAATTCATCATCAAATTCTTATATTATTCTTTTTAAGTCAAGAACCATTCACATCAGACACCAGAAAAAAGATATTTTTCTGAATATCATGTTTCTTAATCAGAATTTAGTTAAAAAAATAAATGAACAATAATAATTTACACTGTTTGCAAAACAATATTTTAATGCAATTTTATCTACAACAGTCTGTTCTGTTCAGACATATCTCTTTCTCTCAGTATGTTCATGTCTATTTCAATCTATTTATATCTGTCACTCTATTTGACACTATTCTGTTTGTATCTGTCTCAGTCTATTTGTATCTGCCTATCTCAGTTTGTCCATACTTTTCTGTCTGTCGCAGTTCAAATGTACGTGCATGTATCGGCTCATCCGTACCTGTCTACCTTGGTGCATTCCTAGCTGTCTGTCTGCCTCTCTATCAATTTGTTCATATCTCTCTGGTTCATCTGCATTTATCTTTTTATAATTCTTTTGTGAAAGTTTCCTAAAGCATGGTTTAAGTATGTTTCCAGATTTTAACAAAGTAGATTTGTGGAGATTTTTCTTACCAGAATCTATCTTACACATTTATATGTTTACCATATGTTCATGCATCTTATCTATTTAGAGATTTTTGATAACATCCAAAGAAGGGTCTGCAATATTATCTGTCCTTACTTGGCATCTTGGCTTCTGTCACTTTTCCACTGCTGTAATGTAGCTTTCCTGTGCCTTTTCTAGAAAAGTTATTCTACTTGATAAACTTTCCTCTTTGATACCTCAGCTTTACAAAGTTAAGCGCAGTACTAGATTGGCTGCTAGGTCTCATAATTTCACTGTTGAAATTGCTGGTTGTAACCATAAGTTTTATGTTAATATTTTCTTTTCTTGCATTTACCACTTGTACATCTTTCTTCTGGCTTCCTGCTTTTCTTATCATTTGCTCCATTCTACCAAAACAAAATCAAATATTTCAGGGTTTAAATTTTGGTTAATTTTCAAATTATTTCTAGAAGAATGTTGATTTTTCCTTTAAAGAAAGTTTATATAGTTTGGCAGCTAAATTCTCTGCTAACAGTTTCTTCTTTTACACTTCTCGTTTGTGAAACTCTTTTCTGGCTTCTTGCTTTCTAGTTAACTTTGATCTTCAAAAATTTAATTGCAATATTATGTTTTTATTTCATTGGAGGAAGATAGCACATTCAAGAAAAATAATGTCGCTTGGAGTCAATGTAGTTTTGCTGAATTCTGTAGTCAGGATATAACGCTCGCTTCCGGTTTGCTTTCACTGACTTTCTTTCTACTTCTGTGATTTTCATCATCAGTATTTCTGCTTCTTAGATGAGCCCAAGTACTATTTTGGAGATGTGTGTTCATGTCCATAACAAATATCAATTGGTAACTTTTGTTTTCTTAACGGACTCTTCTTTAATTTATTCTCTTTCCTTAATAATGCTTTTTTTTTCTCTTATTTCCCCACTCAGTAACCCTTTGCATCTTGGTGGCTATAATGCCTTACTTGGGGTGAAATGATTGAAATAAAAATTGTTTTGCAGCAATTTAATAGAATTCATTTATATTATTTAATTTAATTCAATTCTGATTACAAACAATATGATATTTGTAATTGAAGTCCTCATCACTTTCATTTGGTGTTGGGTCACTGATCTTTGTGAATGTTTGTTGATTGTGGATTTAGAAGTTATATAGCAATTTCACTAGCAGACATGCTTACTGCATGACAAATGTTGTGTAAACTGGAATGGAGGTTGCAGGTGTGAAGGCATGTACTGTAATTGCTGCTTCATTTGGCACTGTTACCTATAATAAAAGAAGTTTGTAAAATAACATCACATGCACTTATGCATAATCTTGCACAATACATACATACAAATATGAATAAATACAAATGATATACATAGGTTGCTCCAAAAGTGTTGCCTCACAAGCTAATACTAGTGGCATAGTAGAAGTTGAACCTTCCCACCAATAGCCTATAATGTTTTTATTTTCGTATAGATAACATCTGAATGGTAATTTGGCAACATGAAATGGTATCTGACAATTTTTAATTCTTTCATGCGAAAAAAAATTATCAATTCTTACTGAATGTTTACAGGGTCTAAACAGTGTTTGTGAGCACAGTCAGGTGGTGAATAATGTTTCAATAAAAAATTTGCTCACTTGTACTGGTTCAGTTTTTTTAATCTTTTATTTTAAACAAAAACAGCATACAGGCCTTTGTTCATCACTGGCAAAAATGCATACCCAGTGGTGATGAATATGAGTTAAAACAGCATTTTCTAGTTGAAAACTTTCTGTATCCATTGACGTTTTTATGCTTTTAGTATTTTTTATGTTTTAAATCATTTCACCCCAAGCAAGGCAGTGAAGCTACTAAGATGCAAGGAGTTACCAACAGTGAAAGAAACTGAGAAAACATTGAGCAGAAAGTGTACATTAAACGGATTCAAAGTGTTGCGGAAAATAAATGAGGCATTATTTTTGGATCAGCCTTCATCCAATATATGCATCTACACATGCATATAATAAATGCATACATCTGATAAATATAAAATTAATATCTTGAATGCAATGGTTGATCACTGATTACAATGGATATGTATTCTTATTTTTAGGCAGGAAAGCAAATGTATTGCTAATAGGTAATTTTGATAAGTAGAATTATACACTCCAACTTCTGTACAAATGAGAAAGCTCTAAATGTAATTTATGAAGAATTACAAATATTTCAGTAGAACATTTGAATACATACAAAAACTCTGATTCAGTGTCTTGTTGAATCTGTAGACATTCTGTAGAGCATTGATTTACAAAAACATTATATTAGAGGTTAGTGCTGTGCAGTATCAATAACAAGTCCTTCTTATCAGGAAGGTTTATGAAGGTCATCATTAATAGCCAGTCCTCTGAATCCAATGAAATAACACTGGCATCCACTAAAAGGGTGCAATGAGTTGCTCTCCTGGAAATTATCTGAACAATAAAATGGCTAGCTAAGCTAATCCTTGTTACAGACACCTACTCAGGTACATTTGTGCTTTTAACCAACCTGTAGTTGATTGCAACTATACTGAATGCGCCATAGTTGTAGTTTCTGAGAGAACATAATCAGGTGTAATCATCATTTTGACAAGCTAGGTACACTCAAACCCTCAGTCACAATGGCTTGTGATTTTGTGCCAGCATAACCATTGATTTCTGAACTGTCTTGTTCACTCAATTTCACTCATAAAGCCTGGGTCAATCTGTTATCGTTTTCAGGTGCTTCCCAACAGTGTTGCATGCTGGGAAAGTTTTTCCAGGTTGATAACAAGAAGGTAACTTTTTGACAAATTGAAAATGGCAAGAACCAAAACCTGGGTTTTATAGTTGAAATGCTAACATTTTAACCACTCAACCACATGTCTGTGTCCAAACAATACTGAATATGACAATGACCCTTTAAGTTATCAATAATATTTGCACATATTGTTGACAATCATTCTTTGGATATATTTTATTATAAGCATGAACAAATGTATATATAGTAAATTACATTCTTAATTCAATTTGGATTGAGAGGTGGCGGGGGGACCCAAAACCTAAAGGACTGCTGAATTGACTAATGACTGACTTATTACATTTTACTTTTTTTTTTTTATTTGAACATTTTTGAGTATCATTAAATATAAGTATTGTATGTCTTTCTTTGTAAACTTTGCTTTTAATATTCCCTTTATTCTGAAAGTAACTTTTATATAAGGCCCAACTCTGCTATATACTGACAGAAAGTATATACATTTTGGAAATTCTCTCTGTATGCATTTCTATGTAAGCATGGCAGTAAATCTAAGGATAAAAAGGAGAGTTTTTTAAAACATTAATTATTGATTTTTTTTTATTTCAACATAATCTTTTTCTTTGTTAATGTTCCTAAACTTTTAGTGCACCATGTTCCACTAGTCGAACATATTTTAAGTCATTTGTTTTTTAATTACCAGGCAGGCATTAATTTTTATTTTAAGTTTTCATTGTATAATAATCGATGTGATTAATGAACTAGTGTTAATCTTTTAGTGCCCATTATTCTGCCAAGGGAACATATTTAAAATATTTTTTTTGTACTGGACAAGCATTAATTTGATTTTAACACCATATGTAAGCACATATTTTATTGTGTTCATTATTAATTCTTGACTGGTACCAAAGATATATCTTAAAATTTGTTTGACTAGCTGAAGAATAGCACTCAAAGCTTAACAGAAGTCTATTAATCACATAGATTTTTATATAGTGAATGTTTCAGATAAAAATTTGGCTAAAACTATCAAGTTAAAGACTTCTTAATCTGTTGTTGTGGGTGGATTTGAGGGCTGAAGACTTTTAAACTTGAATTTTTCTAACTTGTTTCATTTCAGTTTTATGCAGACATTGATGAAAAGACAAAAGAGAAAACTTATGTAAAAGCACCAAAACACTTAATTTAAATTTTATTATTTTTCAGACAAAATAAACCATTGTATTCTTTTGAAATATTTAAAAACACAACATTGTTCATAAAAGGTTTATTTTATAAACATTAATCTTAAAGATGCTACAATGCATTCATATTTGAAAAATGGCTGTTTTTCTATGAATATATTCTTTCAAATTAAATTTTATTCAACTTTCTATCATTATTAACACTACAAATACTATGCAATATTTTTCCATATATGTGCAAGGTATTGCCATAGATACCGAACCATTCATTTTTTTATTATACATAAATTGGTATGTAGTGTTGCTTTTAAAATCTATTCTTATGTAAATTATAAACTGACTTATATAGATGAACTGGAAAAAGTTTTTGTGATGCGTTTCATTCATGAGGACTTCATTGGACTGGAGTAGTTTACATTGTTGTGACTACAAATGTGCATGAATGAGAGATGCTGGGAGTTTCAAAATTTAGAAAGAATTCTTTTTTTTTTTTTTTTTAAACATTTATATCCAGGTTCTTATAATATTTGATCATTCTTGGCAGATTTTCTGTTATCATAATGTGGAATATTTAAAACAAAGATGATGGGGAAAAAAAAATGAATCGAGATGAAATTGGCTAGATTGCAAAAAAGAAAATAAAATTATTTGGAAATTTTGAAACTTCCAGTATTTCTTGTTCATATGCAGGTGTAGTCACAACAATGTAAAGAAACCCAGTTCAATGACGTCCTAACAAATTAAACACGTCACAAAAACTTTTTCAAAACTGTTCTTGATATATAAAAATTTATATATATATAAAGTAAGTGTATGCATTGGGATTATTAGTATAGAAAGTGGAACTGGCATGCTGAGTTCAAATTACAGTCATGGTTGTTCACTTTCACACAAATACCCTTGGGAAAGGTATAAATTTATTTCTTCTCCTACTACTGTTAAATAGCAGAGCTTATTTTGCTCTCAAGCCTTGGATTATAGTCATTATCTGGAGTGGGAAATGCTGAATTCAAACCTGAGCAGGACAGTTTTGAGAATTTGTCACACACAGTGCACCATTTCTTTGTTAAGTTTTCTGAAAATTGTAGCCAGTTCTGAACAAGCCATTATCACAACAGTTGAATAATATATGTAGGTAGTCTTGTAATTAAATTCTAAATGGAACTGTTAGTTCACCACATATAAAACAACAATCTCCACTACATATAAAACAGACCAACAACAAAAAAAAACAACCTTTTTCTGCACTACTTAAATTAACTGATCCATTTGTAAAACTAAAAAAAAAAATCAGGAATTAATTTTTGCAGATTAGCATGCAAATGAATATCTAATGAATGTTAATTTATAAATGAATGTCTAATGAATGCTAATTTACAAATTAAGGTCTAATGAAAACTAATCTAAAAATTTGCTAAAAAATTTTTTTCCATATTTTTATTAGTGTGTCATTTAATTTAAGTAGTTTCTTTTATTACATTGCAATTCAGGCATTTAAAAAACAAATTATTTTTCACACCAAACCAAGTGCAATTTAGAAGACTAATAGTTGCACATATACACTTTTCCTTGCACTTAAACATTATTCTCTCATAGACATATCATGTCATTTTTTCTTTCAAAAAATAGTTTAGAACTAAATAGAAGAAAAAAGTTAGCCACTGCTTCACACTGAATATCTTTCATGTGTTTTGAGATGTTTTCCAATTCTGACAAACTTGAATTGTGTTAGATTATTTCTCAAAATGGATTTTATTTTTTAATCTGACATATTTTTATTACTTCACATGTTACTTTTATTAAATACCCATATTGGTGTAGCCATGCCATTTATTTTAAACAGTATTTTTGTGTATATTTCTGATATGAAGTATTGTAATTATTTATATTGCTTGGACTGTTGTCCTCATTTTTGTTTTCATATTCATGATGTTTTGGCCGTTGTACACTTCTACATTTTTCAGGTGATTGGAATTTTGAACTGAACCATTTATTTTGATCACTGGGGCAGACACTCTAGGACACATGGCCCAGTGAATAAAGTGTTGGTCGGATCCAGTGACTTGATGCAAAGAGTTGTGAGTCTGATACCTGGCTACAGCAGTGGTGAACAAAAACTTGAGTTAAATAGAGATAACTAAGACATTTTGAGTAACATGACTCATGGAACGAGAACACTCTACCCCAGTGATCAAAATTTCAATCACCTGAAGAAGGTCAGAGCATGCAACAGCCAAAATATCTTGAATATGGCAAAAGAGATGAGGACAACAGTTCAAGCAATGTAAATAATGTTAATAGCACTTATTTTGTCTATTGGCTTGCATACTCAAGAAAACTTACATTTCCTTTTTTAAGTTTCCTCAAGTATGTTGACTAGTAAAAGAAAATGGTGTGCCTATTCAAATATAGGTAGCCACTAAAAATAACGTAAAGTAGTAAAAAGATATATTATTATAATAAAAGCATACTGCAACTTAATAGCTATAAAGTTTCAGTGTTTAATACATCATCAGGTTGCCTGATGATAGTGTAGTAAACACCGAAACTTTATAGCTATTGAGTTACAGTTTTCTATAATAATAATAATAATAACACTATATCTATGCTCTATTTTCATATTGAGCACTTTTTAAAAGTAAATATCTAACTGTGAAATGTACTTTCATTAGTATTAACCACTTATATGCAGGTTTCATTGAAAATGACAGACAAGGTATTATTATTAGGTTTTTAATAAAATTCTTTTCTTTTCAGAACTCAAATTACATAAGAATGATCTTGCTGTCTTCAGAACATAACATACCCATGATTCTATATATATAAACTTTACACATATTTAGTTATAAGTAAAACAAAATTCATTATTGATAATATCTAAAAGTGCTCAAAAACACAAAAACTTTGAAACATTCTTATTTAATTTGAGTTCTGAAAAAAATTCATAAGAACGCATGAAAAATTATATTAAAAACTTAATGATAATATCATAATACCTTTTCTATCATTTTAAATGAAACCTGTGGAAAAGAAAGATTGCTACCCAAATACAGAATATATATATATATATATATATATGTGTGTGTGTGTGTTGAATTTTGTTTTGGTATTTCAGCTTACAAATTTCTGATTATCATCAAGTGATATGAAGCTTAGTTGATAAATATAAGCAATAGTTTAAAAAAAAAATGCAAATTTGAATTATTTTACATTTCTAAATTCTGTCTGAATTTCTGGGGTGAGGAGTTATCATTTTTTACATTATTTATATTTAGACTATTGTCCTCATCTTTGTTGTTTTTATCACAATGTTTTGGCCATTGTGCTCTCCAGGTATACACTTGATGAAGGCTGGAGATCACAAGATAAAACATGATTTCTATTTCCTTTTATCTACAGAAAAGTTTAAGTTATTTAAAAAAAACTTTGGGATTTTAATCATTTTGCATCAAGCAAGGCAATAATGCCACTAAAACAGAAGGTGAAAGACAAAGTGTTGAATATATTATACATCTCTAAAAAATTTAAAGTTTAAATTAACAAGATACAAGATCTGATCAAAATTGAGATTGGGACTGTTGCTTTGGTAATGGAGCTAAATTATGCAGGGTGAAGCTGCTTGGCACAGATAGAACTTGACCTCTGTTGTGTGTTTGTACACTGTGTTATAACATTTTTGATTACTTCTGTTGTTTATAGCAGTGCCTTGGAAGGAAAGTGTATAAAGTGTGGTCGATTCATCACACCAAAGAAGTTCCATCAGTGACAATGGCTTGTGCATCAGTTTTTGTCCAAGCCCAACATTCCTCAGGTTTTACAAACACCATATTCTCCAGATTTCGCTTTCTGTGACTTTTCCACTTTTCAAAAATTAATGACTTAATTACCTTCTCTTCGATTTAAATACCTATATAAGAGTGTAAAGTGGTAGCTAGCTTTACTTTTTTTATCCTGGAAATCATGGGGACTAAACAGATTAATAGGAGGGATTAACACTGGTAGAAGAGTGGATAACAATTTACAGGAAAGTTCTACTATTTGCTTTCTCTAGTTTTTAGCTTTTGGTTAATTCACAACTGGAAAATATTGATTTTTTTTTTAATGCATAGAAATAATTTATTTTGTTCTGAGGTGAAAGTTTCACCATATCCTTGTCTTGTTAAAATAACTGAATGAAAATTTTTTCTTACTCAATACAACGGTATTTCTAAAAAGCTATAAAAATAACATTGTATTCAGTTTAATACTAGCTTTCTGTTGGCTTTAACAGTTTGAGGACATTGTTCCCTTTTTTTTTTCTTGGTAGTTGACCAATTCATTAATTTCAATAAAATAAATAAAAACATTTAAGGAAAAATAAACAAAAAAAAAATCTTGTATTAAAAACTCACTTATTTTCTACCCTGAAGAGAATGATGATTATTTAAGTTAGAAGAATGATATCAACATCTGGAAAATTTATGCTGATACTTCAGAAGATGAGCTTGAAGCTGCAGTATATCTCTTATTAAAAGGAAAAGCAAGAGAGGTTGTGCAGGAGTTCGGAAAAGATTATTGGAGAGTGATAAACTACCAAAACTAAAGTATCATGTACAGCAAAAATTGAGTGATGAGACAACAATGTCTGTCAAGGTGTTGTCACATCAGCCAAAATGCCAAAGAAAAGATGGAAATTGGCTAAATGTACATATTTGAAGAAATGCTGAATCTAGCAGTGTTCACTGGAATGATGTGGTTTCATGGAATGAAATACTAAGCCAGGAAGAAATATTTTTTTTTTCTCTATCGATAAAATGAGTCAATCAGTTTTGGATGCAAAAGAGAAAGAAAAACGATGAGTTATTTGAAGTTGTGGAATACAGTAACCAGTTATTAATTTAATGCAAATTGGTGTTCACAGAGAAAATCAAGAATGCTATCTATGTTGTCAATGCTCATCTGGTTGCCAGAGGCTTTGAGGAAAGAAAGATTAATAAAAAAACAGATTCACTAACTTGTAATTGGCAATCACTAAGAATGGTGTGTGTTACTGTAGATACTGCAAGTTGGAAAATTAGTTCAATTGACATAAATTCTGCATTTCTGTAAGGAGACACAATTAGATAGAATGCTTACCTGCAACCTCCATCAGAATTTTGTGATGCTGGACAAACTTGGAAATAGGTGTATTTATGAGTTAAATGATGCACCTCATGAATGGTATAACCCCATATGAAAGGGACTAGTAAATCTTGGTGGAAAGTCAAGTATCTATGATGATGCCATGTTTTTGTGGCACAAAAGCAGTTAGAAGGAATTTTGCTGTTCTGTGTGGATTTATACAGGTTCATTGGAATGGCTTTAGAACACATTTTATAAGTTGTTGAGTATATTTGATATAAGTTCTCATGCTCGAGATTCATTTAAATATGTTGGTTTGAATGTAGTGCAAAATGAAACTGAGGTTCAAGTTGATCAGCATCAGTATCTTCAGAACTTGAAACCCATCTTTTTGTCAGTAGACTGTAGAAAACACAAGAATGATAAACTAACAGTTGAGGAAAAATCAACACTTAGTTCTTTTATTATGGGGTCTCTACACAGACCCAGCCCAATATTGCTTATGATGCATGTATCATCAGCAATTATGTCAAAGAGCCATCAGTTAAAAACATTTTGAAGGCTAATGAGGCAGTAAGAAAAGTTCAATCAAATAATGTTTGATTGATCTTTCCAAGCCTGGTAGGGGCTGTTAGAATCAGGGTTCTAGCATATTCCGATGCTACACATGCAAGTCTTCTATCAGAAGCTTCACATGGAGCCTTGGTGAATTTCTTTATTTTAATGATAAAATTGCCCCAATTTTGTGGCAGTCAAAAAAGCTAAATAAAGTTATGAAAATTCCTCTGTCATCAGAGACTATGGCATTAGCAAAAGTAGCAGATGCTGGCTATCTAATAGCTGCAATGGTTCAAGAGGTCTTCTCACTGTTCCTCCAACAGTAGAATGTTTTCCTGACAATTGTTCTCTAAAAGACTTTCTGAAGATGTCACATATCATTCAAGATATTCAATTTAGGGTTGTTGTGACAAGGATTATAGAAATATTGATTCTAAATGGGTAAGGAATGAGGACCAGTTGGTAGATGCACTGGTAAAGAAGAAGTACTTGAAAATGACAAATTGCTTTAATTGGATGTATAAAGACATGTTGTCTTGTTTCATGCTGGAAAAAAAAAACTGTTTAATTTTTGTTTACAGAAGGACACCAATGTTAATGACTTATTCACCTCCTCTTTGATTTTAATACCTATCAGTCAGCTAAGTGTCATACCTGATACACATTTGGGTGATCATGTCTCAAAAGAGACATGACTGACTGGACAAAAGATTTTTCCACAATAGATTGCCATTACTTTCTGCAGTAGACTGGTTGCCAACCAAGGCTATAGAACCCAATCTGTCCTGCTATTTAACACATAATCAGAGGGAGAAGTGGCAGATTAATAAGGGTGTTTGCACTTAAGTGAATGCAATGAGTTTGATTGGAATTTGAACTTGGCTCTCCAGTTTCTCATTCTGATCTGATATCTACTGCATTACAACATATATCCACAACAGAACTAATATCTTTGTAAGTGCGTAAAATGAAGGCTACCTATACCTGCTTTTATTCTGAAAAATCATGGAGGACTAAATAGAAGGAACTAAAGTGATGATTAACCTGGAGTTTCCATCTATGGAAAAAATGCCAGATAAACTGTGTAGCTTGAAAAAAAGAACTGCTTTGAAGCAGATTAAATGCTGAATTGATATGTGTTGTAGTTTTATTTTTATAGTACCAGTCTTGATACTTTTTGATCAGCCCTTGTATTAATTGTGTTAAAATTTCACTTTTCCATATGTATAAATTCCAATGAATTATATTTGAATCTTTCTTCAGACAATTGGACTTCTTTCTTTGTGTTGTTAATGTTGTTTGCAAACTATTTCAGCTGATCCATTCTTCAATCTACGAGTATATAATCTGTAAAGTTTGTAAGCTTGGATGTACCGGTGATGATTGATTTTTTTTCTGAGTAGTGTCTTACAGCCATGTCACATTGAAGCACTGTATAATCACTAAAGTTAAGTAACATCAAGTCTGGTCAGTACCTAGATATTTTTATTATACCTGGTGCTGTAAGTCTGGATGTGCTGGTGCTGTAATGGATAAAAGACTTGGAATTGGATCTTGAAGAGCAAAATTCCAATTTCAGTTGGGTTCATTATATGTACTTACATGCAAACACCCTTGGGAAAGTTATGAATCCCCTTCCCTTCTCTCCAGCTATGGATTAATTAGTAGGACTTTAATCAGTAAATCATTATTATCTCCAAAAAATTCTTACAATCTAATAATATTTTCTGGTTTCTAGCAAAAGCTCTAAAAAACAAGCAATCTGATTAGTGTGTCATTCAGATTAATATCCTCATCTTGGGTGTTAGTTATAACATTTTAGTCATTGAACTCTCTGCTCTATTTTCACTACCAGATTGTACTATGTGATACCTGACCTAGTAGACAAAAGCATTGGTTAAATGTATATGGTTATCTGACAGTCTCTGGGTAGAGTTGTACCAAAAAGTCATGCACTCTAATTCAGTGGAAAAGACAAGAATAAATTAACTGTAAAAAATTGATATGACTTATGTTCCTTTGGAATAGATAGTGGATTGAGAATAATCTGCCCTTGTTGATTGAATAATAAGTTTGGTTTTAAATTACTGGAAATCTATCAACTGCAACACTCACCTGAAGAAGGCTGGAGCATATAATGGCTGAAAACATGTCTATAACAACCAAAAAGTTGTTGTTTATTCAGATAAAAAATAGTGATTTTCATGATTTTTGTAAGTTGTGCATGCCTTTGTAGAATTTATTTCCATAATGCCTGCTCACTCATTATTAGTTAACAAAAATCCTAATTCCTTATTAGTAACAAAATTGATTTTTTTTGTTTTAAAAATTCTATTGTTGATACATACCAACATCTCAATTTTATTTTTATTGCTTGCTATTCCAAGCGATATCAATCAGATTTTTTGTCATATGAAGAGATTAATGTGCAAATTTCTGCACCTGCACCTCAACTAAAATGCATAAAATATTTACTCACCTTCTTATTGCTACTACCACTTTAACAGCATCAGTTCTCCTATCACTACAAGTACTACTGTTGGGAATGCATATCAGAAAAGTGTCACAGTTCATCATTAAACTTCATCTTTTTGTTTTTAATTTTTTTTTTTCTTAATTTTCCTTTTGTTCTATTTAATCTCTTCCACCCTTTTGTAAAACCTTCCTTCTCTTTAAAATAACTATAAGGTTACCAGAGTGAGCTAACAAGTAACAAATTGGACAACATTGGAGAGTTCAGTGTGATTAAATTTTTGAAGTGATATTAGTAGCTCAATTTGGCTTATTTTAAAATTAGTCCCCAAAGTCACAAGAAACAAAACTTGAGCTGTCAAACAGTCTAGTATGCCATTCTTTACTTACCTCTGATGTATCACTTTGTATACTTCTATATCAGAATGTAGAACTTCTTCTTTAACCACACATTAGAGTACAGTAATCAACATACTATTCTTTAAAACAATGAGAGTGACTTGGTTATAAGTGATTTGTACTACTTTACTCTCATGCCAGATATATATCATAAGACTTCCAACTATTATCATTTTATTGTAGGCATGACCTCACTTACGTTTGTAGGGTTAATTCAAACTTTACATTATTTGGTTTAAATCAGTTATCTTGTCTCTGACACACTGATTTGAATTCCTTGATGGCATTATACAAGATATCTACTATATAATGTATAATAATCCTCTGTGTATTTATTTGCGTATGTGTGTGTGTGTGTGTGTGTATATATATATATATATATATATATGTATGTATATATGTCTGGCTACTTGTTTCTGAGCACTCCTGTCTGCCAGTGCAGCTAACACATCCCTATTACAGATGTCCACTCAGCCAACACAGTTCATCTGTAATTTATACTGCAGTTATGCTGAGCAGATCTTAGTTACATTTTCTGGGAGTGAGTACTTAATCTGGCATGATCAATTCTTTTGAACATTGTCAGCATACTCAAACCCTTGGTCAATTTAACTTGTGTCTTCATGCTAACCCAGTCATTGACAGCTGCTAGACAGCTCTGTCTACCCAATTTCATTCATAAGGCTTTGGTTAACATGTGGTATGTTTTAAGGCACTTTCCGAAAGTGGTATGTGCTGGAATCACCTTCCCAGTCTGATATTATGAAGAAGCTAGCTCCTTGACAAATTGACCATGGTGAAATTCGAACCTGATCTCATGGTCAAATGGTAAAAATTCTAACCTTTCAGCTATATATATATATATATATATATATATATAAATTTGTCACTCAACTGAGCAGAGTTATACCAACTCCAAATTTTTGTAAAGGCACCTTTGTAGTGTTCTTACTCTTTAGGACTTTTTTCCTTCATCTGAGTTATATATATTTCAGGGAAATTTTTCTCCAAGAAATAACAAGTTCAGTTTTTTCTGTAATTATTTGTTCTTTTTTAAAATAATCCTGGGGTCATTACTGAATCTTAATCTAGCACTGATGTCATCATTTGATGTTTATATCTGATGTTGTCGGCAATTCACATGTCAAAGTCTAGGATTATAGCAAATATATAATTATCTTAATAACTGTAGCTACAACATTATTCTGTGCTTTCTACTGAAGACTTAAATTGGTCTTTAATACAATAACTTGTAAAAGACTTGACCTGGCATGGAATGATATGCCAGCACCTTTTGGAGCTTGGCTAAGGATTAACTTATTAACCTGTGATTACTGTCAAACAATTTTTTATTAGTCAAATTTGTTTTTTACAATTTTGCTAATATCCATTGTTATCTACAAGAAAGGAATGTTGAATTAGTAATTTCCATTAAGAGTTATAATTAAACTATTTTAGCAAAACTTTAGTTTTGTTCATTTTACTTTTTTTTTTTGCAAGTTTACTAAAAGGAAAGGCGGTGAACAGGTAAGGAGCCTTCTTGATTAGGTTTTTGTTCTCTCGCTCTCTCACTCTCTGTCTCTCTACGTATATATTTACCTGTTTATATTTATCTTTTTATTTTTTATTTTTTGTTTTTTTTATTGCTCTTTTCTGAATTTGCTTTTTATAAACAGTGACATGTGGATGTGTGCAGTCCGAGTTTACATTCTCCCGATAGTGGTTAAAAAAAAAAAAATTCCTCTCTCAAAATTTAATCTAGTAGAACATGCTTGAAATTAGTTACTTCGAATTTCTCCACTTCTTTACCATTTGGTAAATTTTTGCTGCATTTTCATTTCTACTGAATTTCCAAAAATAATCTCTTAAAATTGATAAGAATAAGAGTTTAAAAAAATGTCTTTAAGTGATGTCAAAATTGATGCTAGAGACCTTGAATTATTGTCACTCCATCTATTTTCAGGCTGAGTGTAAGTTTTTAGGGTGTAAATTTTGAGAGATCTGAAACCTGATAAAGAAAATTACTGAGGTTAACTGGTCTACTGGTAAAATAATATAGGAAAAAAATTTTTTTTGAATAATTCTTGTAGATTAGAATTCATTAGATCTTTCTCTACCTCTGACATTTGTTAAGTTTGAAAAATATTGATATTTTTATCATTTTAGAAGGGGTCCTGATCATATTATACAGTTTCAGATTGATCCTTGACTTCTTTAAGAGTTATCTGTATTTTGTTTTTATTTACAAATGTTAAATGTGAAACAGTGCTTACATTCTAATTTGTAGTCCTACAGTTATTTATGACAGAAACAGTTTCAAACTTGACACTTCTAAATAAAAACAAAGTACTGACAACTCTTTCAGGTATCAATTTGACACTGTATCTATATTATGAACAGTATCCTCTTCTGAAATAAGAAATAAATATTTTTTGATTCTGAGAAGGTTAAATGAATGTTAATGTACAAATAAAGATTTAATGAATGCTAATATACAGATTAAGTTTTAATGAATGCTAATCTACAAATGAAGGTTTAATATGTTATTCTACAAAAATTGTTAAAAATTTTTCTAATCTATTTTTGTTATTTTTATGAGTAAACCACTTAATTTGTTTACACTTCTACTACTATACATTATCATCATCTCTCTTTCTAGCTAAAGTCAAAGGTTATGAATTTTTAAACTATTTTTTAAAGTTACTTACTGGCAGTCAGGATGTGCGTTGTGGTAGAGTGGATATCGGCTCGGAACGAGAAGCCGGGGAGCCGAGTTCGAATTCCAGTTGAATCCATTGTATTCACTTACGCGCAAATACCCTTGGGAAAGGTACTAATCCGTCTCTTCCTTCCAGTTATGGGTTAATTAACAGGACAGACTGGGTTCTATAGCCTTGGTCGGCAACCAGTCTACCGCAGAAAGCAATGGCAACCTACTGCGGGATAATTTTCTGCCCAGTCAGTCATGTCTCTTTCGAGACATGATTGCCCAAGCGTGTATCACGTATGGTACTTAACTGACTGACTGGCAGTCAAGTTTAATGACAATTATTTTATAATAATCTTTAAAGTTTTTAAAACTGCATTTGAAAAACTATTTATGTAATTGCTACATATATATGATGTGGTATTGGAAATTGCCCAGATTCAACGTATATTATTATGTGAGATTTTGTAATATTGGAATGACTGCAATCTTTACAATGACTGACAAAACTCAATCAATTGGCCTGCATCAAAATTTGCATGAAGCTTTTGTAGCGTTGTAGGTCAAATCAGACACCAGGTTATTTCTTAGGGTGCTACTTTTAGTCAAACACTTGTGGCTTAAAAATCACTCTGGCCAGATCATTACACACAAAATAAAACTATGAGCTAATTGTAACAGTAAGCAAATTTAGATTGTAACATTTTACGATAGACAAACAAGGCAGAGATGAAGTGGGTAAGGGGAGATGAACAGTTTAACAGGAGTGTCTTCCCTTTCATGTTGCAGTAAGGCAGTCTCTTGCCCATCTTTGGGTCTCTCTGTTTTCAGCTGCTCGTGACCACTGTCCTATAGAGGACAGCATTTTTTGTATTGTCATCTTTGTCTAACACCAGTGATTTATTTTGTCAGGATCATTTCTTTTGAGGTCCTTTTAACTTAACTTAACTGTCAAAATAATTTCTGTTACATCTCTGAGATGTTTTCATTTAACAAGATATCAACTGGCACTGATATCGCTACACTTCGAACCAAGGCTCTACAAAATGCTTTGTCAGCCTTTTGGAGAACATTATTTTGTCCAAAAATTGATTTTTGAGGTGTGATTGTTTCATGGCAATCAATTGTAAATTGGTAAGCATTTGTAATTTCATCCATAGCAACTGTTGCTAATAAGCCATCAGTTTTTTAACTTAAATGGAATTACTTAATGGAGTAAGGGCCCACTTATTTTGGTTTTCTTAATTTTTATCATTCTGTATATGACCTCATTTGTTGCTCAAAAGGTTTATCCTGCTACTGAAAGTGACACTGATCCCTGAATTTTAATTTGTTTGAATTTTATTGTTGTGTTGCGATATCCTGTTATGGCAGTAGAGAACATCTTTGAGTGAAACTAACAATAAGGTTTCTGCAACTGAGAGTTCTTGAAAAAGAATGCAGTGGAAAGGGATGTAATATTAATAATGCAGGGTACTAAAGGTTAAACCTTTAGACTGGGAACTTTCTAATACCGCATTTTATTCAAGGGGAACCTTTGACCATAATTCATATTTAAAAGAAAAAAAAAAGGAATAGTGTTTGATATAGGTTTTATAGTAACTTAAAACATTTTTACACCCTGAAAAACAACACATTACCCTTGCAATTCATGGAGAGGCAAAAGAATTGTCATTTCTGGTTTAATCAACTTTGCTTTGTGATGGCTCTTGGTTTGCCTGTTGATTGCTCAAGTATTGGCTAGCATGTCTTGTTAATTATTGCACTTTCTCATAACCTAACCTCTCTTGCTTGTAAACAGATAAACTCTCTGAAAACTTTCAAGTTACCTTGTCTATTCTAATCTATTAATGATATAATTGAAAATTAGACCAATTGTATAAACATATTCAGTTTATATATATATATATATATATATATATATATGGGTGCGATGAGTAAATTGTTTTCATTTTATATTTTTAGTTTGCTGCAGTGTTTAGTTGGGTCAGTTGGGCACCGTCTGCGAGCACTGACACATTTTACTATGCCAGAAATTCGAAAATGGCATACTGTACTGCTTGCCATTCATGCCAGAAGCTCTAATACAAACATTTCAGTGTGTTTGGGTGTCAGTCTGAGGACAGTGCAGAGGATTCAGAAAGAGTTGGATGAGTCTAATGAAGGTGTTTGGAGTGATCACTATTGGTGACGACGCCATACCTCCATTTATCTTTCTACAGGGCTTCAGACTCAATATAGGGGGAGGTAGTGCTACCCTGAGTCAAGAGGGTAGCTGCTGGAAGACCTAATGTCTGGCAATAAATAGGTCTCTGTACCATGCAACACAAACAGGGGAAGACAGTCATGACTGTCATAATTTTTGCATCCACATCATTCCTGACAACTTGTCACATAACTCCCCAGACTGTAACCCCCTTGACTATTATGTGTGGAGTACAGTTGAATGAGAGACCAACAAAACTTCTTGTAACACCAAAGATTAACTGAAGACAACGATTATGGCAGCATTCACCAACTTAAACAAAGAGACCGTCCAGAAGCGTTAGAGATTTTGAAGTTATTTGGAGGAGGTGGTTGATGCCAGTGGTGATTTTATTGATGAAATTTACTCTTTAGTATTTCAAGATATTTTTGTGTAATGTTGGTAAATATATTTGTTAAAATGAGATGTCAGTTTTATTTTAATTTTTGCATAATTTAGAGGAACATTTGTCCATCGCACCCTTTATATTATATATATTTGAGATAACAAATTATATTTTCATATATTAAAAATGGGGAAATTGTATGAAAAAGTGGAAAAATCTTACTAGTGATGCATTTTGTCCTTTAGTACTTCATTGGACTAAATTTGTTCTGCTTGAACATTTTGCCCACTATAATGAGACTGACCACAATTTTGACATAAAATTGCTACTTTGATCAAACAATTCACTACAATGTAAATATCTAGGGAATGCCTTGATCATCACAAGCTCATATACTGTAAATTTGCATCCTGGTTCTTATAACATTTCACTATTCCTGGCAAATCATCTATTATCACAATGTGGGGAACCTACTAACAAAAGTGATGGAAAGAAAAAAAAGACTCTAAATGAATCGGCTATATATATATATATATATATATATATATATATATATATATTTTGGGTGTGTATTTAGGCAGCAAATTTTCTTTTAGACATGTCAGATTAAATAAATTGCTTGTTTTTAATAAAATCTGTTCATACTCATGGATAATCTTTTTTATATTATAAGTGAAAGATGTAAGAAATGAGCTGTAATGTTGACAGATAACCTTTATTATTCATTTCTTGATGTTCCCAAGTACTTTCAATCTTCTTTCGAGATCATCTTCAGAGCTGTTTTTTGTTATCACAATTCACACCCCTGAAGATGATCTCAGAATGTGATTGAAAGTACTTGGGAACATCAAGAAATGAATAATAAAATCATCTGTCAAGGTTACAGCTCATTTCTTGCATCTTTTAATTATAATACATGAAAGATTATCCGTGAGTATGAATGGATTTTATCAAAAATAAGCAAACACAATGTTTGCAATTTATTCAATCTGACATATATATATTTTCTAATAAATTATAAAATACCCAGCACCTTGTTTGAGGGCATATGTAGTCGTACCAACATAATAATTTAGTCTAAAATTCTGAAGGACGAAGTGCATCACAAGTAAACTATTTCCAGTATGTCATACAATTTCCCTATATATATATATATATATATATATATATATATATATGATGGCAGTTGACACATTATTAATCAAAATCATTTTTGCTTATTTATTATTTTATGCCTAGGAATGTTGCCAAGGAAATAATCGTTGTTTTTGCTGGCAAAGACCTGCTATGTGTACAAAGATGACTTTAAAATCTTGAGATATGTTGGCAGATAGAACAAGTAAAATTATCTACCAAATTGTTATGGTTAACAATTGTTGGCTGGGTGCTAGTTGCTTGATGGATTTTCAAGGAATGTTTGAGACTACCTGAATGAGTAATTGTTTTTCAACAGTGCACTGCCTGATGAGGTGCTAATAAGATAATGCCAAAACACAACAGCTCTTGTGTTGCAGTAAACTGTTTTTATTATAATGTTATAATAAAAATATTACCATATATAATGCTTTACTAAGTATCGAGCACTCTTCTAACCCATTAGTTTGTACTACTTCTAAGGTGTGTGTGTGTATATATATATATATATATATATATATTCAATGGGGCTGAAACGTTTCCAGACTTCAGTAAAAGTAGGTGACTACATTTAAAACAATATTTTCTGAAGGTTAAAATTTATTAACAAGAAAATATTGCTGTATGTACTGAATCAGTATGGAATTTTATGTAAGAAACATGTTCCAGACAAAAATAATGATAATGGCCTTCCATAACTGAAACATGGTATCTTCAGTGTTTCATGCATATGCTGGGAAAATAAACATTTGTATTGGCCTACTTGATACATGTAGCTGGATGTTTTTAAAATTGATTCCTGGATTTCCTTTATCTGTAAAAATCTTTTATGCTCTGATCTAGAATGATATTTTACAAAATAAAAACTTAATCAGAAGACTGATACTACTAAGAAAGACCAAAAACACTTAGGGTGATTCCAGGACAGACCACTTCCCCAAAAATAAAAAATAATTCTCCCACCACTTAAACTTTGCTAAAATTTGGTATATACAGGATTAGACAAAAATAATGGAAACACCTAGTACTATAATAGCATAATTTGGAAAATTTGATTAAACTGACAAAAGCTTGTCTATTTTTATATTTGTTGATTTAATATTAGTAGTACTTATTTTTTTTTGCTGAAATTGTTTTTTTTTACAGATATTATTTAAATAAGTTTATTAAAATCAGCAGTCAGGACTATTTAAGAATTTAAAGTGATCAACCTCTTCCTATGGTTCAGGGACTGTTTCTGGAGGGAAATGCCATCTTTCAGGATGATAACACACCCATTCATACTGCTAAAGGAACATTCTAGTAAAGTAGAACATTTTATCTGGCAACCACAGCCCCCCGATCTCAACATCATTGAACATTTATGATTCATTCTCGAAATTCAAGTGAGAAGTCAATATCTTCCACCTTCATCATTGAAAGAATAGAGACTGTTTTAGCTGAAGGATGGATAAAAATTTCTCTGAAAACAATTCAAACTTTTTACAAGTTGATCCCATGCAGAATTCAAGCTGTAATTACTGCCAAAGGCAGTCCTACCCCATATTAAAATAAATTTGCTTGAAAGTTCAAAGTGTTTCCATTATTTTGTCTTTTCCCTGTTGGTAGATGCTACTGTTAAAAGAAAATCTGATGTTTTAGCTCAATCTAACTAATGGTCCAAAAGTTATGGCCACATCAGTCATGATTAAATCAAATTTCATTAACTGGCAACCATATTTGATGGCCTCATAGCTGGAGGATAATTTTCTATTCTTCAAGTTGACAAAATTTAAAACCTTATTCATTTCAGCTTTTATAATTTATAAATGACTTTCTCATGGTTTCATTTGGATCATACACTTGCTAAGACATTAATAAACACCAATATTTTCTAATCAATCCTTAGGAAAATACAAACAGTTATTTTTGAAGGGACTATATTGAAAATAATAAAAAACAAATTGGCTTAAACAACACTGGGTTTTGCGTGATCAGTGAAGTTAATGTTGAGCTTGATTGGATCACTGTTTTGGAATATCCGCTTGGATGTGTGGGTCTGCAATGGAAATGGCTCAGAATTGGAAATCAGGGGGCCTAGTTCCAATTCCAGTTAGGTTTAGTATATTCACTTATGCACAAATGCCCATGGGAAATGTATGAATCCACCTTATTTTTCGCAGCTATGTGTTAATTAATAGGACTTGTATCAATAAATCATTATTATCTACAAAATTTCTTACAATCTAAAAATATTTTCTGGTCTTAAATAACCTGCAAAAGGTTGATAAACCATAAAAAGTCAATCAATTTAGTAAAGAAAATTGAAGCAAACTATAAAGTTAGAATTTGGCAACCAAAAAATTTAAGATTATTATAATTCTGTTTGTTGCACTATTAGTAAGTTAGCACATGTGTTATACCCAAATATTTTTGCAGGTAAATAATTGATCATTCTATTTTGATTGAGTGGAAAAATGAAAGAAAGATATGAGAGAGTTTGATTTTAGGAAAAGGAGTGGAAGAAAGGGTGGTGATAATGCTCTCATGCTTTAATGTCTGCTTTAGAGAAATAGAAGACTTTTACTACATTAAATAATCACCTGCATTGATGCTTATGAATGTAATTGCAATATTTTGTTAAAGTTATTAAGCTCAAACATTTACTGAGGCAATATGGGAGTTTCCAAGGGTATTTTATAGTTATGGAACTGGCAAGGAGCTTATTTGATCATTAATTTAGAAATAATGATTTATCAGAAAATTAAAATAGTCAAACTGTGAAATTTCCAAAAGTACTGCTTGTATTAAGAAGATTTTAGGTTACTTTATATATGTTTTTAGTGATGCTTGGAAAATTTTGTCTTTGAAAATTCAGTCATGGAAAATTTGGTTTCAGAATATCTGAAAATACTGTCTTTAAAAATGGAAATTAATATTAGTTAAAAATCATCACAGAGATACTAATGAAAAAAAAATTTGAAATTACAGAAGCAGGAATTAATGAAAGAACATTTTATTTAATTTAGAAACAAGAAAAAAATTAATCTCAGAAAATTTAGTCTGAAAAATTAAATTATAAATTGATGATTTTTATCCTCTCGACAATGTTCTTCAAGAATGTCATCCAATCATTTCTGTTTTATATTTACTGTATTTTTAATGCATAAATCAACTTGTTTATATATTTGAAGTAGAATTATATGTTATTTAAAATTGTGAGATTACAATTTTTATCACCTTTTACATATAAGTAATGGCTGGCTGCTTGTATCTGAGTACACCTGTCTGCTCAGGCAGTCAAGTCATCCCTATTACAGACACCTGTTCAAGCACATTTGTGTTTTTCCACAGAGCCCACCTGTGGTTTATACTGCAACTATACTGAGTGATCTTAGTTGGAGTTTCTGGGAGATAGTGCACCATATGGTGTGGTCAACAGTCTGAACAAAGCCAGTACACTCAAACCCTTGGTCACAATGGCTTGTGACTTTGGGCTAGCACAACTATTAGTGGTTCCCAAATAGTTCCATCTTTTTAATTTCACTTGCAAAACATTGATCAACTTGTGTTATGGTATTCAGATACTTTTACAAAGGTGTCACACATTTGGTTTACCTCCTCATCAAAAAGTCACCTTCCTGACAAATTGACCATGATGGATTTTGAACATAAGTTTCATGGTCTGAAAGTAATTGTTCTAACCACTTGTTCACATGTCTATATCCCTTTTTCATATACAAGATGTTTATACTAATAAAGAGGGGAAAAATAATTGTATTCATGTTCCTGATTTAGCACACACACAAACTTATTTTTTATTTCTCATTATTATTATATACATTGTATCTAGATGACACAGGTGTTTGAGTAGACATCTCACAGAATAAGTGATGTTTACTGGTCTAGATTTTTTTCTTCATAGGGGTAATTTAACATTGCTATGTCGTGAAGTTTTCTGGGTGATCTGGGTTATATAATAATTTACTTATAGTAGTAGGGGATACATGTTCAATCTCTGCTGAAGGGAATATTAAATCATCAAAATCCACAGGCTAGTAGGTGTCAATTCTGTTAAAAAAAAAGAATAACAAAGATATCTACTATAAATACATGTATTCACTGAATATAATGTTTATAGCAATGAGAAATAATGTTGGATTAAAATTCTTTAGAATATACACACATATGTATAGTGTACCATATGGCATGGTCAACAGTCTGAACAAAGCCAGCCTGCAAAAACCCTTGGTCACGATGACTTGTGACTTTAAGCTAGCACAACCATCAGTGGCTCCCAAATAGTTTTTTCTTTTCAATTTCAATTTTTACTTGCAAGACATTGGTCAACCTGTTATGGTGTGTGCGTGTATATATATATATATATATATAATGCAGAAAAGAAAAATTTAACACATATCTAAAGTGATTATAAATCCTGATTTATTTCAACAAGCAAATAAGCACCCATCTCTTCAGATCACAAAATATAAAATGGTTTAATTTATTCAGAATATTAAAAAAGGGGATAACTTAGAAGTGAATTTACTTCCAGTGATATCATATTAGATGAAGGATTATATGTTGTAATGTTCTCTTTGTTCAAAATAGCCAAGAATTAGGAAGGCTATAGTTAGAGAGATTATTGAAAGAGCAGCTGACTAAGTTTGTTAAATACTCATACATAGAAAGGAAATACTTGAATAAATCAAATACTACTCAAATCCTTCTCTAATGTGACTACCTGCCATATTTATAAGTCAAGCAGTCCATTGTCACAGTAGTAGGAAAACACAGGCAGTACATGGCGTCTAATACGAGGTGGTGCTGAAAAGTTCTTGGCTTAACCAAATAAAAATCTAAGTAAACAATTTTTTAAAAAATGCTTTTTGGAACTGAACTTTTCGACAGCTTTTATAGTATAACTGAGCTGTGATATTTAAGCACTTTCTTAATTGCATTGTACTTTATCAATCAAGATTGAATCATTGTAAATTCCAGGATTCTTTCATTAGCAGGTATAGTATGTTATCTACTAGGCTATCTATTACATACACTATTGAAGAAATACCTTAGGAAAGTTATGAACTTTTCAGCTGTGGGTTAAATAGTAGAGTAGATCTGGCTCTTCAGCCTTGGATGGAAATCATATGTAGCTTTGGCTAAATACATACTATGCAGGTTATGAAAGGATCATAGAGTTTATAATGACTCTATTATCCTGAGTACAGTGAATATTCTATTGTAATTGTGCTTATCCATTCCTTTAATAGTTCACACAACCATTATGCTCTACCAATACTGCATAAATAATGGACTATACTGTTTTGATTGTAGAGAAAGAAGGGAAAGACACAAGTTGGTTTTAGTGAGAAAATGAAAGAAAAAAGTGAAAATAGAATTGTTTAATGATCCTTGCCAATACCTCATAAATAATTGACTATTCTATTTTGATCATGTGGAAAGAAGTGAAAAGACACTACTTGATTTCAGTGAAAAAATTAAATAAATAAAGAAAGAAAGAAGTGAAGATAAAATTGTTTAATGTCTCCTGCCAAATACCTCATAAATAATGGGTTATTTCATTTTGTTTGGAAAAACCAAAGATATATCAGAGACACTACTTGTTTTTAATGAGAAAATGAATGAATGAATGAAAGAAAGAAAGTTAGAAGTGTTTAACAGTTGTTTTGATGAAATAGAAAAAGTTGTCAATTTTAAATCTTCTCATTTATACACATTTCTTAAGATAATGACCAGCATTCATATTTATGATTGTTTTTGCAATATTTTGTTAAAGTTGTTAAGCTCAAATATTTAACAACATAAGGAAATTTCTATGGATATTTTATTGTTGTAGGACTCATCATAAGCTTACTCAATCATTAACTTAAGAATTAAGATTCATCAGAAAATTAAAATACAAAAACCATGAAATTTTTATGGGTCTTGCCAGTTAAACTAAAAGTAAAATTAAGTAAAATTAACTGACTAAACCTCTACCATGTACATTTGCTGTAAATGAAAACAATTTAAATATATTTAAATATACAGAGACACTTTGATATGGTGTAAGGGTTTGCAAGCATGTCTCACTAGATCAATTATGACTGAGTAGTGAGTTTGATCCTCACTGAATGCTCCATACTTTTAGCCTTGTGCCATATCTAAATTTTGTTTAGCAAGTTACTATATTTAAATATACAGGAAAAATAAGAACTTTAGTTTTGAGTAGATGGGGTGGTCGGAAGTAAAAGCTATAGTTAGAATTTTCTAATAATTTCTTAATAATGTAATTTTTTGTTGTAAAATGTTCACAACCTAAATTAAGAGATGAAAGGAAATTTCCTGGGTATTTAATAAAAGGTGTGATTGGAATAAGGATCTTAATTAAACTCTTCTTTAACAAGTCTCAGTTAATTATTTAAACACAAAATATATAGCTTCTGTCAGTTTTGAGATACATTGGATCTGTGCCCAAAGAGTTATGCCTTAGATGCTGATGAAGGCACATCATTTGTTATGGCTGTACAGGCCCACATGGGAGTGACAGTCTCAATTGCAATGAATGCATGTGAAGATGCTATCCTCCCAATGTTGCATTGTTTTCTTTCTGTTGAGCATGCTTCTCAATGCAGGAAGCCTCTGTTACTCTTCTCACTTCAGCCCTCCATGTAAATCATGTTTCTAGTATGAGGTAGTTCTGGGTATGATGATAAATTACATCTGGCAGCAAGACCTCTGATCAATAGGTTGGAGATCTTGAGAAGTGTGGAACCACCTCTTAATTGCTATTGTTCCCAGGTCTACCCTAACCTAGTATAGTAGCACCTGTGATAGTCCCTGCTATGGGAAAATAGTGAACTCACAAACAAAAACAAAGCACTATAAAAGTATAAAAATACATTTTTTTTGTAAAATTATCAACAATACATTTTTTTATATAAAAAATTACCAATGATACATATTTATAGTAAAATTACCAGCAATACATTTTTAAAGCAGAATTACAAACAATACATTTTATCTGTAGTTGAAGTTATAAAATCGATGCCCAAAATATTTAGATTTCAACATTAAAATGACCTATAGTCTATGGGTTATTTAATACTGAAATCTAAAACTTCTGGCATAGTTTTCCCTTAGATACCCTCTTGTAAGGTCACTTGCATGACTGAACCCTGGATCCATTTGTGAAAGAAATCTGCCACAAAAGACAGTCTAAAAGATGTCTTTCTTACATAATGGACAGATTGTCTGATTGTGATGACATCATCAGTCAGCACAAAGAGTTTGAGGAAGAGGCTGCTGGAAATATTGCTTTCAAGAATTTCAGCAAGAATGAAGACCCTCTGGACACTCTTCTTTATCTAGCAACAAAGAATATCAAAAACTGTGGAAAGTTTTTCACAGATTGCTGGTACTCTCTCATGGACAGGCCTCAGTGGAGAGAGGTTTCTCAGCCAATAAGGAAATTTCCACTGACAATATGAAATAGCACACTCTGGTTGCATAGAGCATTATCACTGACTATTTGGCCACATTTGGAAGTGCTTGGAATATTTCCATGACTAGCTCTTCTCTGCAGTGCTTTTTAATCCAGAACAACTAATACCTTGAGACTGAGAAGAAGAAGAAAAAAAAAAGGCATGAAGCAATAGCTGGACAAAAACCGAATTCCATGCTTATGAAAATTGAAGAAATAAAGAACAACAGCGAACTTGAAAGTTACACACAAGATTTGCTCAAGTCAGCTGACAGTTATGCAGAGAAAGCTGAGTAGACTCAGAACTTCACACTTATTGCAAAGTCCAATACCATGTAAAGATCTGCCATGGACAAATCTATAGAGATATCAAAATTGGAAGAGGAGCTGAATGCTAAACTAGATGAACTGTAAAAATGTTAACATTGTGTTCTGTGCCATGAGTAGTAGGGGCAGCTAAAATGTGTACTCTTTTTGTGAAAATTTCTATTTGTAGTTGTGTTCATTAAAACCATTTTACATAACTTCGGAAGAAATGCGCAGCAGTCAAGAATTTTTGTGACTGTCATAAACCCTGAGTAGTCTAGATAGCTGAAATGTGTAGCAGTAAGAGTCAGTGTTTAATTTAGAATTTTCAAGTGTAATAGAACTCCAAACTGTAGAATACTACACAACATGTGTAATATAACCAGATCTGCATTCAATTATGTTTTAGTCTTCAACACTTTGTTTTCTTCACTGCTTTCAACTGATCCATGTGGCATGAATATTTGGAACCAACTGTAGCTTTTCTTTGAACATCTCATCTATCAAACTATTAAGATGAATTACAAAGTTTGTGTTTTTTGAAATTGATGACCATTCACTTTGTGTGTGTACAGGTACATGCACCAACTTCTTTGAGACTTCTTAAAGTCCTGAAATAGTCCTGGAATTCTTTTTTACACAGATATATGTGTACCCTGCATAAAGGTTGATATGCTACTGAACAAAATAAACCAAGCAACTAACATCAAAGAACACTTTTATGACAATAATCCATATAATATGCTACAATTCCTTAAAGAAATTAAACTTTATTCTAAAATGTAACTTCAACAAAACTACAACATAAAACACATATCACTGCCTTTAGTAACTTATGAGAAAAAGCTGAGTATCATCTGCCATGAATTCAATTGTGAATACAGAATAACATATATTTTTATTACTTCAAAG
Source organism: Ascarosepion bandense (assembly GCA_037127315.1). Lineage (NCBI taxonomy): Eukaryota > Metazoa > Mollusca > Cephalopoda > Sepiida > Sepiidae > Ascarosepion > Ascarosepion bandense. The sequence goes on from JBBBDQ010000515.1 coordinate 964,740, forward strand.
CTACCAAGAAAATTAAATTTTGGTATTAAATGACATATAAAGAGTTGATGTGCTATTAAACAAATCAATCAATTCAGTGTGAGCGATCATTGGCAATGTCTTTCCACTTCTTGATGTCTAAAATTGATACACAAAATAAAATTATTTCATTATCTTGCAGATCCTCTGAGATCTGGTTTTTCATGGCATTTCTCAAAGCACTGGGATTACTTGTTGGTAACTTGTGACAGGTTGTGCTGTGTTACATAGTACCAGCAGCAGGGAGTAGACCCAACCATAGAATAATGAAGATAAAACTCGCTTCCAATAACAAACAACAAATGTCAATAATTAACCCATTAATACCCACTCTCCTATTTTTAGGATGAAGGGCATTCCTGTATTATAGATAGAATCTTGTAATTAACACTTCTGGGTTTATAGCCTGTAAGTAATGTTTGTAAAATTGTATACAGTTACTTCTGGCTAGTAATGAATTCCCATAATTTGTTTTCTTAAGTCAAGCAATCCATAGACATTGGCTGCAACATGTATCTTTTGTTTACTACAGCAGTCACCATCCGTTCTCTCAACTGAGTCCATAATTGGATAGATGGTTACTCACCTCTACTGCAGAAACCAAGATTTTGTTGACAAAAATGTCATCTATGTAAGCAGATATAGCATCTTTATTTATATGTTCTGGGACATAACCAAGTAAATGATGGCCCTCATAATGAGAGGTGCTACATTTAAGCCAAATCCTAATTGCCCTTGATCAGTACAGTTTGAAAGGGCCACAGTGCCTTGTTGACATGTATCTGTAGGTAAGTTTTTCTCAAATACTCTCTGCTACTCCTATTCCCTCAACTTCTGGGGGTGCACACATCTGTGTCAGGAGTGAACGCTTCAACAAAATCATTCAATTCCCTGTAATCAAGCACTGGCCAAACCTGTTTGTTCTCCTAAACCACCGCCATCAGCGAAATATGGCCCCTAAGTGGACTGAGCTCACTTTTTGTTGAATTACCTCCACTGTTTAGTAAATTTGTGGCAATGCCACTAAATTTAGGGATCAATCTGCCATCAAATGCTTTCTCTGTTATCTTTTTAAAAAATTAAGAATTGTAAGTAAAGTTTATAAAATTGTAGTGAGTTTTTTCTGGCTTATAATCATGACCATATCACGTTGAAACATTGATTCTTGTACAATCACCAAAGTTAAGCAACATCAATCCTGGTCAGTACCTAGATGGGTGGCCAAACCACTTGGGAATACCAGGTGCTGTAAGTTTTGACATACGGGTGGTGTAATGGATAATAGCTCATAATAGGAAATTGGAGAACTGAGTTCTAATTCAGTTGCAAATACCCTTGGGAAAGTTATAAATCTACTTCTTTTCCTTCAGCTATGGGTTATTTAGTCTGACTTTTTTGAGTAAAACATTATTACCTATAAAATATTCTTATAATTTAAAAATATTTCCTGGCTGTAAATAACCTGAAAATAACCTGAAAAAGCCATAAAAAAGACAAATCAACCAATCATTGTTTATCACATTATTAGAGCCTTGTGCCAGACTGTGCAAAATTTAGTAAATAACAAGTATTATTTAAATAGTTGTGTAGTTTCCAGGGTTTGAACCCAAGCAAAATCTAGGGCCTCAAATGTTGACGTTTTAATACTTATAAAAATACCTGTTTTACTGAATGAAGTGTGTGACATAAATTTAAGATGAAGAATTGGAGGTTATGATGAGAGAGGATAGATGATGATTGACTAAGATTTTGGTGTCTGAGGAAGTATACATGCAGGAGTCAGTGTCACAAAGTAACAGTTCTTAGATAGAAGCTGAGGGGAACATCCTTGTCAATGAAATAAAGAAGAAATGAAGGTGATTCAATCTTGTGGTTTTGGTGTGTCTTGCTTGTAAAGGTATGAACTGGTGGCACTAAAGAATGGAGTGCTCATCTGAACATTTGCACAGAAATAGCAATAGGTTTGCAATATTGCATCTTTGGGAAAGGATTGTGTGGTGCAAAAAGAAAGTCATCCCATATGAAGACATATAAATGATTTTGAACTTTGTCAAGGCTTACAAGGTAAGCAGACTATTCTTTTCTGGAAGTTTATTGAAGCAAAGTCTTCTGTAATATGAACATCTCTCATTGCAGTTTGGCCTTTTGTCATACTAAAATTACTGTTGCATTTAATTGTTAGAAAATATACAATTTTTTGTCTTTTTACAGATCTTTATAAATGATTTGTATGTATCAAAAGTCTTCATTTTTTAATCTATTGAGAACTCCAATGTATCTTTTAAAATCTATCTAATTGTTTCTGTCAATAATCCTTGCTTTCTGAATTTTTTCTATTGCTGTTGCTCAAAAAGAAAAAGAATCTAAATGAAATCAGATAGATTATATGCCCTAAACACACACACACACACACACACACACACACACACACACACTAGCCAAATAGTGGCTGGTTGGACCAGCAGATGGTAATTCAAAAAAATGTGGTCAATGCTCAATCAACACAAACTGAATATGCAGAGTTAAATATATATATATATATATATTGGCTATTGGCATATGATACATCATATGCTAAAAGTCTGCCTCCTCCTACCGAGCACCCATAGCTCACAGGTAGAATTGCCGACTGACACTATTTTGGTAAGGTTTCAATCCTGGGTTAAAAGCAATCGGATGTCTAACCGTACGGATGAGCTGTGATACAGCGAAACAGATCTGTCTGCGGATGACTATATATATATATAATCTAGAAAATTTTTTTTAGATATTCTATAATTTCATGGGTAAATTTTTTTTTCATATTATATTACTCTGTTAAATTAAATAAATAAATTTAGCATTGAGTTCTTTTGAGTTCGCCTCTATCGGAATTTACCTGGCTTAAATACCAAATATTCTACATGATATATATATATATATATATATATATATATATATATATATAACAAAAAAATTTAAACAATTTAAAATTAAAATTCCTAGTACTTCTTGATCACGTGCATATGTGATCACACCAACATAAACTCAGTCTGATGAATTTCTAAAGGACAAAAAAATTGTCACATGAAAACTTTTTCCCCACTTTGTCATACATCTTCCCCCTTCTCTCTCTCTCTCTCTCTCTATATATATATATATATATAGTTGATGTGTACATGCAATAGGTATTTTATACGTATTTATGTAATAATAATAAATTTTGAACCTATTCTTAAACTTATCTTTACATATCAAAGAAAAATAGATCTAACACCACTTCAGGTGCTGGGGTTTATAAAAATAAAGTACTTACAATTTGAAAAACTTATATTAGCAGGACAACTTGAAATCTAAAAGCCTGTATCTACAAGCATAAGCAGGATCTATGTTGAAACAACCCTTTAAACTCTCTTGTGTTACATAGGAACAAAACTGGCCATAACTTTACAAATGCAAATAACTGGTGGTTATGTAAAATTGTTCCAAAATCAACATGTAGTCAATGACAAAACATAAATAATACTGACTACACACACACACATAAGAACATAATTCTTTACGTTGAAAAATACTTTGAGAGAAGTATAAATATTTTACTGACTATAAACACATATCAAAAACACTATATTACATTACCTACTTTTTTGAATTTAATTTTTAAAGAATCTAATGTATGTCTGTCTACCATGACCACAACTGGTGTTTATATAAAATTGTTCCAAAATCAACATGTGGTCAATGACAAAACATAAATAATACTGACTACACACACACACACACACACACACACACACACACACATCATTCAAATCTTTCATAGACTAACTAGAATTATGATACACTTAAACACACAAATGAAACACATGAATACTACTTGACAAGTTAAATACACATAAAGTCTGCCTAATCCATGAAAATCAACCAGAATGTCTTTTTTTTCTATATCTTATTTTCTGATAAGGCTTTAATAAAAGTGAAAAATGTTAGATTTATGTTTTCCATTTTTTCTTTATCCTATCATATTTATTTATTTTATAATGATAATATGGTGGATTCATATATAATCTGGAGATGTGTACATGAAATAAGCTTTGGAATAAAAATTTATCAAACCATTTAACTTTTGATACAACTTAATATTATATTTTAAAATGCTTCTTGAATATTCAAAATATTCCTCTGACCTGTTTCACACTGCTTTAAATCTACTCAACTGAAAATGTATGTGTAAAAGATAGATTTACTTTCACTTCTCTGATAACCCAGTGCTGGGTCACTGGGGCAGTACAGATGATTCTCCCATCTGTCTTTGTCCCTTGATGCTGTCACTCTCTAATGTCGGCTTCTCACTTCAAAAGAAGTGAAAACTGAAGTAGTCTGGTAGATGACCAGATCAGATGGACTTGCAAAGACCAATCGGCAAAGAACCATATGTCATGGCAGGAAAAGAGGTAGACAAAAGAGAGTAGACAGGAAGATTGCTAGAAAACTTATAAATATTGATTATATATATATATATATATATATATATATATATATATAGAATGATAGCAATGTTTACTTGCACTGTTTTGGGATAGTTGACATTGATAAAAAATACTCAAAATATTTTTTCTTTTTTGTGAAGAGTAAAATTTCAAAGAATACAAATTGATGCTTGTAATATTATGATAAGAGGAGCAGAATACAATGTTGTGAAACATAACGAACTCATTTAGGTAAATGTATGGTAATAAAACAAACATTATTTAGAGCTAAAAGGATAAGAAGTTGTGGAGAGTCATGATTGCCTAAGTCGTGAGAAGAAAAAGCACATAAAGAAATATTTCTTATATATATTATGTTTATCTGATGCTTTGTTTTAATCATTTCACTCCAAGAAAGGTGATAATGTCACTAAGATGCAAGGGGTCACTGGGATTGGAGGGGAATAAGATGAAGTGGAGATATTGAAAGTAGAGTTGAAGTAGACTTAGAAGGAACCAGAAAAGAAGGGATAAAACTTTAGTGAGGAGAAAGTGCAACAAAAAGAACAAGATTCAGGAAGAAAGAAAATTGTGATTGACATTGTGACATTTTTGAAGATTGTGGGTGATAGGGAAGCAAGAGAGTTCTACAGGTGAGAAGTATAAGAAAAAAAATATTAGAATAGAATTTATGGTTACATCTAGCTATTTCAGCAGTAAAAATATGAGACCTAGCAGCCAATTTAGTAGTACACTTAAATTCATATGGTTGAGTTGTCAAGGAGAAGAGCTCATTAGAACAACTTCCATGAAATTATTTATAGAAAAAATTGAGGGAAGCCATGTCACAGCAGTGAGTTAGTAACTGAAATCAAGTTACCAGGACATGACTGATGACATTACAAGCCTTTCTTTGAATTTTGTTATATATAACAGGAGCCCCAGACCAGATATATCAGCAATATTCAATGCATAGATGAATGGTCGATCTATAATGGATTTTGGCAAGAAAAATTGTTTGGTATGACAACTTCCCTAGCAATTTTATCCCAATCAAGGCAGTAAAGCTACTAAGACATTTGGGTTACTGGCTGTAAAAGAATTAGAAAATAAAAAACATTATGAAGGAGTGTGAACAGAAGAGTAATCAAGGAGACTTTAGCAAAGGATTGACATTGCATTTAAATTTTTGAAGATCAAATTTGGCCAGAAGTGAGTTCTACAAGTGAGAAGTACAAGAAAAGAAACTCTTAGCATAGAACTTATAGTTACATCTAGCCAATTCAGCTGTAATATTGATACATTATTGAAGAGCTCATTTGAACAATTACCATGAAAATATTTATAGTAAGGGCACAGGAGAAAAGTAACTTTATGGTTCAATATAATCACTCCACTTCATGTTAATAGAAAACATAAGACCAAGAAGGCACAATGAATTGCTGTACTGGAGGTTAGCATCAGCCATACTGATAGAGTGCATGATTATTAAAGGATAGCAGTTTTATTTTGGAGACATTTTTCAGGGTGTTCATAGCTCTCCACGATTTCCTGTCCTTTGTAGCTCTTAATACATTTTGTCTTTTTGTTATCATTCCTAAACTTTGTTCTGCAATCTATTTAGTCAAGCTTGCTAGGAGGATTATGCATTATTTTCCTCTGTCTCTATTGCTTTCAATCCATCCTGTGAGTATCAAATTTTCTAGGTTGTTTTTTTTCTCATTATACAGCATAGAAATTTCAAGAATATGTTGCTGATGTTTAGCATAAATTTCCTCTTTGTTTCCATTTTCTCTAAAACTTTGTTGTTACCCACATGTTCAGTCCATGGTTTTCTCAGTATCCTTCTGTAGAGCCACATTTCTGTTGCTTCAAGTCTCTGAATGGTAGATTTATAAATGTGCCAAATGGATTCTAATGAGGAAAATTATCTGGCATAATAGTGAATCAAGCAGCAAACCTACCAATTGATGATGGAAGGCAAAAGTGGTTCTTTATAATAATTAAAGGATAGCATTTTCATTTTGGAGGTGTTGCTGTTAACATACTATTAAAAGTAAATATTTTAAAATTACAGTATTAAAGCTGCTATTTTTTCTTCCTTTAAACAAATTTTAAAAATTTACCTTGTATCATACAGACTGAAGGTTTCTATTTGATTTACTTCAACTAAAATTTGGGCATATCCTAGAGGAGAGGAAATATGATATATTTTTTAGTTTGGGATTTCTAACCTGAGTGAGAAGATTTCAACTGTAGGGTGGGTGGTGAGCAACTGAACAGAAAATGGTGCACAATATAGGGTTTTTGAGCATTAAAAAAGTATTGCAACATATGCTACAAAAAATAATATTCGGAGGAGATATGCAAAGAATATATATAAAAAAAATAAAACAGGTGGCTAAAAAGGAATAACTGGGTCACATTTCTAGATCAGATATGAACACCCTCTTCACACAACAAGTATTTTGGCATTTCTATAGTTTTCAGAAGTGTGTGTTGTGGTGCAGTGGATATGGGCTCATAAATGGCAATAAGCCACTGCAAAAAATAAAAAAAATAAAAAAAATGGTGAATATATAATTAAAATGTACAATGTCCGATGGATAAATTGTCGTCTAAATTATGCAAAATTGAAAATAACACTGACATCTCATTTTGATAGATGTATTTACAAAAATTACACAAAATATCTTGAAATACTAAAGAGTAAATTTATTCAATAAAAAATGCATTAGCCTCCAGATGATTTTGCAATCTACTGTAACTCTTCTGGATGGTCTCCTTGTTTAAATTGGTGACTGCTGCCATAATCCCTGTCTTCAGTTAATGTTTGGTGTTACAAGGAGTTTTGTTGGTCTTTCACTCAACTGTGCCCTAAACATAATAATCAAGGTGGTTGCAGTTTGGAGAGTTAGGTGGCCAATTGTTAGGAGTTCTGTGGTTGCAGAAATTGTCTGACTGCTTGTGTGGCATGGTGCAGAGTCCTGTTGCTAGACATATCATTTTCTAGCAACCATTCTCTTGACCTAGGGCAGTACCACCTGCTTAAGGCACTTGATTTAGGCCTCTATGTTGAGCCGTAGGTCTTCTCCAACAAATTTGAACGTTCTTTTCATCTAAATGATCAGAGTAAGTTTTCTGAATTGCCATACCTTTGTAATCAGCATTAGGCTCCTCAAACTCTTTCTGAATTCACTGCACCATCTTCAGATTCCCACCCAAACACTTTGAAATGTTTGTATTGGAGCTTTTAGTGTGAATGCCAAAAAGTACAACATGCCATTTTCAAATTTCTGGTTGAGTGAATTAAGTCATGGTGCTCTTTTTTTTTTACAGATAGTACCAAACTGACCCTACCATACTTGTGCAGTTGACAAAATAAAAAACAAACAATGTGCATGAGTAAAATTAAAAATATAAAATGGCAACTATTTTCTTATTGCACTGTGTAGTTGTAATTTATTTTTTGAAGAATAAAGTTTGTATGAAAGGAATTATTCATAACTCAGTAAGCTTATCCTAGGTATGCATTTATAAAAATAAAAGTTATACATATAGAGTTTCAAGTATTCACTTGGGTCTTGGAATATGCCCCTAAGAGATCAGGATCGACTACTGTATATGAGAATATAAGCCTGACAATCTTGTGTTTAATATTTTTGTTGTAAATTCTCAAAAACGAAAAAATGTATAAATTCTCTTTCATCAGAAATTTAGGTTTTATTACATTTCTAATCATCGCTTTTTAAAACAAACATTGCCAAGGGAGTGAATGTAGTTAAAATAATAGTGATGTCAAGGGGGAAAAAATCCTCTTTTGACACTCCATCTTTTTATGGGCATGAAGATTGAAGATTGCCTGAATTGTCTGAACAAAATTTGAAATTTGTAGCAATGTGCCTTATTTGCATATGCTTTCTTTGGATGGTCAATTTGAAATTTGCATACCATGTGAATTAATGAATTTCTGTCATTATGTCTGAATTGGTTCCTTAATATCTACTCTTCTATTTTCAATTTGTGTTATTTTTTGTCCAAGTTATATTTTATACTTGTAATTTTTATGTGCTGTTGGAACTTTTGACATATTTGGAAAGGTAAAAGCTAAGCAAGGTGTTGAGAAATGGAGCATTTTCATTAGAAACAAAAGAGTGCTGGATTGCTAAGTTATATTGATCCACTTTATATAGCAGTGAATGTTAGATAATCTCCCCATGGATGAGAAAAAAAAAAAAAAACTAGAGGCAACAGAAGTGTTCTACAGAAGGATACTGAGAATTCTATATCTTAATTCTTTTTCCTTTATTGCCTTTCTCTTAATATTTTTTCTCTTTTATTTTTTCACACCCAGTAACTTTTTGTGCCATAGTGGCTTTAAAAAAAAAAGATATCTTTCATGAATGAAATGGCCTCATCAGAAAAAGAATCAAACATTCAGCTGCTTAACATGTGAAAATAATTATAAGCCCTCTAATGTTTATATAGAGAAAAATACATGTAAAAATGGGAAACAACATAATAAGTATCATTTATTATCTGGTTGTTATGTGGGGTTGGAGGCACAAGACAGTAATAGAGTAAAATTGTTTAGGGTCAAATGTAGTTCAAATAGTTCAATTGGAATCTGACAGATACATAGGATAAAGAATAAGCAATGTATATACAGTCTTTCTCATAAGTCTTTTTTTTTAATAGATGTGTGTAATGATAATTTAGTTGGAAAATGCAAGAAGTGTCAGGAGGTTTATATTCCCAGAATTTTGATTAGTGCTAAAAAATAAATATTGCAATCATGGCCTGAAAAGGTGATGAAATTTCTGTTGACACATGTGTTAATGACCTGTTCTAGTGAACTGCTTGTCTGATAGTGAGAATGTTGTGTGTTTGTGTATATGTGTGTGTGTGTAGAGGAGAAAAGTGGGGTTGGTTCTCATTGGTTTAAAATGTTAGAATTAATGATAATTATAGTTTGAATAATTATTTTTGACACTATAATTTTTTTTTATGGGCATGACAAAGTGACAGTATAATTCATTTTTTATTTCTTTATGAATATAAAACACAAATCTTATATTTTTTGTTATGAAATAAGATTCTACTTTGTGTTGCCTGTCCACATCTGTCCACAGAATGTCAAATTAAGTTTTTCCAAATTGTCTTAGATATTTGTTTTCATTGAATTCTCATCCAAATTTACACAACGTGATATTCTCACTAAGATACAAGAGGCTACTGAGACTGAAAAAATATAAAAAATCCTTAGTCAGGAGTAAAAACAATAAAAAGAATAAGATTTAAGAAGACATAAGATCGTGATTGACATTGCATTTAAATTTTTGAAGATCATAGGTGACAAAGAAGGAAGAATTGGAAAGTGAGTTCCACAGGTGAAAAGTGTAAGAAAAGAAACTATTAAAATAGGACTTACTATTATGTCTAGCTATTTCAGCAGTGAAACAATGTGACCTAATTGCCATTCTAGTATTAGTGTTACCAAAAAAAAAAATGGCTGCTCAAAGTGTTGTATTTTAACATAGTATTTATCGTATATATTAAGTGAATTTTAGTATACGTAATAATTAATGTGCACTCTTTAATAATTTTTAACTTATTTTCAGACAGAAATGTTCTTGAAGCATACAAGTCCTTAATTATGACAAAACATGATCTTCATTTACTTTTCTTGCATGAGTTCAAACTTGGTCACAGTGACTCACAAACTTTTGCCAATATCAATGGAGCATGGGGAAATTGATTCACAAGTGATCGGATCATACAAGGGTGATCCCATAAATTTCATACTAGTAATGAGAGCCTTGAAGATGACATTCGTGCAGTCTTAGTAATAAACAATGGCAAGAAGTTGTTGAGCCAAAACCCACATCAAAGTGCCAGAAAAATGTCTCAGACACTTGGTGTCAGCACTGCAACAGTCTCATGTCATTTGCAGATATTTGGCCGAATAGTCACTTGTGGCGAAAAGTGGATCTTTTATGATAACTGTAAACAATCAGGTCAATAGTTTGATTGTGATGAGTCTGGTGGTCTGCAATTGGTGTTATCCACTATAGCTTTCTGGAAGCTAACCAGAGCATTAATGCAGAGCTTTGCTGCAATTAACTTGCTGAAATACATGTGCACCTGCCAAAAATGAGACCTGGATTGGTGAATCAATGTGGTTCAATTCTACTCCATGATAATGCACGGTCACATGTTGCAAGAATGATGTTGCAAAAACTCACAGACCTTGGATATGAGAGTTTATCACATCCTCTATCTTCTCTTGATCTTTATTACACTGATTATCATTTTTTTAAAGCACTTAAGCACATTTTTAAATGGTAAAAATTTTAGGTTCAAACCAAAGCTGGAATCAGCTTTCAAAGATATTTATTGCATCACAGTCAATAACTATTTATCAACAAATAATGAATAATCTTGTTGATCAAAGGCAGAGGTGCATAGATGCTCAAGACTTATATTTTGACTAATTTTAGCATTTGTACAATTAATTTTTCAAGAATAAAATAAAGTTTCTGCAATTAGTCATTATTTTTGTAACAACCTAATAGTACACTTAAATTCATGTTATCAAGGTAGGAAGGAGGAAAACTCCTCTAAACAATTAGTGGCAGTGAGAAAGTAGCTAAAGTTGAGATGTCAGGACTGATAACATTACAGACACTTCTGTGGATATTTGTTTTTTTTAAAGAATCTGGAGATATATAGTAAGAGCATCAGACTAGATGTGGCAATAATATTTATATCCTTAAAGATCACAGAAAAGGTGTTTATGTTTGAGTCTTTTCAGCTTTTGCCCACACTATAACTAAGTATTGATTTTATGAAAATATGAAAAATTATATACAAATACTCCTCACACATATATATAATTTTTCTTTAAATGTTAATTGAACACTTTTTAATACAACTGTTTACTGGTTTAATTTCACTCTGACTAATAACCGTTTTATAATTACAATTTTTGCCCTTGTTTTAAAGTTGAACATTTTTATTATTTTATAATGGTTTTAAAAAATCAAAATATTTCAATATTTTAACATTTTATGTTTTAGTGTATTTTGCTCCACTAATTTAGGATTTTCATTTTTTTTTTTTTGACCACACAACAACAGTTAAAAATCTGCAGAGGAAACTACACTGCAAGTATTTAAAATACTGTATTTGCTAAAAAACATCCTTATTCCTAACAGGCATGAACACATGCTAAATTTATTATATAAAATTGAACATTTCCTTACCAGAATGAGATAGAAGGCACTATTTCCTTATAAAAATCTGTAAAGGGCAAAGAAAACATGGAAAATTTTTAATTCAAATTTCAAACCAGAAGTTACCCACCTGCATTTGACGAGCTGGCTAACTTTGAAAAGGATATGATTGGTCAAATAGACAAAATCAAATTTAGAAGAGTTAATAATTTTTTTCCAAAGTCTCAAATACTGAAGTAAAAAAGATAAAAAAATAATACCAAATATTCTTGTTAAAGGTGACAAAGCAAGCAATATTTGTGTGTGTATATATATATATATATATATATATATATATATATATATATATATATGATTATAGGAAAAATATAAGTCACCAAATCTTACAAAAAGGCATGAGAATTCTACATTGAAAGTATAAATGAGGAGGTGAAAAACATCACAGCTTAACTGGGCATAAGTGAAAGAGTTAAAATACTAACTGGTAAACAAACATTTCTAACTATAAATGACCATAAGGATGACTTGCCCAATAATCCCCCTTTTTGAATAATCAACCCAACAAAAACTTTAAAATATATGTAATTTATTTAGGATTATTATGAAAGCTAACCAATGGAATGGCACAAGTGAGTGTGTTTCTTGTTTCCAGAAAATTAGAAGTAAAGAAAAAAATATTTTCATAAAACATGACATCAAAAACTTCTACCCATCAATATCTGAAAAAGGGTTGCTTGAAGCTTTGGATTTTTCTTAGGGATTTATGAATATACTATCTGAACATGTAAGCATAATTTTGTATTGCCATAAATCTATACTATTCCACAATGGTGAAGCATGGATTCAAGAATAAAAAAGGGCACCTTTGATGTACCACAGGGTTTGTTCGATGAAACCAAGGTTTCCAAACTAATGGGCCTGTATATTTTATATAAGATGAAATAGTTCACATAGACAACCATGGATTGTATCAAGATGTCAGTCTGATGATAGTGCCAGCCAACAAATTACAAAATAAGAAAAATGCTTTTCACACTCTTTAAGATCCTTGACTTTGAAAATAAGGAAAATATTTTTCAAATTGCTTAATAAATACTTCCTTAAAAATTCTGAATTACACAAGATATTTAATAGAAATACAGTTAAATTAAGTTACAGCTGTACTTGTAATTCAGAAAATTACATAAAAAGACAAAATGCCAGGGGTGTCAAAGATAATGTGCAAGATATTGTTTATGAAAAATGTAATTGCAGAGATAATAGTAAATGTCCTCTTGATGGTGTTTGTAAAACCAAAGGAGTTATTTACAAAGCAGAACTTCAAGATATAAATGGACAGAGTAAAATATATGTGGAATGTACTGAAGGCAATTTAAAAAAAAACGATGGTATAACCACTATTAATATTCAAGCTAGAAAGCCTTAGGAAGTATATCTTAAATTAGGCAACTATGTATGAAAATTAAAAGAAAAAATGACAAAAATCTATATGTGATCTGGAATATATTAAGAAAAGCCAGACCTTGCAGCAGTGTCTGAAAATTATACTCAGAAGAAAAGTTGGCTATGGTATCATTTCTGGAATGAAAAAGGTTACTAAATGAAAGGTCTGAAATAATGTTTGGATGTATACACATTAGAAAATACACTTTGGATTTGTACAAGCTCAGATTAAAGTATGTACAATACTGTTTTGCTAGTCTTGACTAACTTCTTCCCTTATTTTAAACTTCCTGTTATGTGTTTAAAATACAGTGTTTAGAAATCAGTTAATCTATAATGCCTGATGATACCAAAAGATTGAAACCATGGTAATGTAATCAGTTGATCTTCCTAATTTTAATATGTAAAAGCTCTGCATATTAAATCTTTATATTTTAGGTTTTCTTTAAATGTGTATTGAACACTTTTTAATACAACCTTTTACTGGTCTAACTTGACTCTGGCCAATAAGTATTTGATAATTTTATATATATATTTGCTCAATACAAAATTTCCTATTATGCTCACATAACAATAATCCTTTGTCAATGCAGATTTCTACTATATTGTATAATGATCACATTACTATAGTCTTTTCCTTTCTGAAATATTTTTACCATTTCCTATGAGGATCAAATTTCAATAGTCTTTTGCTTACTGTAACTTTTTACTTTTATCACATATTTTTTGGCATAATACCACTTTCTGTTCTTTCCTATAATTGTCCTTTGCTGAATGCATCTTTCTACTATATTGTATAAGGATCACATTACAATAGTCTTTTGCTTAATGCAACTTTCTACTATACTATATAATGATCACAATACAATCATCCTTTCCTGATGTGACTTTTTACTATATTATATAACGATCACATTACAATCTTCCTATCCTAAATATAACTTTCTACTATATTGTGTAATAATCACATTGCAATAGTTTTTTGCTTAATGCAACTTTCTACTATATTGTATAATGATCATACTACAATAGTATTTTGCTTAATGCATCTTTCTGCTATATTATATAATGAGCACATTAAAATAGTCTTTTGCTTAATGCAACTTCAATAATATATAATGATCACATTTCAGTCACTCTTTCCTGACTGCATCTTTCTACTATATTATATAATGATCCCATTACAATAGTCCTTTGCTGAATGCATCTTTCTGCTATATTATATAATGATCACTTTTCAATAGTCTTTTGCTTAATGTAACTTTTTACTCCTTTGTATAATGATCACTTTTCAATATTCTTTTGCTTAATGTAACTTTTTACTCTTTTGTATAATGATCACATAATTATCTTTTGTTGAATGCATCTTTCTATTCTTTCTCATGAAGATGATTTGTTAATCATGCATATTTATACTCTTTTACAATATTCCTAAATTAATCTTTTTTATATTCTGAATGAATTTTTGAAAATTAAATGTTTTTAGTACTAAATATTATGATTTATTTTTTAAAAATAATCACAGTATATAAAATAATTAATCTAATTAATAAGTAGCACATTTTTCCATGCTTTAATCTCACTCTCAGGAATATTATTTCATAAACTGGAGAAATAGCAAAAAAGAAAAAGAATATCTAAGTCTTTTGACTGTTTCTAAACATATTATTTTTTAAAAAATTTTATTCAATAATGGCATTTCTCAGTAATGCCTCTGCACACATCCATATTTCATGACAATAAACAAAACCCATTTTATTTCACCCCTTTTTTCTATTTTTGTTTGTTTGCACAAATTGATTATGGTCTCATTTTTTATCTTTGTTATTATTTGTTTTTTTTTCCTGCAAAATTCATTCATGTAATAATTAATCTACATTATTAACATTGCTTCAATATTTGTTGGAACTTTGTAAGACTTGTAATTTTGCCATAACAATCAACATTAGTCACTCACTTTGTCTTACCAGACTTTAAATTATGGCACTTGGTATCCTCCATATGTTTTGATTGACCTATGGACCACCTGATGAATATTCATGAACATTCTTAAATCTAAAAACCTTGATAAACCAATGACAACCTTGCTCCTGAATATAAACACATGCAACAAAATAAATCCTACATTTCCCTTGATAAAGTCCATCAGAAGATGAAATGTGTCAACTAAGAATCTGGCTTTTTTATTCATATATATAAATCCCACTATGGAAATATTTGAATCTTCTTTAAGCACCATCAATGTTTTATAAAAAATCTTGCTCAGAATTGATTTGTTATTGTGCTATGTAAAATATCAAATGTTAACTGCTGAAAACTTTTTTCTTTGTAATTTCTGAATATTAAGTGTTTTTTATTGTTTTTAAAAATTCTGTTTTTATTTCTCTTATGTACAGATTTTAATATTTCTTTTTTCCTTTTGTTTGTTTTCGAAAGACCTTGTCTAGCATGTCTGTTGAAATATATCAAATTCACCACAGATTATGCTTTTAAATGTTTAGATAAATCTGTCACTCTCAGCCATTTGTCATAGATTTATTTACATAGAGCAAATATTTCTTTTTGTTATCTCTCCTTTTGTCCCAGAAGATGATGAGATTATAACAATTTTTAGTTTGGCTGAAAATGATAATGACTTTATCAAAACATTGTGTTCACATATTATAATAAACTGAAGTATATACATATTTTGTTCAAAATGACTGACAAATTCCTTATGTTATGGTTTTGTTGTGTTTTTCTTGGGTGCAAAGGGGAGCTTTCTTTTTTGGATGTAGTTAGTGTAGAGATTGTCTAAATGATGATTTTGAGTCCTTTTGCTTAACCTGGTAGTCATTTTCAAGAATTTAGGTTGTGGTTAAAAGATTAGCCAAAAATGCTTGAAACAATTATTTTGACAATTTCTATGTTCTTCTTTATTTGGAGTGATCCCATCAGGACATTTACTCTCCACAACTTCCTGTTCTTTGCATCTCTTAATAATTTTTGTGTTTTTGTTATTTTCCCTAAACCCTGTTCCATTATTCATTTACTCAAGTTCACTAAGTATGTTATGCTTGGTTTTCCTCTCCCCCTCTTACTTTCAATCTGTTCTGTGAGTATCAGATTTTCCAAGCCCTCTTTCCTCATGTGCCATGTCCCTTAAGGACGTAAGCAATCATGACCCTCCACATCTTCCTGTCTTGTGTAGCTCTTAATAAATTTTCTCTTTATTTTATTTCTCCCAAACCTGGTTCTGCCATTCATTTGCTCAGTGCTATTATGTATGTCACATGCTGCTGCTTTCCTCTGTCCCGCTTTCCCTCTAGCTGCCTTGTGAGCATCAGATTCTCAAGCCCTCCTTCCTTGTTATGCATCCCAGAAATTTCAACTACCTTTTTCTGATGTTAAATTTTCTTTTTGTTTCCATTTTCTCTAAAACTTCATTGTTGCTCACATTTGAGCTATGGTATCTTCAGCATCCATCTGTAGAATCCTATTTCTGTTACTTTAAATCTCATCTTCATCTTTGAGAAGATAGTCCAAAATTCATTGCCATATATCACATTACAGTTCAGTACTCTTTTCTTTGTCTCTACACCCACTAGATTAAAAAAAAAGAAAGCTCTTGTTTGCATCCAAGAAAAAAGCACAATAAAATACTTAAAAGAAGTACCTTGCCAGTCATTTTTAATAAAATATGTATTAAAGAGGAATTGTTACATAACTATATGTATATAATCATAAAAAAATACAGAATATTAATAATTATCGAATTCTCTTGTAGATACAGAGTTTATTGCAGAAGCATATAAGTATAATAATTTAATGACAACTTCATTTTAAGAAGAAAATGATTCTACAATAAGAATCATTTGTTATGAAAATGTTAGGAAAGGATATTTGTAGATTGGTCCCTTTGATTCATTTGGGGCTTTTCTACAGACCAATTTTCAGGAAGTATTTGTTAATGTGCAAACTTGCAACTGCTTTAATTCTGCTTCTTAATTCAATTTTTCCCCCTTCTTTCTCCTTCAGTGAAGCAAACAAAAAAACTCCAGTGATCCACAGGTGAATGGATATTTGATTCCTGCATTAAAAAAAAAAAGCAAAACAAGCAGATTCCACATGGGAAATGTTCAATGGGGAAAAGCCTCGCAAATAAAACACAAGTATTCAAAAGAGAAAGATAACTTGCAGTTCGTTAGCCATATCTTAACCATGTCTTTCATTCTTTCTGAATATAGTTTAAATAGTTTTTGGTGAATGCTGAAATACAAAATTAGTGTCTTGTATCAGTTTATCATCATTATGTACCAGAATGTAATTTACTCAGTATTTACATCTGTATGTAATTTCCTTGGCATTACTCAGCATTTACACCAGTATGTAATTTCCTTGGCATTACTCAGCATTTACACCAGTATGTAATTTCCTTGGCATTACTCAGCATTTACACCAGTATGTAATTTCCTTGGCATTACTCAGCATTTACACCAGTATGTAATTTCTTTGGCATTACTCAGCATTTACACCAGTATGTAATTTACTTGGCATTGTTTGAACAATTGAGCTCTTTCTCCATTTACTTGTTCTTAATCTTATTAATTAAAATTAATGTTTCAGCCATCCATTTTTGTTATGTGTATTCTGGGTTTAAAAAAAAGAAAAACAAAAAAGTATTAATTTATATACCAATCAGACCAATCCATTTCACCCCACCCACTCCACCAAACATCCAGAATGGATCAGCCGAAAGTTACCAACAGCAAGTAGAGAAAAAAGAGGTTCAAATGTCTAAACAGTATTGCAAATATTAATTATTCTTCTCGGGTTTTAGACAATATATTTATGGTAAGGTTTTAGGATTTTTGTCTGACTGGACAAATATCAAATTATCAAAGAATTATATGTAGACATTTGTTTTTATCACTTAATGAAAAAAATAAGGAATGTATCATAAAATTATTTTATTTTTATTCAAGTGTTCTACATTTCAATTAAATAAATATTTCAGCATTCTATAAAAAAATCACTATTAAGTGAATTAAAATTAAGAGTAAAAATATTTTTTGACAATTATTTTTTATTAAAAATATTTACAAAAATTGTCATTTACCTTTAAGTTCAGCATCAAAACTATCATTAACAAAAATATTTCACTCATTGAAATTATATATTAATTAAACTTGGGTCTGTATTGTTGATGGCATCAAAATAATTTAGGCATTGACTTTTTCATCAAAATTTAATATAGATATATTAGAACAATCACATACACGCAAATTTCATTGAAGATGACTGACAAGGCACTGCAGTTAAGATTTTTACTAATTTCTTCTTCTTTAAAAGTGACTTCTTTTCCGGATATAGTGTGTGTAAGAACTGTCCAAGTGTTTATGAATCTAAGTGCTTTTTTGTTAATCTATTACTGATTATCAAAGATGTTTTTTGTTTGAGTATGTACATTTTTTTTTATATATATGTATACTGTCAACAATAACAAACTAACCATATGGGGCCAACACTAGAAACAAATTCATGAATAATAGTTGAGTATACAACTTTGCATCCCTTTGATTATATTATATCTGTTAGGAACCATTTAAATAAACATGATGAACTACCAACATTCATCTGCTACATATCTGTGAAAAATATGAACTTAATAGATCTATCAACACACAGAAAACAATTAGAAATAATGGAAACATTAATAACTAGAAAGAGCAGTCAAAGACTGCAAGCCTCCAACAAGGCAATATTGATATCATCTCAGTGATTAGCAAGAGTTGATTATTAAAATGAAAACAATGAACTTGACTGATCTTAAGAGTAAAAATACAAAAAATGAACTCGACCGCTCTCAAAATTAAATGCAGACTTAAAATGAAACAAGTTAATTCATTATTTAAAATGATCTCAGAGAGATAATTCAGTATTTAGCATTTGAAAGGCAAAAATTAAATTTTATTAATAAAACAGGAAAAATAACCTCAAACCCAAAATTTAATAAGTTTGTGCCAGTTATGAGACCAGTGATCCTTGAAAGTTTCATCTGAATCCATTCAGCAGATCTTGATAACTTGACCATGGTCAGACAGACAAATGTGACCAAATACAAATGCCACGTTAAGGTGGAGGTAATAAAAAAAGAAGCCAACTCTCAGTAATATCAATTCTAAACACTGCTACAATGCACTGGCTGTGTTTGGAAATTAAAAAACATTCCCGTTCACACACACACACACACACACACACACATATATATATATATATATATATATATATATATACACACACACACACAGGGTATTAAAAAAAATTTACATCATTTAAAATGTGAATTTCTAAGTCAGTATATGTCCTAGGCAAACAAAATTAAATAGTCATCATGTTGAACAATCAAAGATTTTTCTCTCAAATTTTGAACAAGATATTCAAATGGATATAGATTTTATAACAGATTTCACAAAGCTTTTCAAATGTTCAATATGCACACCACTTGTAACACAACACAAGGCAGTAGTCCAGCTCTTGCCAAACACACGTATTGCATAACATTCTCCAGCACCTCAGTGATTCTTTGCTTAAGTTCTTTTAGGCTTGTAGGAAGAGTGGAAGATATAGAGCTGTCCTTTCACATAGTCATACAAGGAACCTGATGGAACATAGATGCTCTTCTTAGAGACTTTCTGGAGCTTTAAACAAATGTTTCTTGAACCTGATTGACAATATCTTCTGATTCTGGTGTTCGTTCAGATTCTTTTGTCCTGCACAAACAGCCTTTCTCTTTTAGTTGTTTGTGCCATGTTCAAATCTGCTTGCCATTTAATACACATTTCTTGAATTTTCTCAAAAATGCATGTGGCACACTCTTGTTTGATGGTATCCAAGCATATTTTAACACACAAAATGTCTTTTCATTTCTAGTAAACATTATTCTTCACCCTTAAAAAAAAAATTAAATTAAACATTCAACTTAGTTCTTAGACATTTTATAAAAAAATTATTTCTACTCGAGCCAAGCTCTCGTGTCAGACACGAAAACTTAATAAAAATAGCAAGACATCAATAGGCATAAAATTTTAAAACACAAAACAAACATTGTGTAAAATTTTAAAAAGAAAAACACACAAAAAAACAAATTTGCACAAAATTTGAGCACCTATTACGGTAGGATAACTATTTATGATAAAGGATTACCAGCAAAAAAAATAGGAAAAAATTCAAACTTAAACAAATTTTTTTAAAATGATGAAAAGAGAAAACAATAAGGTAATAAAAAACAAACAAAAGGGCTACCACTTTTGATAAAAAAAAAAAATGAAAGACCTACTTGCAAATTGCTACACAGACATTTCTGGGACACAGAAAAAAAAAAGTCCCTTACACAGTTCATTCTAAAGAACTTTTCTCTGAAATCCTTTTGTTTTAGACTGTCCAACCTCAGAAGAATTTTCACTGGAATTCCAATTTCTCTCGTCTCTCTGTGGTTGGCTGGTAACAGATTTCTTGGTGTTCTCTTGATATCAATGCCTTCTTTGATGTTGACCTGTCTTCTTCTCTTGCAGTCAAAAGGTCTCTTATTTACTGACCTGAGCTTTATATACAGAAAATTTAGGCTCATCTCTGCTCCAACATTCAGGATGTTATTAGAACTTGAGACTGCATTTCTCATTGGTCATTATATGCGAAAAAATAATTTCCATAAACTGGAAATGGAACCTTCAAATTTTAGTGGTTTTAAACTGCTGAGCCAAAAAAAGATATACATTTGTAACAAATTTCACAAACCATCTGGCCTACATAAAAATACACTTCTCTCAAAAGAATGTGCATAAAAACACAACTTAGATGAATATACATTTAATTAAAGGTAACATTTTTAGATAATAAATTTTTTATAATTTTGTTTAAATTTGAGATCATTTGTGCAAGAATTGTTACTACAAAATGATGTCAATATTTTTGGGACACCCTCTGTGTGTGTGTGTGTGTGTGTGTGTGTGTGTGTGTGTACATACTTACATATTCAGTTAAACAAAAAAGCATCTTTCATAATAGATTAGCTAAAAGCATTCTGATCTACAGGTCTTTTGGACTGTTTTTACACTATGTCCAAAAAAGAAATCACTTGTATGAATGGAAGTAAAATTTAATAAAAAACTCAATTGTAGTGCCTTGTCAGTCTTCTTTAATGAAATTTGTATAAAAGGAGAAGTGCTGCCCAAATACACAATCTTATATATATATATATATATATATATATAAGTGGACATTGCCAGTGGTGACAGTCTGTTTTATGCTTAAATGTAATAGTTAGACCTGGAGATTGTGTTTAAACATCAAACTCTCTGTTGCTGCTGAGTATTGACTTCAATGTCCATTTTTATATTTATATACACTCTATTAAGCACTTTTACCCATAAATACAGCATACCTTAAAACTAGATTTTTATCATGATCGAATAAGGAACAAGTAGGAAAACCTTTATAAATTTAACATGTTTTACAATTTAGCTTTATCAGACATTTTGTGGGAAATGGAATTGGTATGTATGTGGTGTTAGTATGTAAGCATGTATGTATCAATTTTTATGGGTATTTCATTTAGTCATGTGCTTATGTGAGATATATATCACATAAGATATATGTGATATGTGCCCAGACCACATATCCCCATCTACTTCTAGGCTGTACTGACAAGAGCCAAGGCATTACATTTGGGGCCAGGTTGGCTGGTGAGGTTGCCAGAAAGTAGTCAGTATTGACAGCCTTCAGGGTTCCATATTTTTTTTCTTATTTAAATTTACTTCCATAGCCTTTGTTCATGTTTGGATATTACTGCAAAGCAGCAAAGGTTTAAAGTTTAGATTGACTGCCTTTGTGGGCTGGTTATGAGACATCAATAGTTTGCCTTCACCCCATTTCTGGTTTGGAGCTGGACTTAGTTGTCAGAGGCTATTTGAAATGTATACCATGGAAGTATTTTACTGACAGTAGGAGACTAGAGAGTAGAATGGCCAAAACATTATAACAAGCAATATGAAGATATTAGTCTGAATAAAGGAGTATATAATAATCATTAAGTAATTTATTGCAGACAATTTGAGCAAAACTGTTTTCATCAATTTTTGAAATTTCTTGTATCTGTTTTAATTTTCTTTGTGTGGCTTTTCTGATCGAAAGATCAAATAGAACGTTTTTCAACTGTCACTCTCTTTAGCCTTTTCAGTTACTAATCAATCTTTTTGCTTGCTCTTTCTTATGCGGTGCCATGAGGCATTTTTTCCTTCTTTTTATACTAACCTTAATTTCTTTGGAATGCAAAAGATGAACACTGCTTTGAAATTACTCTATAATGCTTTTAAATACATGTTTATTTTTTCTTTCTTTTTATGATGATTTTCTTCTTGCAATTGATTTATTGTTTTTTGTTTAAGTTTTATAGAAATTGGTTTGCAGATCTACCTATTTAAAAAAATTTTTTTCCTTTAATGTTGATTGATTCTACACTCTAGAAGCTGTTCTTGTTGAATTAGTTTCCTTATCTTGAAGTTGAAAATGTAAAGCAATTGTTCTTCACAATTGATGTTAGTTTTTGTTAAGGTTTTAAAGAGTTTTTGACTAGGTTCTGTTATCAAACAAAAAAAATTAGATGAGATTCAAAATTATAAAAAACTGAAATTCATGTTTGAAATTGCAAGTTATAAAACACTGAAATTCATAATTGTAAAAGTTATAAAATTCAAAATTATAAACGTTATAAATACTGAAATTCTTAGAAATTAAACTCGATAACAATTAAAAATCACTAATATCTCTTGTGACTAAATTGTAAAATTTGATTTTTTTTCTTTGAGTTCTATTTTAAATAATACTTTAATAACATAATTGAAGACTATATTTTTGTTGTTAAATGTGTCTAAGCAGCAGATAGATGTTCATTCAAACAAATTTTGTTTATTTTTACTGCTACATTGTTATAGCATTGTTACCTGGCTTTGCTGGCCCATTTTGAAAAAAATAGTAAATTGCTTTCTCATTGGAAATTTTGGTTTTGGTTGGATACTCTGCAGTACAAACTACACTAAATGACACACCATTGCAAAATAGGTTGTATTCTATACTAATATATGTCTGGGCAGGTTTGTAAATAACAGTAAACACCAGAAACTGACATTTCATGGTGTGTTGAAAACATATATATATATACATCAATAGCAAGCATGTAAGTTTCATAAAGATTATAAGTATATCTACAGCAGTAGAAATGTTAAAGACAAGTAGTAAATTATGTTTATTATATTTTGAGTAAAATTTTATTGTTCATAGACTTCAATAATTTCTTTATATTTTCTGTACCTTGTAGTTGAAAATTTGAAAAGATCTCTACATGGATTGTATTTATTCTTGTTAAGATTTTGAGCTTTCAACTATCATATATACTTTGAATTTCATCTAATTTCTTTCTTGATAATGACTGAAGCCAGTCAACCTCAAAAAGAACTAACACGAATCGAAGACTTGACCTTTACTTCTTCTACTGAAAGATAATAAACTAAGGCAGTAATAAGAAAAACTTTAACAACCATATAATTGACATACTTGAATTTTTTATTATGTATTAAGCCGATTGAGAAAGGTACTACAATAAATTGTTTGTTCTTTAAAGACAAAAGTACAATCTCTGATATTGAATCCATCTTTGATTTTTTTTTTTAATATCCAGTAAAAATAACACTTTTTCAAATTAATTCAATAAAATCAACTTTTATTTTTATAGGTTGTTATGTAAAATGTCAAATATTTGATTGTTATGTAATGGGCTTTATTAAATATGAAAATATCTTGGCACACATTTTGCAAAAGTTTTTTGGAGTTATGCATTTAAATATTATAAAAAAAAAATAAAGACAATAGATTAAAAAAATGAACATATAAATATGAACTTATTTTATTTTAAGGTTTCTATTCAACTATTTGTGTGGCTTATCTAGTGTGAAACCTGTGCCTGGTGCTTTTTTGCAATTTCTTCAATGTTTGCTCAAATGTGTGATAAGCAGATCCTCATTTCTTCTTTAGTTGAACATCCTCTTTCTCGCTTCTTACTTTGGATGTTATTTAGGGTTGAGGGGGCCTAATTCACACAAATAAGAAGTAAAAAATTGCAATAAAACTGATAAAGCTTTTTTAGCTAATCTAAAATAAAAATCTTAATATTTATTCAAATACTAATGGTGTGCCATTATTACTTCCATGCATGCACATATAAATATGCTGTGACAATATTTTAGTGTGCCATGGTATAATGGTTGAGAATCACTGGTTTAACCTTTGTACCCACAAAATATTGGTGTGTGAAAAGAATGGTTATTCCATTGACACTGCCATTACTGTATACACTTGGCATCGTTTATTTACATAAGATGTAAAATATGTGGACCAAGTACCATGTGATATTTATAATGAAATAAATTTGAAAAGAAATCTTTTTATTCCAAAATTTATAAAAAACATTATAAAATTTTCAAAATATAGAAACCAACTTATAAATAACAATAAAAATAAGTTTTTGTAAGGTATGACATTATAAAAATTACAGACATTCTGTAATTATACACAAAGAAAACTTAGTTCACTCAATGAATACACACTGAAAATATTGAGTGTTTATGGACTTACCTAAGATCCAAAATTAAAATGATGTTTGGTTCAGAGGAAGAGATGCTATCAGCTCTCAACCTATTATAATGAATTTATGTAGAGAGAGCAAATGAAAAAAAAAAAAAAATGAAAATACATTTTTCAGCATTTATAATTAGTTACTTGTCATTATGTGTTTAGCTTTTCTTGTTCAGACATTTAAAAAAATTTATGAATAAAAGTTCTTTTCATATTTATTTCTTTATTCCATTAGAGTTGGTTGACATTTTTATAATCTTGTAAATATAAAATTATTCTATGTAAATAAGCAATCTAATAAATAAATAGTGTCTAATTATTGTCAGTTTTCAAGGATAAAGAAAATGTATTTTCACATGTTTAGTTTTTTTTTTCAATTTCTAAACATTGTTTAAAACAGTACAATAGACATTACTGAGGGTGTCAAGGGAATAATTCCTTTTGACAGACTGTTTTTTTATAGCATTTTAACACAAATCAGGTGTTATCAAATTTGCCTTTTTGCATCTATGAATTTTATAGGCATAGAAAATTTGCCTCTTTGCATCTATGAATTTTATAGGCATAGAAAATTTAGACTTCTACATCAGGAATGTGATACAAAGTTAATTAGTTAATTTATCTTTAAATCTTGAAGTGTTTTGTGTTTTCACTTGTAAATAGTATCTGGTGGGAGTGGGTGGGGGTTCTGCCAAAATCAAGGGTCCTGATCTCACAAACCTTTCGCTTGGTATTTTTCTATCTAAACATATTCTCATGTCATGTGAGTAAGGTGCAGGTACACCATCTAATTAAAATATTACTTGTAGATCCTCTCTAGACAGTTGTGGGAAAAAAGCAACAGTCAAACAGGGTCAAGTAGTTTTTACCTGTAATGTTTCCATCAATGGATAAAGAGACATTTTTGGAAAGTTCTAAAAAAAAAAGAAAAGAAAAAAAGCAATAGTTATACCATGTTTGAGTAATTTTTACCTGTAATGTTTCCATCAATAAAGAAAGATCTGTAGTCCTTTTCCTGATGAAAACCTGTTCAAGATATTTATCTTTGGTATTGAGTGAATGGTTCAATCTTTACCTAAAAATGTTTTCATTATTTCTTGATTCAGTCAGTTAAGTACCATACATGATACGCGCTTGGGTGATCATGTCTTGAAAGAGACATGTCTAACTGGGCAGAAGATTTTCCTGCAGTAGGTTGCCATTACTTTCTGCAGTAGACTGGCTGTGAACCAAGGCTACAGAATCCAGTCTGTTCTGTTATTTAAATCATACCTGGAAGGAGAAGAGATTTTTTTTTTTTTAAATAATCATATTACCCCAAGCAAGGCATTTTACTGTCACTGTTTTGCAGGAGTTTACATAGGAGGAATGTTACGAGAAAGAGTGACAGGTTATAGGGGGTGTCAGGAAGTGGGTAAGAGAAGGATGAGAATACTGATGAGAGTGGAGTGGATGGAGAAGGGAGCATGAGAGAGGATGCAGGTTAGTGAGATAAGAGATGACTATTGACTTTACATTTAAATTCTTGAAGATTGTAGCTGTTGGGAAAGCAAATAAATGGAAGGGAATTCCACAGGTGGGAAGTGCGAGAAAAGAAGCTGCTGGAGTAGAATTTGCATTTACACTTTATTGGTTTCACAGTAAAAGGGTGGGACCTAGTTGCTAATCTTGTGGTTCAAGTAAATTTTTATATAGGAGGCACCAGTGAGCTAAGTTCCTTGGAGCAGAAGGTATTTGTAAAAGATACACAAGGAAGCCACATTGCGCAGGTGAGAAAGTGACTGTATCTGAGCAGCCAAGTTGGGATCTATTACATTACAGATTCTCCATTGGATGTGGCATTTGCGCATAAGTGAAGGCATTCAACTGGAATTTGAACTTGTCTCTCCAATTTCTCATTCTGAGTTGTTATCCACTGCACCACAAATTGATAAAAAATACAACAAATTTTAATTTATTTTCTTTTCTTCTGTTCTTGATTTCAAATGTGGCAGTTTTTTCATTTAATCCCTGTATAGTCTGCAGGATGTGCAGTGTAACTACTATGAGAGAATCTTCTGCCCAGTCAGTTATGTCTCTTTCAAGAGATGATCACCTAAGCATGTATCACTTATGGCACTTAACTGACTGACTTATATATCTAAGAAAGTAATGGCAACCTACTGTGGAAATATCTTATGCCTAGACAGTCATGGATTGAAAGAGACATGATTGTCCAAGTGTGTATCTTAACTGACTGACTGATAGTCCCTAATATAACCTTTGTGTTCAAATCATTTTCTAGACTTTATTTTCATGTTTATATATGAAATTATAACCAGTTTAAAAATATTCAACAATATTTATTTTATTGGCATAGGTTTTTTTAAGAAAATGAAGACCATTATTTTACAATTGGTGATTTTGTTACATCACCTGTTCACAAAAAATTTGAGAACCTAACTTTGATTTTTATCACTAACTCCAGCAAGTTTTTGTTCTCTGGCATCCATTTGTTTTGTATATGAGGTTGCAAATTATTTCATGTAATATCCAGAACTTGACCAAGTGTTTTGTATCAGTTTGTTCCAATTTTACTCTCTTTAATATGCCATGTACCTTCAGGTCATGAGCGTTGATAGCTCTTCACAACTTCCTAAAATGATCTAAAAGATCATTAAACATCAACATTAGTGATATAAAAGTACCCCACACAGATTACAAACCTCTAATCAAGAACTTTATTACGACCAAATGGCAAGAGTTGGGGAACTCCTGCAAAAATAACAAACCCTACAAAATTAAACCCATCCTCAAAAAATGGATAGAAGTTAAAATTTCCAATAAGAAAATGTCAAGAAGAGAAGTAGTAACGACTAGACTTCAAATAGGCCACACCACTGTCACCCATTCACTCCTACTAAAAGGTGAGGAGGCACCAATTTGCATTCCATGTCAGGAGCTCTACACAGTGAAATATATACTAACAAGCTGCATAGATCTTGAACAAATGCAATTAAGAAAAGAATCTGAAAGACATCTTCAACAAAGCTAACCCAAACGACCTATTAGAATTTCTAAAAACAACAAAATTATATAACAAAATATAGTTGCCAAAGAAGATAGCATATAACCATCATACATCAAATCGCAACACCTCTACTTATATCTCGACAGCAATACTCACAAAAGATTAACAAGCAGTAAACAAAAACCAAACGATTTCTTCAGGGTAGATATGCTGGTAAAACAAACAACTAAACTATACAACTTCCTATCTCTTGCAGTAATTTTTGACGTTTTACTATCCATCTTTGTCTTTGTTCTGCCACCTATTCACATAAACATGTTTGAGAGGTTGCTTGCTGTTTCTCTCTGTATTCAGTATCTCCTGTGAGTGTCAAATTCCTCTTTCCTCATTATGTGTCCCCAAAAATTCAGCTTTCTCTTTCTGATTTCAAGTATAAGTCTCCTTTTAATTTCCATTTTTTTAAAAACTTTTTTGTTGCTCATGTGCTCAGTTCATTGTATTCTTAGCATTCCTTCTGTAGAACCACAGCTTTGTTGCTTTGAGTCTGTTCATCTATAAGGAAATTGTCCTGCATTAACTGGTAAATATCTTATATACTGTTAACTTTCTTGGTCACATTTACATAAACAGTTTCATTAGAAGCAAAGTGTTGAACTACTGTAGCAATTCAATGCTTTTTGTTTCTCATGAAACTGTTTTTGTAAAAGTGGCCAAGTAAAAGAAAAAACAAAAAGGGGGTCTTTTTCAAGTACAAGTTTCTACAATAAATATATTTGAAATAATAAAATTTTTGGATCAAAAATAAATTCACTAATTCTTTATAAAAAATAATTGCCTAAAAAAGAAATTTGTCAGGTCTTTTTTACTTTTTATTGTACCTTAACAATTCTGCACAACCCTGGCCCAGATAAGTTGCATTCATTCTTTGCCCTTGTACTTCATTTAATCTTAATCCTTTAAGGTCAGTGGGAGATTATAAGACAACTGAAATTTTTAATTGCAGTTATTGATGAATATAATTAGTTACCTCCATTAATTCACAGAAAAATCAGCATAGTATGAAGAAAAAAGTTCCCAAACTTAATAAAAACAAGGTTTGTCCATCAAAATGTTTATGTTGTTATTAAGAGGAAAGATCAAAGTATTTTTTAATTATTTTAAAAAATGTTTTTAATCCTTCCTAACACATTCGAAATTTTGGTAAAAAATTTTGTTTTGATTTTCGTTAACTGGTAACCAAATTGTTATGAGAGTTTACAATGAATAATGTAAGATTACATAACTCAGTTTTTTGCTAAAAACACATTAATTTAGAATTTCTTGCAAAAATCAAATAATTTTTGGATTTTAATGAAACTTTCAGGACTTATTTGCAAATAAATGAAATTGTTTTTGAAATTATTTTTAGAAAGTCTTGGTAAAATAATTTTTTTTTGCATCAGTTACCCCATTCTCCTTCCAAGTAAATTCATGAAATTTCAAGGAATTAAATTTTGTAGCAAAAATTTATTTTATTAGTTAAATGCAGGATTTATTTGGGAATGTAAATCATCTGTTACTTTTCTTAAACAGTGAGCTATTTTTCTGAAACTCTGTTCCTAATAGTAAAATAAAAATGCAATAAAACTATGACATTATTTAATTAAATAAGCTTTTAATTGGTTTTATGACAAATATATGTTAAGGACATTATAGACTGAAGAAAAAATCTTTTTCAATAAATAATGAAATTTTAAAATTATTGTTTTAAGTTTTTTCTTTATTAATTATAATAATTTATAAAATTTAAATTTTTTAAAAAATTCTACAAAGCCTTGTCAGGGTTAAGTTATTAGGTGAAGATTATATTTACTAATTAAAAAGTTTAGTACAAATTGTTGAGTTATCATATTTTTTAAATAACTTTTAATTTTTTTGTGTGTATTTGAGTTTTTTTTAGTATGGTATTTTCTGCCTTACATTAAAAAAATCATGTGTTTCATGGTTTCTTCCCCTTACAGGAAAGATTTTAGACAACTATGTATATTCTGGTCAATCATACTTAGCTGTCATCAGTCACTTCACACATCATCTGGCTGTTGTCAATCACTTGTTACCTTCATGATTAAAAAATAGTTTTATTCTAAATTTCATGCTATAAACAAGTAATACTTGTGCAAATCAGATTAATTTAACTTTAAATTTGCCAATTTTCTAAAAATAACATGTCAGATGTATATTTTATTTTTGCAAGATTTTTAAAACTGAAAATTAACTTTTGTTTACAAATGTGTCAATTACTCAAAAATGGTCGAAAAATTGAAAATCTTTTTAAAATCTCAAAATTTTAGATTCCATTTAATATAATTTCTGTTTGAAATACACCAGAGTAATTTGCTTACTGGAAATAGTAAATTTAATCCTTTAGCTTTCAATGAAAGCTAAAATTAAAGCTTACAAAAAAAACATTTTAAAAATTCAATTTAAAATTTAGATATAAAAAATATAACAGTTAATTAGTTAATTTTGTATCACATTTGTGATGTAGAAGTTTAAAGTTTTTATATCTATAAAACTGATAGATGCTCAGAAAGACTATTCTTAGTGCTGAAGGTATGATAGTTGTTGGAGCAAAAAATGGAATGAGTGAACAGAGTTCAAATCTAGGCCAAGCCTAATTGTGTTCACTCTTCACTCATGCCCTTGCCAAAGGCATAACTCCATCTCCTCCCTCTCCAGCTGTGGAGGAAACAATAAGGCAGACTGGGTTCTTTTACTTTAGTTGGGCAACCTGTCTAGGAGAAAAACAATTCTGCAATCGAAACAAATTTTTGAATGTTGGCTGTTAAATTTAAATGAGACACTTGCTGACCACACGCAAAACCATCTCTGTAAATAATGGATAGTGTTAGTCTTTGAAAATGTATCAAGGGTTGAAACATAAATCAATGAGCATTGACTATCAATGATAGTGGTTCTATCAAAACATATCTAAGTTAAAATGGAAAGATGCTATTATTCTAAATTATGTATTGAAGGCATATTGTCATGGCTAATGATGCATTCTAAAAGCTAAGCAGAGTATTGAGAGACAGAAAAATTTCATTGAAAACAAAATGTGGTTCTACAGAAGAATGTTGAGGATACCATGAACTGAACATGTGAGTAACACAAGGTTTTGGAGAGTATGGAAATGACAAGGAAAATCATACTTAACACCAGGAAAAGACAGTTGAAGTTTCTGGTACATATAATGAGGAAGGAGGGCTTGGAGAATCTGATACTCACAGGACAGAGGGAAAGAGACAAGCAAAGGAAAGCAATGCATGACATATTTCATGGGCTTGAGCAAATGGATGGCTGAGCAGGGTTTAGGAGAGGTAACAAGAGAAAGGGTTTTGAGAGCTACAAGGAATAGGGACATGTGAAAAGCCATGTCACCTATGTCCTAAAGAAACATGGCACATAGAAGAAGAAGATATTTGTTGTAAGTGAATGCAATGAATTCAATTGGAATTTGAAATCTTCTCTCTGGAATAAGAAATTGGAAAGCCTAGTTGGAATTCCAGTTGAATTCATTGCATTCACTTATGTGCAAATAACTTTTGGAAAAGTATGAATCCATTTCTTCTTCCCCTAGCTATACATTGAGTAGCTGGACATTGGGTTCTATAGCCTTCTTTAGCAAGCAGTCTACCACAAAAAGAAATGGCAGTCTACTGTGGGAAAATCTTTTGTCTAATCAGTCATGGATTGAAAGAGACATGATTGCCCAAGCGTGTATCATGTATGATGCTTAACTGATTGACAGAGATTTGTTGCAAGCAGTTTTAAAGAATAAACAGGCACTATTGAGCTTTACTGGTCCACTTGTAACAGAAAATAGTGAACAATATTTGGAGGGTAACAATTTTTTTTACTAGACTACCCATGACATTTGTCAAAAAAAAAAAATATATATATATATTGATTTTTTATAGAATCATTTTAGAAGGTTGTGGTGTCCTGTTCATGATATAAATACAGCTTTCTTAAAGCATTATCTATACTTAGTTTTTATTTACTAATATTAAGTTTGAGGCCGTGTTTATGTCATAACTGCATACTATTTCAAATTGGGAAAATAAACATGAGTAGTAGGTAGTTATCAATGATAGAAATTTTAAACTTGATATTTGTAAATAAAAACTAAATACAGATAACTCTAACAAGACTATTGATTTAACCCTGTAAACAAAAACTAAGTACACATAACTCTTTAAAAAGTTAGAGGTCAGTCTAAGCCTGTCTTTATATGATTAACAGAATCCACTATATAAAATGATTAAAAATCAACTTATGAACGATAATCTATGAAAATTCTTCCAAAAATAATTTTTCTAGATTTTTATGGGTGGTCTCATTTACTTAAGTAGTGCCAATAAATGAGATAATAAAATAAAACACATAAAATAAATACATGCTTAAGACTATAAATTATGTCAAAGTATAATACTATCTTAAAAAATCACAATAAATTAACATTATTTTTTTTTGTATATTAGTTTTAAATTCCTAAAAATAGACTATCTATTTTTGATTATACATACTTAGTAAATACAGTTTACTATCAATTAATACTTAGTTGTTCTAAAATCAACATACACAAAGATTTTTATTTAAGGATAATATAATTAACACATTGCAATCCTGCATGACTTGGTTTGTATGTTCTGAGACTGTTATTTTGAGACAAGTTTATCAAAGATTCTATTTTTCTTTATTAGCACTAACCCTGATAACCCTGACTACCATGCCCACTTCCAGCCTGCTTCACCACAGGCCTATTATATATTGGATACTTTGAAAGAACAGGTGAGTTGACTTGTTTATATTTATTTCTGTGATATAATTATTGTATCTAAGGCTGTTAAAATGGAAAATGGCTAAAGAATCTGATCAGTGAAAATAATGAAATAAAAGGTAAAATAAGTATCATTACTAACAAATATGGAAGAATATGTGTGTTTCATAGATTATGCAAAAGTGTCTGATAAAGTACATCACAAAGAACTGCTAGGTAACCTTGAAATATTTGGGAAGAATATTAGAATAATCCAGAACCTATACTGGGGGCGAACTCTCCCTATATGGATAGAAAATGAATTCAGTAACAAAGACAGAAAAGAGCGTAAGACAATGATGTGTCTTCTCACCAGACTTATTCAACCTATACAGTGAGTTGATTCTGAGAGAATTAGAATTCTTACCAGAATTCATTATTGGCAACCAAAATCTTAGCAAGATATGCAGATGATACTATGCTGATAGCAGACATAGAAAGGAAACTACAAGAACTGCTACAGAAGTAAGAAGAAAGAACTAAATATCAATTTCAAGAAAGCAGAATGCATTGTTGTCAGCAAAAGAAACAGTCTAACATGCAAAGTTCAAATTGGAGATACCAAAATCAAACAAGTACATATCTGGAAAATGATTTAACAGAAAACAGAAAGTATAACACTGAAATCTGAAGATGCCTTTGGATAGTTAAAGATGCATTCCAAAGATCTGTAATGTAATTGATCCTGACCTGTCATCTCAGCTTCAGTCACTTTCTCATCAACATGATGTTGATTCCTTCCCTCTTTCATGGCAATTGTTCTGATGATCTATCTGTCTTGGTGCCCTGACTGCATATAAATAAATATTGCATTCCTTGTTCTGGTGTCTTTGATGAACCAACACTATTCTTGTCCTATCTCTGACCTGATTCTGCTGTGTACTCTATTCATCAGGATTCGGATGATGAGTTTTGTTTATGTGGCTCATTAGGCTGGTTGTTCAGTGGAGTTCACATTTGCTTGCACCTGGTTTTTTAGGCAGTGCTATGAAAATCGATCAACTTATTTGGGGGTGACTAACTCATAATCATACAGCCTAATTTAATTGTTATGATGGTTTTGTGGTTATAAATAGATTTAATGTTAAATTCTGTTTGGCCTATTTGAAACAGTCTAATTTTAATATTGCATGACATTCATTACTGTATGCGCGGGGAGGGATACTGGAAAGTTTTCAGCCTGACCAAGAAACCCTTCCAAAAATCCAATCCTTTGTATAATCAATGTCATTTTGTGAACTATAATTACTGAAATTCTTTTAATCTTTCAGCCATGTGTATGCACACCAGCTATGGAATTTCACCGGAGACGCAAAAATAGAGATGAGAACTACCTTTTACGTGGAAATTCAGAGGGGCAGTTGGTGGTGTGGATAGTTCCTGAGGTCTCGGACAGACAAATGATTCTTGTCAGACAGGAGAGTTTCCACAAACTTCCAAGTTAGTTTACATTTATTTTAATAAATTATTTCTTTAGTTTTGTTCTAGTGTTTCTTGGATAATATTTTTTAATTCCCAACATACCTTGGTTCTTTCTTAAAATAGTTGAATACTACTTTTGATTCAAATCTAGCATGGGTGCCACTTTATTGTGACAGAAAAGAACCTTATCCACAAATGACATGTAAAAATTTATTCCATATCTATTTTATATTTTCTGTTTGACAAGCGTATGCAATTTTCTTTTTTCAGTTTTTGACCTGGATGTTTTTTTGTTTGTATAAATGATATTTTACAAGCATGTTGAAATTTTTGTAAATGTTTACTGTATGCCCATTGCTAATACTAACTAATACTGCTAATATTAACTCTTAGAATCTCATATTTGGGTAATGAATAACATTAGAGTTCTGAGTTTCAATCCCAGCTAGGTTAGTTATATGTACAAATACCCTTGGGAAAGGTATGAATCTACTTCTTCTCCTTTTAGCTATGTATTAATTAGAACTTGTATCAGTAAATTATTATTATCTTCCTAAAATTCTTAAAAGCTAAAAATATTTTCTGGCTTTAAATAACCTGCAAATGTTTGATAAGCTGTAAAAAACAAATCAATCAAGCAATCTCAAGGGCATATTTATGTTTAAATTGTGCCGAAAACAGGTTTTTGTTAAGTTGTGGTTAAGTAGTGTTGAGTCCTGTCAGTAACATGGATGCTAGGGGACATCAGGTACTATCAGCAACCTTCCACAATCTCATGCCACATGATGCTACACTTGTGCATCCATTCTATACTATCCAACTTTGAACCAAAAATGTACAGTACATATGCATCATGTCAAACCAGAAATTTTAGATATGGCACTCTTTAGTAAAAGAAACTGATTTATAAAACATGTATATTAATGGCTGGATGTGCTTTGTTTTTCA
Organism: Ascarosepion bandense; assembly: GCA_037127315.1. Lineage (NCBI taxonomy): Eukaryota > Metazoa > Mollusca > Cephalopoda > Sepiida > Sepiidae > Ascarosepion > Ascarosepion bandense. The sequence continues at coordinate 999,792 of JBBBDQ010000515.1, forward strand.
GTAGATATTGGCTTGAAATAAGAAAAGTTCAAATTTCATTTGAATTCGTTGCATTCACTTATATGCAAATATTCCTGTGAAATGTATTAAAAAGGTATTAATCTATTGCTTCTCCCGCTAGCTATGGGTTAAATAGTGGGACAGGCTGGGTTCCATAGCCTTGATTGGCAATCAGTCTACCACAGAAAGTAATAGCAACCTACTGTGGGAAAATTTTCTGCCCAATCAATCATATCTCTTTCGAGACATGATTGCCCAAGTGTGTATCATGTATAGCACTTGGCTGACTGACAGATATTAATAGCTGCATTCTTGTATATTGCTTTTTAAATTTTACCTACATTTGAATAACATTATTTAACATTTTCAACCGTGATGGTGTGACAAAATGTATCTTTCAATGATAGTCATAACAATAGTGACACCAGTACAGTTTTTTCCTGTAATACTTAACTTTTATTTATTTATTTTTCTGCTTTGGAAAGGATTGGATATTGATATATCTTGTTTGCATATGCAACCTGATAGACAATTGACACTTAATTTTTAAGTTGAGTTTATTTTTTTTATTTTTAAACTCTTTATGAGTATATTATTATTGACATTTAAAAGTTAGAGACAATAATACAATAAGTGATGTTCTAGTGTTATCTGTGTACATCAGTGATCTTCAATGATAGAAATCATTAATAATGAGATAAATGTTATATTGATTCATTGGTGGGAAGTTACATTATCAAACTTTATTTTCTGAAAGTTTCATAAAATTCTGTTGAATTAAAATTCTTGCAGTTCCTGCCTGTGGAACTCCCTTTCATGTACTTCTTTCCCTGATAGCTACAATCTCCAAAAATTTAAATGCAACATCAAGTGCTATTTTCTGTTTTATTGAATCCTGCTCATCTTTTTTCCTTTTTTCAGTATCCTCTGTACCTAATCTTTTCTTTTTCACTGTAACCCCCTGTGCACTAGTGGCAGTTCTGCCTTGCTTGGGGCGAAATGATTATATATATATATATATATAATATATATATATATATATATATATTCTTACTTTTCTGAAAAGCCTAGATTTTTATTAAATTTTCTTCAAATCCCACTCATATATTGCAAAATGCTTTATGGGATGCTAAAAGTTGATTAATATAATGAAAGTTGTAATTAATAATTATTAATGAATTATAAAATTAAAATCCAGTTATTTTCTGACCTAAAAGATTATTGGGATACATTGTTGTTTTTTCTTTCATGATATTTCTTGAGGTAATGAGGGCTACTTGGTAGTGACCATCTTTTCTACAGATAATGTGTGGCACATTGTACTGAGTTACATGTTATAAGCAGTTCACAAACTGAGTTTAAATAAATATAAACTACTTCAGCTGGAGTTGGAATTCAGTTTGTCAATTCCAGTTTTCTTGCTTTTAATGATCAGGTTAACTACCATTTATCCATGCCTAGAATATTGCTGCTACGTATGGTCCAGTGCCCTTGCTATTTACCTTGAGTTCCATGATAAGATCTGAGGAAGAATCAGCAATATTATTGGTCCTGACCTGGTGATTGCAGCTTCAGTCACTTACCAATCACCATAGGGTTGCCTCAATGTGTTTTTTAATAAATACTTTTATATTTTATGGTTGACCTCTTTGATAGTACCTAGACTTTATGAATTTAAGCGCAGTACTAGACTGGCATTGAAATCTCACCAAGTTACAGTTGAGATGGTTAGAAGTAGCCATGCTAACAGTTTCTTTTCTCACACTTCTCACTTGTGGAACTCTCTCCCAGCTCCATCACTTTCAGCCAACTTTAATCTGTAAAAATTTCAAATGCAATGTTAATCACTATTTACTGTCCTCTGATTATCATTCTCTTTTTGCTCGTTAGAAATGTTCCTGTTCACAATTCTTCCACGCCCCATAACTCCTTGTATCTCAGTTTCTTTACTGCATTGCCTGGGGTGATACCATTGAAAGAAAAATAGACTATAAATAATCGGTATCATTGCCTCAAAAGTAAATCAACTTTTTAAACATATATCTTGTATTTAAACTACTTCATTATTTATTTTACAGCCCTGCCTCCAAAAGTTAAAACCTCATTGCAGGATTTGTGGGAGCAAAATTTACAAACATCTCCTGCTATTTTAGATCAACTGGTAAGTAAACACAAAAAATTACATATATGCTAAAGATTCACACAATCACAAAGTTTTTGACAACTCCAAAATGAAATATACCAATACATTAGAAAAAGTCAACTCAACACTAGTTTAGATTACTCTGTTAAAAACAAAGTAGACAATAATAAGCAGAAACTAAGTAAACTTGACATGATTTGGTTTAACCCACTCCTCAGTTGTAATGTCCAAACAAACATTGAAGAATTCTTCCTAAATTTAGTTCACAAACATTTCTACCTTTCACCCACACTAAAAAAAGATTTTTTTAACAAAAACAATGTTAAAGTTAGTTATAAATGCATTAAGAACATAAATATATTTCACAACATAATAATACGATATCAAATAAATACTTGGCTCAACTGAATAATGCCAGTTACCCTACTACAAGTAATAGCTACTTTTTTAAAATATAATTGCTACTGCTGAAAAAAATAACACCTTATATTGTTTCAATAACTATATGTTGTTTTTAAACAACAGTAAATACAGCAAAAGCACTGCTTTATCCATATATTATTGGGAATTAAAAAACAACAACCTAATTGTTACCATTGCTAAAACCAAATCTTATAATGGAAAAGACAGGTGTACCTGATACCTTTCAGAAAATCTTGTTATTTTTAATCATATAAATAACCTTAATCTATTTAACAAAAAAATGTGAATTAATGACCACATGCTGCCATAGAAAAAATACTTAAATTCTTAGATCCTGATTGATACAGATTCCTCTATACACTTCTTTCTTTCTCACTCCCTTACTTTGCTTCTTTCTTTCTTTTCCTTTCAAATATTACCATTAATAATTACAATTTGAATTCATCTCCCTGCAATTTAATAATAATGTTTTATAAAGTTTTTTCTGAAATTTATAATTTTAATTTTTTTATCTCCATGTAATTTTTGTGTATTTAAATTTGACTCCTGATAAATTAAAAAATATTGCCTTAACATTACAAGATTTAACTTTCATGGACATTGAGTAAACTTAAGTTCAAATCTCTTGAAAAGATCAGTTCGTAATATGCACTTGATGATTGCATAATGCATGAAACTTCAAGTTGTGCCACTGATGTAGGATAATATATATATATATATATATATATATATATATGTATGTATGTAATGAATTATTTTGGACATTATTTTTACCGATACTCGTATTTAAGTAGATATTCTGTTTTTAATTAAACAGTATTTTATATTTATATCTACCGGCCTGATTATTTCACGATAAATTTTTATGACAAAAATGTGTGCTACCCAGCAGGATTCGAACCTGCGACCCCTATTACATAGGGGAAGCATACCATTTGATCTGGTACCGTCATGACCACTCGACCATGGATAGCCTCTTGATCAGACGAGGTTTTTATCATGCTTATATAACACAATTTTCAATCCATCGTAAACAAACCATATCTGCTCTGTAATGTATCGTAATGTCAAACAAATGTAAACATGTTACGGAAATTAATGAAATTTAACGAAACTTGGTTATAAGCAACTGACAATTTGTAATGAATTATTTTGGACATTATTTTTACCGATACTCGTATTTAAGTAGATATTCTGTTTTATATATAAAATATATATAAATATAAAATACTGTTTAATTAAAAACAGAATATCTACTTAAATACGAGTCTCGGTAAAAATAATGTCCAAAATAATTCATTACAAATTATCGGTTGCTTATAACCAAGTTTCATTAAATTTCGTTAATTTCCATAACATGTTTATATATATATATATATATATATATATATATATATAGTCATTCGCAGACAGATCTGTTTCGCTGTATCACAGCTCATCAGTAAGGTTAGACTCTGATTGCTTTTTAACCCAGGATTGAAACCTGACCGAATTGGTGAATTGGCGTCAGTCGGCAATTCTACCTCTGGGCTATGGTCGTTTGGTGGAAAATATATATATATATATATATATATGATTTTCTATTTGAACCCCTTTCTATTTAATAAATGAAATAATCTCTTGCTTATGCACCAATTAGTAATAATCTTAAATTGACTGAATTTATTAAATGAACTATTTTCAGTTAGTATTATTTGCCTGTTATTTCTTTCATCTCATTTCTCTTACCTTTACACTTAATTGTAGTTGTTTCAAATTGTGTGATTTCTGAAAGTGTTTTTACTCTTGTGGTCTTTTATTGTCATTCTTTGCAGTGTAATGAGGAGAAAGAATTACAGATCACAGCTACTATCCACATTCCATCTCAAGGGTTAATGGTGTGTGGATGTGAAGATGGAAGCCTTATTATTGCTCCAGCAACAAAATGCGTCATCTTGCAGCTACTGCACAAAAAAGAACTGACACCAGACAGTAAGTACTTTCGTTGCAATCAAAAGTAAAAAATAAGATAAATAACTCGGCAAAAATAATGATGGAAATGTTTCATCTCTCTTGGCATTTACAAGGTGGTAAAAACAATCTGTATGAAATGGAAAGAAAGCAGTATAACTAGATTTGTGCCTTATTTTCTTATAGGCTCCCATGGCCAAATTGATTATAGTGCTGTCTATTAAAAATATGTACCTGTGATATGGGATTTGAACTCATCTTATATCTCAGTCACATGACTTTATGCAGATTAATCCCCTATATCTTGTATGAAGCTGTTCTTTGTGCTTCCTTTTAATTGAAAAAGTGTTAAAAAGCACTGATAAAATGACAATTATACTGGCTAAAAATTTATTAAGTGCTTTCTTCATCTTTTTCAGTGAATTTTCCATTCATTTTTCCTTGGATATACATTTATTTTTTTTTATATGTATAACTCATTCAACAGACTACTATCACTGTTAATGCCATGAATCCTTATAAACAAATGATCACAAAGCAACAGAAATTATTTAAGCAAATCAAGTGTTTATATATTAGCTTAAGTAATTCACAAGTGATGTGCATTGTAGTGGAGTAGATATTGACTCAGGATATAAAATATGAGAGTCGAGTTTAAATTCCAGTTGTATTGCATTTGCATGTGCAAATACCCTTGGAAAAGGTATTAATCCGTCTCTTTACTCTCCAGCTATGGGTTAAACAGCAGGACAGATTAGGTTCTATAGCTTTGGTTGACAATGTGTCTACCACAGAAAGTAATGGCAACCTACTGCAGGAAAATCTTCTGCCCAGTCATTCATGTCTCATTTGAGACATGATCACCTAAATGTGTATTATGTATGGCAACTAACTGACTGAATCCACAAGTGCATTGTGTGAATAAGATTTCAAGGGGAAAAAGACAGGTGCATCTTTGTTTTTTCTACTAAATTCTTTTTTAAATTCTGGTAGGAGTTATTTACATTATTTACACTTAGACTAATATCTTCATCTTTGTTTTTATTATCACGATGTCTCGGCTATTGTGCTTTCTATCTTTCCTCAGGTTTTTGTTGATTTGAGTAAATTTAAGTGAATTTTGAACTGATTCGTTTATTTGATCTATAGGTGGGGTATATTGTTCTTGTTCTATTTTTAGGCATATATCATATTGTTTTTATTTAATACTGCTCAATTACTGCTCACCCTATTTCCACTGAATCTAAGTCTATGCTACCCAGTTCAGAGATTGAACTCACAATCACTTTGCTACAAAATTCATGAACCATTGTGTTAATCTAATTAGTTATTATTCCATGGAAAGACAGATGAACAGTAACTGAACAGTACTTAATAAGGACAATATATGACTAGACATTGACAACATGGTGGTTGCAAGAAGATTGAGAAGCATCTACATCTGTAGATGAAATGAAGAGTTGATGATTACATAGATCAACATACCTCTGAAGAAGGTCAGAGGATACAATGGTTGAAACATTAACATTGATAACAACAAATATTAGAGCCTTACTCTGAATGTAAATAATAACTAAATGATTTCAGAATACCAGACAGGAAAAAACAAATTCAATCGTTTAAATAGATCTTGGGACGATAACTTTTTCCCATTTTTGGAATAGAAGTTAACATCATACTTTTTTTGTTTTTTGGACATCACGATTTTTAAGATAGGTCATTTGACCACTGAATAAACATCACATTGTGTCTGAACAGATTTATGAACAGAACGTCATCGAAAGAAGTTGCTTTCTCATGGACTGCTTGTCTTCAGTTGGTTCTTTAGACATGAGAAGAAGTAAAGTCTTTGAGCATGAAAACCTTAGCTGTGAATTGATTGAGGTGGCCCATGGGTCACCACCGCATGGCAAGACTGAACATATGAGCAACGACAAAGGTTTAAAGAAAATTGAAACAAAAAGACATACTTAACATCAGGAAAAGACAGTTGAAATTTCTAGATCACATAATAAGGAAAAAAGGCTGGAAAAATTTGATACTCTCAGGGCAGATTGAAATGATCGTCAACAGCCTAAAGGAACATGGCACATGAAGAAGGTATTCATATTTTGACTTAGGAAATCTAACATACAGAAAGTAAACTTATTAATTTCATTTTTTAAGCCTTTATTCCAGTGTACAATAATTAAAAAAGAAAAAAAAAACTTTTGACTGTTTCTTTAAAGTGATTGTAATCTGCTTGTGTCAAATATTTCTTAACAGAGAAAGTTTCGAATGTTATGAGAGGAAACAGAAAGGCTGTTAAACGTCATCCTTATGGCAAGTAACCCGTTGTCTCACTTCTTTCAATGGGAAATAAGGAAAACTGCAAGAAAGCTTTATGGCTCTTTTTTTCTCAATATCTCCATTTCTTCCTTTGTTGAAATGCTTCAAGTATCTGACCTATTTCTTTTGTGTCTTGGAGATGATCTGGGATTTTGGAAATTCAATCATGCTTTAGCAAGCATGGACCTTCATGCCTGCAACAAAATGATGTGTTAAAAGATGTTTTTTTCCCATGACTTCTATTTCAGCTACCTTCACACCTTGACAATGTTTATTGCATTAAAAAAAAAGATGATTAAAATTTTAGTAAAACCTAAACATATGATCATGAATTTATATATTTTCTTTGTTCTTGAGAATTGATAACAAAAATAAATGTTATTAGATTGTTTATTTACACTATTGTATTATTTATTGAAACATTGGCTAACTGCCAATTGACTTGAACGTTATAAAATGGTGAATAATAAGTATTTCTTTATAGTTGGTTCACATATTTTAATAATTTTTCTAAAAGTTTATAAATTTATGAATAAAAAATTGTTTTCACATTTATTTCTTTATAAATTGGCAAATGCTAAATATTGGATTGCAATTATATGCAATTTATACAATTAGTTTTAATTGTATAAATTCATTTCATCATATGTTTAGGTTTTATTAAAATTCTAATCATTTTTTAAAACAATAAACATTGCCAAATTGAAAGATGTTGAAATAAAAGTGGTCTCATAGGAAAAACTGTTCTTTTTGACAATACATTTTTTTGTAGACAAGAAGGTCAGTGTTTGCACATGTTTCTTTGAATGCTTCTCAGAATTGTGTCTCTCTTCTTTTTCTCTTGTTTCATTAGAACATCACTATTTTTACATTTATTTATTCCTACCAAAATACTCTGATGGTGAACTGGAATTGAATTTATTGTCACAATTATAACCATTAATGATTCTCTGGATTCTTGACTATCATTGGTGGGAAATTGAATCAAGTGACAGCACAATATGGAGATTCAGCTACAGAATTCTGTTACATATTAGTGAACCGCAAGGGGGAAAAAAAATCAGTGTTTTTTTCTTTTTTTATATAAACAGGTTACATTCACGTGACATTTAGAATTTGAATAAATTTTCATGAACTTTCAAACAAAGTACATCCAATTAAGCAATTTTTGAAATTTTCATATGGCCCATTCAAGTAAGTAATTTTAAGAAATTATCTTATGGCACATTGAAATAAAGTTTTTAAGGAACTTTCATGGGTCCCATTCAAGGTTAGAATCATAGAAAACTTTCTTATGGTACATTGAAGCAAGGTTTTCAATGTACTTTCATGTGGCACATTCAAGGTTGGAGCTTTAGGAAATTTTTTTACGTTGTATTGAAGAAGGGGTCTTTCTTTTCTGAATGTTCTGGTGTAGAAATCAGATTTGACTTATGTCAGTTTACCATAAACCCACTTTCACTAGTTTATGTCCTCACTGGGACTGTTTTTGTCTCAAGCTGCAAAAGCTAAATCTTATTAAGAGCACACCATGCTGAATTTTTTCAAAGACCAAAATCAATTCAAGAATTGAATTTATGAAGAAAATCTTTAATGGTAATGGATTCCCTCTTGGTATTTTGCAATTTAGCATTTGTGCTAAAATTGTGCAATTTGATAATTGGTTCATAAAATTGCCTTGCTTATTTGTACATACTGTGGACTGTGATGTTAGCATGAGATTTAAGTAAATTTCTACTAATATTAAAAATTGTTATTTGTCTGTCAATCATCTTATTGTCTTTAGTCAATGATGTTTAGCTGTTAGGACCTAATCCATAATATGCTTATGTAAAATTAGCTGATTGATGTTAGCATATTACATCAATCAGCTAAGTGACCAATCTTACTTTTGCATTAGTACTATATATATATATATATATATATATATATATATAGTGTATTTTGGCAGCAAATTTTCTTTTAGACATGTCAGATTGCAAACATTGTCTGCTTGTTTTTAATAAAATCTGTTCATACTCATGGATAATCTTTTGTATATTATAAGTGAAAGATGTAAGATATGAGCTGTAATGTTGACAGATAATCTTTATTATTCATTTCTTGATGTTCCCAAGTACTTTCAATCTCCTTCCTAGATCATCTTCAGGGGTGTGAGTTGTAACAAAAATAACTGCAAAACTGTTGCTAAAAATTACTGTAAATTTTCTTTTTGCTTCAGATATAATGGTTGACAAATTGCTTAGCATTCATTAGAATGTGAAAATTATCCAAAATGGATTTTTTTTATATGTTGTAATGTCATGGTCATGCACGTGTTAAAAAAACTGTTCTTTTTACAAACATTTTAGAACATTACTACAGTATTCATAGGTGATTCTATTAATTGACAGCTAATAGAATCAGCAATGAATATTGTAGGAATTAGTGTGGATGGAAAAAATGTGGTCCAATTGGGCAAATAGCTTTCTATGAAAAAATGCATTACTAGTACAGGATCAGTTAAGTGCACACAGGATAGACAACACTCAAAAACTAGTAAAAGAAATGAGCACAACATTAGCTGTTATTCCTGGTGGCCTTACCTCATCCACTAGATGTGAACCTCAACAAACCATTCCAGAATATGCATAAAGAATGGTCTAAATGGATGGCAAAGAGAAGACATGAAATGACTTCGTGTGGAAGGATAAAACACCCATCACTAGCTCAAGTGTGTGAATGGGTGTTGAAATCTGGGAATGCTATTAATACTAAAATTGACATAAAGTCTTTCAAAAAGTGTGGTATAAGTAATGACATGGATGATAGTGAAGATCATTTATTGTACATGACTGACAGTAGTGATGACTCTGCAGATCATAGTTTAGAACTTTTACATGACTCAAGCAGTGATGAGTTTTTGGGATTTGAGGATGAATAAAATTTTTTTGATTGTTATGTATTTTTACATGCATATTTTTTAAATGTTTAATTAATTTTTATGAAAATAAAACCACCCTTGGACAATGAAAGATGTATAGTATATTTACTAACCACCAACTAGTATGTCATTGCCATACAAACAAAACTGAATGAGTGATTAATGTAAACAGTATATGATGCCAGTATGTGAGAGATGCATGGTAAATATATTTTGGGCTGACTGAAAGTTCAAGTAAATTATAGATGATGCTGAGTGATATAATTTAATGTCTAATAAGCAAAAGTGAGTACATGTTGTTATTGAATGTTTTTGATAATGTAAATGTTATGTATATTATATATTTTAAATAATAAAAAGATTTGAATTTAACCTTTTTCTTTTTTAACAATTTTTATAGTCAGGTATATTGGCTTGGGAAAGAAGTAAATTTTTTTAGGAAAGGAGATATTTGAAAAGTGAGGTACAACAACTGGTCAGCTTTTTTCTTATTTTAATTTATCTAAATATATATTATTTAAAATTTATAACATAAGTCGGTTATAACATCACTACAAGAAAGCTATTATTTTTTCAACACTTATGTTTTGTCAAGTGAGGGTGCTGATTGCTCTACTATGTATTGAACAATTTTTTAATAATAGTGTTTTTTTTTAGTTTTTTTTTTAAATATTAGAATTTTATTCCATCCTTACCAACCCTATACTTGGAGATATCTATTTTCTTAATGTTTTAAAGATTTTTGTACTGCTATTTTATTCTTCATTTTCATAGTACCAGATTATATGGTGGGTACTAATGATGAGAATTTAAAAAAATGAAATGATATTAATGAGAATTCAGTAAAGAGAATTCTTCAGAGGATTTGTCAGTATTTTAAAACTCATTTTCTTTTATCTGACAAGAACCTACCTGTTCAGGTAAGACTTTTAATAGTTTGATTTTGTCTCTGCCTCTGATACTTTATGGTTGCTTTGAAGCTGTTACTAACAGGTGATGGTTCATAAGACTGAAGAATTTGACAAGCAGTTTCATGTTTGAAGGTGTTATATATATATATATAAACTTACCACATTTTGCTGTGCAATGCTGCCATTTTACAAAAAAAAATTACCTGTGTATAGGGTGACCCCTCCTATTTCTTGTGTAAAAAAACTAATCATAAAAACTTGCACTATACTCAAGTATATATGGTACTTCGTTTTTTAAAGAGTGTCAAGTTAAACCTATTTGTCACTTATGACAGTCATTTCAACAAGATTCTGATCACTTTCCCATAAGAAAGTGGCAGAGACAAATGACTATGAAGAACTGATCATTGAAAGTGTGCAATATTTTAATTAAAAATGATCATAATTAAAAAATTACTTGAGTTAGAGAGACCAGTTCTGAAATCCTGAGACTGTTTACTTTCAGACTAGATGTAATACATATCACTTGGGAAATGCTTGAAGTTAAGACAAACTTAGACTAGTTCTGAAATCCTTTTAGACTAGCACTTATAACTTAAGAAATATTCCCAAAATGCCAAATGGCTGTTTGCCAGCCCACTGTGAAGCAAGCAGATCAGCAAAGAGATTTTTATCAAAACATCACATAACCTGGACCTTTCAGCTATTATAGACTAGATTTGGCTTACTGAGACAACTGGCTTTTTCTCAAAGCTAAAACAGCCATTGAAAATTGGCTTCCAAACTGTATGATATTACAGTGAACACAAAGATGAGCGTCCTTAAAGAGGACAATGCAGAGTGCAAGGAATGCTAGGTTGTGTGAGATCTAAAGCAGAGTACATTGAATGTATGAAGTATGTAATAAGATAGCTATGACAATGATAAGCCTTTTTCACCAGAACCTAGAGAGAATGGAAAATCATTAGATCAGTGCATTGTTTGATATCTGGTTGTTTCTCAACAAAAAGATGAGTGACTCCCCTTTGCCCACATTGAGGAACATTCTCTATCTGTCTGCAGAATACCTTTGAAGACAACTGGTTTGAACAAAGTTACAAGCTTATCAGTTAAAATCAAGAATCCACTGATTGCATCACCCATGCAATCGGGTAAATCTTACCAAATTTACTGTACATACATTTGCCATTTTGATTTTTGTGCCAATCCAAATTCTTCCCTTATTATCTCTCCCAGAATTATCAACTCTCTATTTCTGATCCTAAATGTATGTATCAATTTTTGTTTTCCTTTTCCTGAAACTTTTTTGTTGTTCACATGTTTGGTCCATGGTGTTCTCAGCATCCTTCTATAAAATCTCCCCTCTCTTTTTGAAGAAATTGTGCAACATTTACTGACATATAAAGGGATTGATATTACATAATAGTTCAACACTCATTCTTGGTTTCTAATAAAATTTTCCTCTTGATACTTTGTTTATTTTTTGGAAGGTGTCTTTTGATATCCTTTCAGATTTTGGTGTGACATTTTCTGTCATCTGTTAAACCAGATATTTAAATTATTGTACTTGCTTCATTTTGATATCTTCTGTTTGTAGCTTACATCTGGGTTCTTCTAGATAATAACCATGTATTCTGTCTTTACAATTGATAGTTAATCCTTTTTTTGCTGCTAGTAATAAGTAAGCAATTTAATGTGAAAATTTACAAGAACGGGTGGTAGTATGGCTATAGATTTAGTTTTTGTTTGACTGTAAGCTTTCAGTGACCTAATTGGTTAAGGTATCACCAAGATAAGACATGTTTCCAGGTACAAGTTCAAATTATGTCTAAAATAGCAGCTTCATTTTAGTTTAGCTGCTTTTTACAAACAGAAAATATTCAGACTCCAAAACATTCTGATAAAAGTCAATAATAAGGTAAAAAAAAATTAGTCCAAAATTAGTAATGAGAATAATTTATTCCATAACCTAAATAAAATACATATGTTACTTGATTCATTTCTAGCTAGGATGACAATTTGTCATTATTCACATCATCTACATTTAGACTAGAGTTCTCAGCTTTGTTGCTATTATTATGTTTCAAGTGTCTGTCAGTTTGTTGTGCCCTATGTCCTTCTTCAAGGTGTCTAATTAATGCTTTGATTCATGCATTTAGTGATATAGTAAATGAAAGTTCAGTCTCTGGGCTGAGTAATATACCTGGGAGTAGATTGTTCTCATTCTACAGAACAATACCTGTCTCTTAATTATTTACACCAGTCACGTTGTTCCGACTGTTGTCCTCATTGTTGCTATGTTCATAATGTTTCGGCTATTGTACGCTCCAGCCTTCTTCAGGTGATTGAAATTTCAAACCAAACCTTTTATTTTGTCCATCAGGATAGATTGTTCTCATTTCATGTGCCATGCCTTTTACAGTTGTCTCAGTATCAGTTGTTTCCCTTTACCTCAACTCTCCAAGTTTTTGCTCACTTTTGCTGTAGCCAAATATTGAACTCACAACTCAGTACAATGAGAAGACTCTACTTTTATAGATTAAATAAGGTGAATTCTGAGACAGGGAACCTGCATGAAATTTTCAAACTAAATTAGCCCCTGTAGATTGAATAAAGGTTTTAGTTTGAAATTCCATGCAGGTTCCTTGTATCGGCATTCACCTTATTTAATCTATAGAAGTAGAGTCTTCTCTTTCTACAGAACAATACCTACCTTGGTAGATTGAATAAAGGTTTCAGTTTGAAATTCTTTGTAGGTTACCTGAATCAACATACACCTGATGAAGGCCAGAAGGTACAGCCTTCTGATAAATACAAGAAAGATGGGGACAATAGTCCACATATAAACAATGATAACTCCTCATCTCAGAAATTCCTTGTTTCGTAATTAGTTACAAGTGTGCAATTGATATTAATATTAATACTCTAATTTTGTCTTTGTGTTTCAGAAATCAGTGTGACAGTTGTGCCAGGGCATGATGGCCGAGTAACTTGTTTACTGTATCCATGCAATGAATCTACACGGTATGAAAGTCAACATTTAGTATCAGGGGGATCAGACTTCTCTGTAATTCTTTGGGATATGTTTCAGGGAGTCAAGCTTCATACATTTACAGTTCATGGTGGAGAGATCACACAGCTGCTTGTACCGCCCAATAATTGCAATGTAAGTTACTTGTTTTTTCTTTTTTTTCTTTTTTATTTGTTTGCTTCCTTTCTTTTTTCAGATGCCAGCCCATTAACAACAGAAATTTTTATTATTGCACTTCTGTGTTCAATGGTGGTTGATGGAAATTGTAGCTTTTGATGAACCTCTCACAAACTGTATCATAAAACTGGAGCTGATTCTCTGGCCATCATGTTTTGTCTGATTTTGAATTTGTACACACAATGATTTTTTATACTAATGCTCACTCTATCCATGGCCCAAGAGCCACTCAAGATAGAAAGTTTCTGTTTAGTGTTGTATGACCATAGAAGAAGGCAAGAAGTACAGTTTATGTAGGCGAGATAATGGTTAAGCCTTGATTTTAAGAGGTTAAGATTATAGTGATTAAGAAAACATCCTCCTGGGAGTCTGTTCCACAAAGTTTGTGGGGAGAATCTGTTCAAATGGAACTTACTTCTTACTAATGGAATACAAAAGAAATGAGGATGATCCATCCTCATATATATGGCATGGCAGGTTCCAGCCGTAAAGGTCAGGGCTGGTGGGACCAAAGAATGTAGCTTGTTAGAACAGTTGCCATGCAAATAGCGATAGAATATCGAGAGGCTTGTGATGTAATGACTATGAGAAAGAGTTTGTAGGGTGGAAAATAATTAATCACCTGTAAGGCTGTGTAGATGCTTTTGAACTGTATCAAGACAGGCAAGTGTAGACTTGGTCAGTTCTAGTTCAAATATGGCAGCAATGCTCCATTTTAGGTCAGACTGGAGCGGTATAATGAATTAACCATTTTTCCATCATTTTTAGCAACAGATCAAATATATGAGTTTCAGTTGAGGTCTGGAGTGAGCTTGAGTCTCGATAGATATTCAAAGGAATGAGCTTCTTGAGAACACCTATCTGTCATGATAGATGAAAGGTCAGAGTTTGTTTGGTGATGGTTGAACGTTACTAGTTTTGTTTTGAAGCTATTGAGCTTTGGAGCCAGTCTTTTGGTCGTTGAGCCATCAGGGCTAGATGATAGGATATATATATATATATATATATATATATATATATATATATGGCCTAGTAGATAAAAGGGGTTGAAGTAACAAAAAACAAAAAATTTTATCCAAAGAGGTTGTAAGTTCAATACTTGGCCACAGCAGAGGGAACAAAAACTTGGAGAGTTGAGTTACTAAAGGGAATTAACTGAAACTGAGATATCCAGAAAAGTCATGGCATATGGAACTAGAATAATTTACCCCCGTGAACTAAATAAAGGATTCATTTGGAAATTCCAACATATATCACCTGAAGAAAGCTGGAGCATCCAATGGCCAAAATGTTGTGAATATGACAATAATGAAGAGAGGAATCTGAACAATGTAGATAGTTAAATACCTCTTCTCAAAAAGTTAATGTTTGAACTTGTATATTAGAAGATGAAGATGAAAAAAATACATTTGTTGTATAAAATAATTTTTCATCATTAAGCTAAAGATTTATTGGTTTGCAGATACATTATTTCGAAAATCACATTGTATGCAAATAAATACAACCATTTTTTTTTGTGTCTTGTAGCCACGAATTCTCACTTCAATATGTTCAGTTGCTAGTGACCATTCGGTTACTTTGTTGAGTCTACGTGAAAGAAAGTGCATCATGTTGGCTGGTCGGCATCTTTTTCCTGTACGTGTTATTAAATGGCGCCCCCTGGATGATTTTATGGTCGTTGGATGCACTGATGGAACTGTATATGTTTGGCAGATGGAAACCGGTGAGTAAGCTTGAAAATTTGAATTGCTTTCAAAATAAACACTCAGAACATTTTCTATGATATTCTATTGTAATTAATAAAATTAATTTTATATGTTAAATAGTGGGGTGGCCATTTCCATACAGGAAGCATTCATTGACTGAATCTTCTGTGGGAATGCTAAACCAAAAATGCAACTTTGAATGACAGGTCAAACCTTTAAAGACCTTGATCCTACTTAAATGCAAGTACATCTGCAATTTTGGCCAGTCAGCTAGTAGATGCTCACACTCTACTACACTACTTTTTAAATCTTTTAAGCTTACAAGAATGAATGACTGATAAAACCTTTAAAGACCTTGACCTTTATTAAATGCAAAGACATCTGTGATACTGGCCATTCAGTGGATGCCAGGATGCTGCTAAACTACTTTCCAAAGCTATCATTTAAGACACTCTGTGAATTATACTTTGTATATTATCAGAAACATAAAATGGATAGATTTTTAAGTAAAAAATGTACCAGTGATGAAACTTTATTTTTGTTAATAATGAAACTAGTTCAAGTGTAATAAAGTATCCAGCTAAAAAAAATAAGATTATGTCTGATTGCATGGACAGCAAAATCATGTAAGTTAGGATTTCATTTGAACTAGAAAGGAAAACCAGTTTAATACTTAAATATCCAATGCAATGTTGTGGCAAAAGTTTATCACTATAGGCAGAAAAGCGGCCTTGATTTGTGTGCAGACTTGCCTATTAAAGACAATCACATCTGTGTTTCTCCATTAGTAGCAGAACAGCTTGGCATATCCAGATCTGGGTCTTCATCAACCATCTCATGCTAATAAAAGCAACAGGAAAACCAGCAGTCAGTAGTCTGTGTTTGGCAAGACTTGCTTTGCTATCTCTGGAGACTCAGTGTCTTGTAAAATTGTAAAGATGTTCTCTTGGCTCATTTTATTCTGGAAGTTATGTACTGCCTGTTCTGCTGTGGTTTTTGAGATATTGACCTCAATCATCATTTCACATTTTTCTTTTTTATTTTCTCTTTTCCTGCCTGTTCCCCTTTAATTGTTAAGAGTTTTTCCCTCAGCCTTAACACACCATTGCTTTATTTTTCTCTAAATGTTAAAAAAATTATGCTTATTTCAGGAGACTTAATTATTTTCCTATTTTATGACTATTTTTTTTTCTTATTAAAATTTAAAGTTACCCCAGAGCTTTAGTTATTCTACAAGTGTGTCCTGAAGTGGAAAAAAAAGTTGGGAAATACTGGTTTAAATATTTCTGAATGAGTTGTTTGTTATATATGACATTCACTTGAGAGTCTAGATCTGATGAAGCTAATTAGGAACATGACCCAAGTACTTAAGTTGCATAAATTTTATTGTTCTAAGGTTACTTCTTTCTTTTACTATGTAAATTGTATTATGTTTATGCTTGTGTGTCTGTAATGATAAAATTACTGATTTTTTAAAAAATTATTAAGTAATTTTTAAGGTCTTAAAACTATAAGTATGGAATTGGATGAAGGTGTTTAAATTCAAATGAATTTCAAAGTAAAAGGAACAGTTTACTTATCAGATCCACTTGTTATTTTTCAGAGAAAAAGTCTCACCTTTTCTTCAATAAGGATCATACATCTGACTGATTGATCCATTCATTTTTCTGTGTTGGGGTGAAATGCTGTCTGTGTGTAGGTGGTTTGCGTAGACATTTGCTTGTTTCTGCTTGTGAGTTGTAATATTTGCCAAAATGGTCTGATTAAAATTTTACTTTGTTAATTAGTAATAACTTCCCTACATGTTCTCACAAAAGAGTTAAAAAAATGCAATAATTAATCCATATGAAACAGTATGACCTGGATCACATGAGTCAGTATGTGACCCTTTTTGATGTTCTTACTTTTATATTATAATTTGATTCTTATATGACTGTCTTTGTTCTGATTTTTCTTCAGGTCATCTTGATCGGTGTGTTCATGGCATTACTGCTGAAGAGATTCTTAATAATTGTGATGAAAATGCTGTTGCGGTGGAAGCCTTGACCAACCCAAGTATTACACTGACACAAGCTCTAAAGCGTCGTAACCTTGCTACATTCCGAAACCTGGCCCAGCAGAAACTGACACAGAATCCTGTGCCCAATCAGCAACCGATTGCATCCTTCGTACCAGACACAAAAGCCGAGCTCATCAAACCACAAGCTTCTCCAATGCTTATCCAGGGAGTCCGTACAAATACCAACAACCCGGATGCACATATCTTGTTTTTTGACACTGAGGCACTCATTGGTCAGTTTAATAGTTTTATTTATTTATTATATTAATGTGTTTTGTTAGTATTATTAGCTTTTATTTTTCAGTAGTGAATGATTATACATTCTGGTGTCAGTATTTGTCACACAGACAAAGTGGTGCTCTTTTAATTTTTTGTTTTAAAAAGAAACAAAGAAGCAAAATATATATATTTTTTAATCATTTCACTCCAGCAAGGCAATAAAGCTACTAAGATGGAATGGGTTACTGAATGTTAGAGAGTATGGGGAAAAAATACTATTAAAGAGAGAGAATGATAAAAGAACAAAAATTAAGAAGACAGAACATGACGATTAACATTACATTTAAAATTTTTTAAGGTCAAAGTTGACTGAGAAGCAAGAAGCCAGAAGAGTGCTCTACAAGTGAGATGTGCAACAGAAGAGACTCTATAGCATAGAACTCATCTAGCCATTTCAAGTGTAAATTGATAAGACCTTGCCACAAATCTAGTACTGGACTTAAATTCATATCATAGAGGAAAGTTTGTCAGAACAGTTACCATGAAAACATTTATAGAAAAGGTATGAGGAAGCTACATTACAGCAGTGAGAAAGTAATTGAAAATTAGATTCCAGGTCAGCACCATTTATATTGCAGATTTCTTTTTTTTTTATTTTTCAATAATCTTTAGATGTATAGCAGGAGCACCAGACCCTATGTAACAGCAGTATTCAAAGTATGGACAAATAGTAGACTTATAATATGTAAAATAGATTCTGGAGAGAAAAATTGTCTAGCATGACACAGTGAATCAATTTTCTTAGCTCCTGACCTAGCAATGGATTCAATATGATCTTTCCACCTTATGTCAGCAGAAAATGTTAGTCTGAATAGGCACAATGACTCACTCTCTTAGAGGTTAGCATCAGCCATGCTGATTGGAGGCAGAAAGGAGTCTTTCAGATGATTGATGGGGAGCAGTTTTGTTTTTGGGGGTGTTAAAATAAACAAGCCATTCCTTACCGCAGTTAACTGCAGATTGTAGGTAATTTTTGAGATCAAATTTACTCTTAAGACAAAAGTAAATAGTTGTGTGATTAGCATAGATACCAAGTTGAGAACTGATCATATTGGGAAAGTCATTAATGAAAATTAAGAACAAAATAGGCCCAAGGATAGAGCTATGGATGACACCTGTCTTACAGTAGGTCAGTTTCCATTTTTTCTGTAGAATCATAGGAATTAGATTTTTTTATTTATTTCTTATGATCACTATAAATGCTTGGGAATAGTAGTTGCTGTAAGCTTGGGTGTGTGGTTGATGTGATAGATAATAGAATGAAAATTTGGAGAGCAGTGTTCAAATTTCAGTTGAGTTTGTACATTCACTTATGTATAAATACCCTTGAGAAAGGTATAAATACTTCCCCATGTATAAGCTAAATTGGAGGACAAACTGGAACAAGATTTAGAAGAGACAAGTTGTAAAAGAATGCAAAAGAATTATTGATAATTTTTTTTATTCTTCAATTATTTTTTGTTTTGTTTTTGCAGTTCAACTTCTTACAGAAGAGTATGCTTTAATGACACCTGGTGAATTAGAAGTCTTCAATACAGCAAGTCCTACAATGGAACGAATTCATAGTGCCATTCAGCCTGAAGTTAGTGAAGCAGCTGTTAAAATTGCAGGTAAGCAGCCATCTCCTATTGTCTCCTATAGATATTCTGCAAGGAAAGTTGGTTCACAGTTTTTATTTGGGTTCCAGCACATTTTAGTCACATTATTCATGATGCATTGGCTGATATCTGCCATGAAAGATGGAGGAACGGTTCCATGGCTTGCACATTCCCCCGACTACAATCCTTTAGATTTTTATCAGTGGGGCCATTTAAAACAATTGGTTAATTCAGCAGACATTAATAAGGCAGAGATGCTTCTTCAATGTATCACAGGGGTCTGCAAGTCCATTCAACATGGTATGGGAGTATTTGAAAGGTTCTGTCAGATGGGTAAATGTGTGTGTAGAAACAAATGGAGAATAATTTGAATATTTGTTATGAGTTGCTGTGTTGGGGTACAACAATGGCCTTTTGGACATATGCTCATGTGGAAATTTTACTTGCTTTCAAAGTTTGTAAAAGCATTTTTAGATGGTATCTTGGATTGTACATTTAACAACATCTACTGTAAACTTATTAATATGAAAACAAGGGATTTGCAGACATATATCTATATGGATATTTGTCTTTGTTTTGGTGTGAGGAATCTGCCTGCAATGTTTTTTAAAGTATTTTTGTTACTCTGTCGCGCTCTCTCTCTCTCTCTCTCTTAAGCGCTGTTTTAAATTAATGTTTTGCAAATATTTTCTTTGTTTCTTATTCATTTGTAGATTATATAATCTCCAAATGAATAAGAAACGAAGAAAATATTTGCAATGTTCAAAACATTAATTTAAAACAGTGCTCAGTGCTCAATATAAAAATAGAGCAATGAACATTATGAATTATACTTTAGAACATGTACAAACTACAATCTACTACAAAATTGTACATTTTGTTCCGACATTGAAAGAACGTCTCATCAGGCAGTTAATGATGATAGTAATAAACATTATTTTTTTATTACCATCATTATTAACTACCTGATAAGCCATTGTTCTTTCAATGTCAAAACAAAATGTGCAATTTTGTAGTAGACTGTAGTTTGTACATGTTCTAAAGTATAATTTATATATTATATATATATCAGAAAACATTATTAAGGAGAGAAGTCAATAAAAGAATGGGAATTAAGTTGACTTGAAAGTAAAAAGCCACCAATATGCAAGCAATTGCTGAGTCTTAGAGAATATCAAAGAAAAGCACTTAGGGAGAGAGAATAATAAGAGAACAGGAATTAAGAAAACACATGAAAGCAATTGACATTACATTTAATTTTTGAAGATCAAAGTTGACTAGAAAGCAACAAGCTAGAAGAGAGTTCCATAAATGAGAAGTGCTTGAGAGAAAATTGTCAGCATATGATTACTACTAGAGATTTCAACAGTGAAATTTCTAGCTGCCAATTTTGTACTGTGCTTAAATTCATAAAGTTGAGGTACGAAAAAGGAAAGCTTATCAGAACAATTACCATAAGAATATTTATGGAAAAGAAACAGGGAAGTTACATTATGGCAGTGGTAAAGTGACTCATGCCAAGATGCCAGGTTTGGACCAATGATGTTGAAGATTCTTCTGGATTTTTATCAAGAACCATTTATACATGAAAAACCATCAGTTTTTAAAGCAGTCTACGAGACTTACTACACTTTATGCTTTATTATTTATGATTTGCCAAGAGTTCTCTAAAGCAGGTTATTCATCACAGCAATTCTTTTGTCATGATTTGCAAGGAGTAAAACTGATTTGCATGTTTGCTGATCTCATCCAATAAATAGAATTTTTTTTTCACAAAAATGCATGTAACACAACATCTATTTGGCCTTTGCAGTACTTCACCATTTCCTTCTGTAAACTTATTCACTTTTCAAACCTTTTAATTTTACACTTTCAGGTTTGATTGCTAAAGTAAAAGACAAAGCAGAAAATGTTGGGCATAAAATCCAAAACAAAGTAGAAACGACACAGTATTCGCCGCAATCATCTCCAAAGCAGAGCATAAAGCCCTCACCATCTCGAACGTCAATAAAATCTGATAAGCTTCGACCAAACAGCATTCATATAAAATCGATTGACCTCACTATGGAAACAGCCCAATTATTCATGTCATGCTTGCATGCCTGGGGGTTGGATCCAGATCTGGACAAGCTGTGTCACAGCAAGCTTGGTTTACTCAAGCCGAAGCGACCCATCTCGTTCGGTTTGTTCTCACGCAATGGGCACATGTCCCTGCTACTCCCAGGTGGGCACAAGAAGCAGTTTCGACTGCAGAGAAACCTCTTGTTGCAAAATATTGAAAGCAAGAAACCGACGCTCATTGAACAGGTCCGGACAACATCAATGGAAGACCTGATTACATTTGACAGCGAGCCTTCGACCCGACAAAACAGCAGTGAGGAAGAAATTATTTCACCGAATGAAGCTCCCCAAAAAGAGCTGCAAAGCACAGAAGATGAGATCCACATCTTTTCCACGAAGGCTCGCTGGCAAATATCCCAGGCAATCACTACTCAACATTTGTTAAGTGTAATTTCTGTGGCTAATACCTTGATGAGTATGAATTATGCTTCATTTATTGAAGGAAGTCAGTTGAAACGGATAAAAAGGTAAGAAAATGTTTTCTTTTTAAGTGTAGAAAAAAGAGAAAATATTTTTTTTTAAGTGTATAATAGCAAAATGTTTTGTCCTTAGGTGTAGACAGGTCAGAAAATATTTTGTTATTAGGTGTATAAAGGTAAAAAAAATATTTTGTTAGGTATTGAGAGGTAAGGAAATGTTTTGTTATTAGGTGTTGAAAGCGAAGAAAATGTTTTTTTTATTTGGTGTAGAAAGCTAAGAAAATGTTTTTTTTATTTGGTGTAGAAAGCTTTTTTTTAAGAAAATGTTTTTTTTAAAATTTGGTTTTTTTTAGGTGAGAAAGCTAAGAAAATGTTTTTTTTATTTGGTGTAGAAAGCTAAGAAAATGTTTTTTTTATTTGGTGTAGAAAGCTAAGAAAATGTTTTTTTTATTTGGTGTAGAAAGCTAAGAAAATGTTTTTTTTATTTGGTGTAGAAAGCTAAGAAAATGTTTTTTTTATTTGGTGTAGAAAGCTAAGAAAATGTTTTTTTTATTTGGTGTAGAAAGCAAGAAAATGTTTTTTTTATTTGGTGTAAAGCTAAGAAAATGTTTTTTTTATTTGGTGTAGAAAGCTAAGAAAATGTTTTTTTTATTTGGTGTAGAAAGCTAAGAAAATGTTTTTTTTATTTGGTGTAGAAAGCTAAGAAAATGTTTTTTTTATTTGGTGTAGAAAGCTAAGAAAATGTTTTTTTTATTTGGTGTAGAAAGCTAAAAGAAAATGTTTTTTTTAAATTTGGTGTTTTTTTTAGAAAGCTAAAAGAAAATTTGGTTTTTTTTAAATTTAAGTGTTTTTTTTAGAAAGCTAAGAAAATGTTTTTTTTATTTGGTGTAGAAAGCTAAGAAAATGTTTTTTTTATTTGGTGTAGAAAGCTAAGAAAATGTTTTTTTTATTTGGTGTAGAAAGCTAAGAAAATGTTTTTTTTATTTGGTGTAGAAAGCTAAGAAAATGTTTTTTTTATTTGGTGTAGAAAGCTAAGAAAATGTTTTTTTTATTTGGTGTAGAAAGCTAAGAAAATGTTTTTTTTATTTGGTGTAGAAAGCTAAGAAAATGTTTTTTTTATTTGGTGTAGAAAGCTAAGAAAATGTTTTTTTTATTTGGTGTAGAAAGCTAAGAAAATGTTTTTTTTATTTGGTGTAGAAAGCTAAAAGAAAATGCTTTTTTTTAAAAAATGTTTGGTGTAGAAAGCTAAGAAAATGTTTTTTTTATTTGGTGTAGAAAGCTGAAAATGTTTTTTTTAAAATGTTTTAGAAAGCTTAAGAAAATGTTTTGTTGCTGGAAGTACCTATTGCTACTTTATTGCTATTTCCATGCAAATGTTCAGATGAGCTTCATTCTTTGGTTTCACTATTTTAGCAGACAATAACTACTTAGACATACCATGCTGCTTCCAAAGTGTCAAATTACTCTCATTTCTTCGATATTCTAAATGTAAGAAGAAAGTTCCATTTTCCCCAAGAACAGATCACTGCAATCTCGAGCTCTTCAAGCCAAGGGTCAATGTGTCTATCCTCCAAATATTCATTTCATACCACCTTCCATTCATATCAGATAAGTACTCAGAATTAGTCTTTTGACTTTTTATTTTCCTAGTGTTCATTTTTTGTAATTGTGAAATTCTTTAAATATTGTGTTGAAAGCATTTCTGGAATTTCACTTGTGTCTGGAGCTGCACAATCTTCACTTTGCTGACCTGATAGAGTTCAAAAGCATTGATGCAGCCTTGTGCAGAATGAGTAGTTTTACACCTTACTGACCCTTTCCTCTAGACTGGCCACAGGTTCCTTGTAAAGTCTACTTCAACTCAATACTTCTAACGTTGTCACCTGAACTCAGAAATTGTATTTACTAATTATTTTTTTTCTCAGTAGATGTAGATAAGTTCATCTATGGCCCGGTTCACACTCCTCTCCAGTTTTTTTAATAGGTGTACAGATTTATCTCTCATTTCCTGTTTAGAATTGGTTTCTAGTTCTCTCTAAAGTTTTTCATTCTCCTTCATTCTTAGTAGCCTCTTGCTTCTTAGTGGCATTATCATCAATTATTATCCTGTCTTCTTAATTCCTGTTCTTTTATTGTTCTCTCTCTGTAATAATGTTTTTTTTTCTCATATTCTTTCACTCTCAGTAACATCTTAGATGCCTTATTGCCTTGGCTGGGTGTGAAATGATTAAAAAATAAAATGGTACTAGTAGTTCAAAAGCTCTTTCTAGGAAATAGCTCAATGGTTAAAAATTATTGCCTTTAAAATTTTTTTAGCATTGCCTTAACTTCATCCTTCATGAAAACTGAGCATGAATTTGTAACCATTGTGTCACATTGTCTACTTCTTTCTGCCATATTTGTCACACTAGTCTTTATTCTTAACATTCAAAATGTTACTTATAAAAAAATAGCTAAAAGGAAACTTATACATTTTGTCAATGGCGTAAAATATAAAATCTTGCATTAGTTTTTGTCACTTTACACCAACACCTCCACCTGTTTTTATTCAGGCGCAAAAAACAACAGACAAGCAGTAATGCACCGACATCTACAGAGAGTGATGAAGAAGGTGAGAAAGCATCAATCCAACAAGCACAAATCAAACAGGGGTGGAGCCTGTTGGCCGCACTCCACTGTGTCCTCCTCCCAGAGCTTGTGGGTTCTGGCAACTACCAGGCGCCCCAAGTAGAAATGTTAGCCAGGCGATGGCAAGATAGGTGTCTTGAGGTGAGTCTTTTCTTTATAAATCTACTGTAATGTTAGCCATGTATCTATTTGTAACGTACTGATCTTGATGGCTATTGATAATGAATATTATCTTGAAGTTTTGTTCGAGTTTTAAATAAAACTTGATTTTTGCAAAATGTTTTACTTAGCTCCAGCTGCCCAATCTTTGCTTTCTAGCCAAGACACAGTTCAAAAGCATTTCTTGTAGGTGAGGAATTGCTTTGCACCCTTTTTCCGCAGATGAAACTTTGCACCTCTGTTGTTACTTTTATGGCAGATGTTTCTTTGGTTCTGCAAGTTCAGACTTTCACAGCTAGAAATTGCCATAATTTGGCTCATCCTCATTCTCTTCATATTCTATTGGTAAGGAGAAAGTTCTACTTAGCTACTCTCACAAAACTGTTGCATTGTGATACAGACACCTGAGGGGATGCTTACCCAATCACTTAAACTATCAAATTAATATTAAACAGCCTAAATTGAGAAGTCCTAGTAAAGAAAATGTGCATCCCAACAGGAATCAAACCTGGATCTATTTTTCCACCAGGGAAGCACTGCTATAACTGAAGCAAATTATCACCAATCAGGTCATAGGACACTACCTGGTTTCATGGGACACTACCTGGTTTCATGATAAACAAGACTCAATTGTCTATTTAAGGAATGCAAATCTCTTGTGACTTCTTTGGGTCTATGTCTGCTAGCGTCGTTTTTGTATCTGGTTGATTTAGATCAGTTGATATTATTTTCACTGTTTAAGAAAATGAAAAGTAGACCTGCCAACCCAAACACATGTACCCACTAAAAATAGTATTTACTCATCAAAACCAAGTCTTATGAACATTTAATAATACTTTGAAAATAATTCAGCAGATGATGTTATTTATGGTAATTGGATTTTTGGTGATTACTTTACTTGGTTTCTATCATTTGATAATGTGTCTGAAAATGGCATTTTTAAAAGGACGCACATCACTTTTTGCCCATTTGGCTGAGACCAAAGTGTAGTATCTGTTCTTATCAGTTTAATTTGATTCTGTATCTCTACTTCTTTTCTTTCTTTCTTTTCTCATTGAAACCAGGTAGTGTCTTTTCCCCTTTTTCCACATAATAAAAATGGAATAATCCATTATTTATGAGGTATTGGCAGGGCATAAAAGTTGTGCAAACTAACAAAGGACAGGACAAGTACAAGCACAATTATAATAGGATAGTGATGACAAATAATGTTGTATTAAAAAAAATTAATTTAGAAAATAATGTGCAATATTTAAAAACAACAGCAAAAAAAATGGAAGCAGTTGGAACCTGAAAGAGGTTGTCAAGGTTGTGTATCTACACAAATCGGACACCAGAAATTTAAAATTTGAATTTTGATATAATCTAACTCTTATAAAAATAAAGCTAACCTCTTGTGATATAAGTCAAGTGATTAATTAGTTTCTAATGATCTATGAATCTATTTCTAAGGTGTGAAAAAATATTTGTATGATTGGGGGGAATAGTGCTTCATTTACATTGATCTCAGTTTCTGCCGCAATCATTATCAAGTGACCTTTGGTTAATTTTTCACATTTGCTGGCCTTAGAAAAATAAAAATTCCACATGGTTGCTTGTGTACATAATAAAGTGGTGTATTGTTGTGTTTTCCCTACACTTTTGTCCTCTTTGTAACATTTTGTTTTACAATTCTTTTGGCAGATCCGAGAAGCTGCCCAAGCATTGTTGCTGGCAGAGCTTCGAAGAATTGGCCCTGAGGGTCGTAAGAAAGTAGTAGATGAATGGGCTCCTCACCTTCCAACTTATGTAGACCCCAGCTTGAGTTTAATGAATGAAACTACGCACAAAGGAGAAGATGAAGACGAGGAGGAGGAGGACCATATGCTTACAGGTAAGTGTTGATTGTGTTGTTACAAGGATGCATTTATATATAAAAATAATAATAATAGTGTCTAAAAAGTTGTAGTGAGGGATTCTATTGAGTCTTACTTGTTATTCAAAAAAGTTTTAATTCCTGAAGTAGTTGTTAAATAGAGAAATTAGGAATAGAATGTTTTGGAAGATTGTAGAAAATTCCAGTAGATTCGAGAGAATTAGAAAAGATTCTAAAAATATGCAAATTAGGTGTTAGCCCCTATAAAAATAGGTTTTGGGCAGTGAGTAGTTAGTTGTTACCAGGGTTTGCTGATGTTATCAACTCCGGTTGTGATTCAAGGATTTATATCCAGCTGAAAGAATCTATAAGAAAAGTTGCTGACCAACTAAAACCTGAAAGAGAACCTCATGGAACTATATGGGTAAATACATATTTTTGACTCTTTTATTGACCATACTTAAAATGATTCTTTATATACTCATTTGAGGATTTCCAAAAAGTATAGCACTTAACTTCTTTGCCAACTTAACTGGGTAGAGATATTTGACACCTTATCTTCCCCTTCTCTCCTCATAACACTTGCCATTAGTAAACTCTGTTTCTGGTTTTGAATGCAACAAAAATTGTATATTTGTAAATATTTTATTTGGTGTGTTTTTGTAAATTAAATATTTGTTTGATTTTTATCTCTGAGTTTTGGTCAATCATTTTTTTTTTCTTTGGTTACACTTAACACGTAACAGTATCAAAATTTTAAATCCTTTTTTTTTTTTTTTTGCTTTGCTTGAAAATTGCAGGTAAGCCTTTATTATTTCTGCTTATTTCAGTGGAAAATATTTTTAGTCTTGTAGCCTTGGTCAGCAATCAGTCTATCGCAGAAAGTAATGGCAACCTTGTACTGGATAATCTTCTGTCCAGTCAGTCATGCCTCTTTTAAGACATGATTGCCCAAGCGTGTACAGTATAACTCGGATATAAGATAAACCCGGATATAAGAGAGATTTCTCTGGTCCCAAATTAGAGCATGTGGTAATGTATATAAAATAGACCAAACCCGGATATAAGATAATTCATATCCAGTCCCAACAACTATTTTATATCTGGGTTACACGTAAGTGACTGGCTGATAAATACATAATCTGTTAGTCACTTAAAGTGTGAAATTTCTAGTAGCCATGCAATTTTGATTCCTATATCTGTACTCTTTATATCTATAGATACTCAATCCTCAATATTGAGTGCGCTTTCCTCATAAAGAGAGCAAATTTTTAAAAAAATATTTCATATGTAAAACATACTTGGCTTGAAAGTGGTTTCTCAAATTAAAAACCAAGTAAAAGTGTTGGGAAGTACATTTTTCTTATTAATACTTTCAGTTTAGACTGGTAGTCATTAATTTCACTGTTTAAAAAGACAGGAATGTCTACTCAAACATGTGTTCCCACTGAATATTGCATTTTAAGTGATAAGGAATATTGTTTGATTAAAACAGCTGTTAACTGCTTAAAATTATTTTGTTTACATTTTGGGTACAAAATTAAAGTTAGAAAATAAAGATTTCAAAAGGTATTGATGAAAAGTGTACATTTATGAAATATGATAATTGAACTTCTCTTTGCTCCAATGGTTTTCTGTGACCCCATGTTAAAACACACTTGACCTAACAATGATTTTTGAGATTAAAAATGGAATACATGTTCAATTACTGTCATGTAGGGACATTTTTTTTAATAAGATTTTAGATCTCTAGGTTGGTAGGCATTTCACTGTTTAAAAAGAAATGTTTGTGTCTACTGAATAGTTATAAGAAATATCACTTAGCAATGTTTATCTTTTTGCTATCACTCTTCATCCAAGACTGAGTCATTAGTCTATTATTAGAGAAGTCAGAGATAGCAGAAATTATGTTTCCAAGTGTTATTTAGCTCCACCCAAACAGTGCCAGGTAAACTGATCCATAAATAATGATCCTTTTTTTATCAGAACCAACAGAATTCTTGTCTTACTAACTTGTAAATGTTATTTTTAATGGACACTCATATTTGAGTAGATGCTCTGTTTTTATTATTTTATTAAACAGTATATTTACTTATCTACATCTACCATCCTGAATATTTGAGAAATCTTGTTAGAGAAATATACATCCTACGGTAGGACTTGAATCTGCATCCCCTGAGGAAGAAATGTGTATTCAAAAGCAATATTTCGGCTTTGTTTGATCAGGAGGTCTCACATGGCCGAGCAGTCAAGGCACATCAGATTTAATAATGGTTTCCCCTAGAGGTCATTGGTTTAAGTCCTGTTGTAGAGGGCATATTTTTTTAACAAGTTTCTTTAATATTCTGGCTCATTGATGTAAATAAATATATACTGTTTAATAATAATAATAATAATAAAAAAGAGCATTTACACAAACATAAGTATGCATTAAAAAACTTTAAAACAAATAAATTAAAAATATGTTGGATTTAATCCATTTCCTAAAAGTTGTCTTCATTATTCACCAATATAAGAATGAGACAACTGTGTCTGAGAATGATCTCACCTTCAGTTTCTTTGCTGCTACTTTTTGCCTTCTTTTTTTGGAATGGCCCACTGTACTTTCAGCAAAGATATTTCCATGTGTCACTTACCAATCCCCTAGACAATTCCATGTGAACTCATTCCTGAATAAAAACTACTTGTTTATCAGAATCACCAGTTCTTTCTTATCAAAATGGGAATTCAAGATGGCCATGACTTTTTCCCACGTCCCATAGTTTTAGTTTCTTTGTAAAACACACAGAGGCTTTCTCAGCTTTATTCTGACTAATGCAAAAGGGAATTGAGCCACAGAATTTGGTAGAAGGTGACCTGTTGGGTGTTTCTTATGGTGTGTTCATATTTAAAGTGATTATTGTATTTTTCTTGATATGATTTTTTTCTTTTCTCTTTTTTTCTCATAACAAGGTGAACCTCCAGCAAATAAAGTGTCCAGCAACTTTGAGTCTCTACGCAAACAGGCCACTGCTATAATTATGCTTGGAGTTGTTGGGGCTGAATTTGGACATGAAATTGAACCCAGTAAGAGAAAGCCTGAAACAGAATTGAAAAAAGCCCGACGAAGTGGTCAAGAGGGATTCAGTCTATCAAACTATTCATTAGCTCGGCACACAAGTAAGAAAATGTTTTTTCTTTTTGTCTATAACATCTGGAGAAATTTCACAATTAAAATTCACATCATCAATATTTTGTGATGAAGATGTTTTAGTTAATAAAGTTTTTGAACAGGATTAGAAGTTTAACCCTTGTCTTCTATTTAGGATTGGGTTTCCGATTCCTTCTAAAGTTATCTCATTCTCTTTTACTCCAAGTAACCCTTTACATTTTAGTAGTGGCATTATCGCCTTGCTTGGAGTGAACTGATTAAAAAACAAATAAATAATGAATTCTGTTCTCAAACTAAGCAACCATTTTGAATATTTTGTTTTGTTATGATTGTTATTAATCATTATTATTTTCATTAGTGATCAATATTGATCTTTATTATTGTGATCATTATTGATCAATTTTGTTAATATTTTATTGTTATTGATCATTATTGATTATTTTATTATGTGTGATTCTTGTATGTAACGATTTCTAACATGATTGATATTTTAACCACATTCAATAATATATTTGTCCACTCTAATAACAAAATAACAAAAATATGAAATATGTAACAAAATAATATATTGTACACTGTAACAAAATAATATACATAAAGATATAACAAAAATAACACAATAATATATTTGTACACTATAAAACCAAAATAAAATATAATAAAAATATAACAAAAAATTACATTTTTTGGTAAAAGTTACTTTGAATTTGTTTTTATTTTTAAAAATTTTATTGTATATAAAATATATGTGAAATAATGAATTGTAAAAATTTCAGCTGGCAAAATTACTTTACTTGAAAGGCCCACCCACTATCTTCCACCAAAAACATCTCAAAAAAATTATTTACACTTTTTACATTTGAACTATTGTCCTCATTATTTGAGAGGGTAGACTGTTTTCATTCCACTGCCAATATCTAGAGATGACTTGTTCTTTTTTTTTTTAAGTACTACACAGTTATTTACCCATCCACTTTCCATTGAGTTTAACTACACATTGGCTTGAATTCAGTGGAAACAGGGTGAGGAATAACTGAGCAGTACTAAAAATAAGAACTAGGTGAGATATGCATAGACATGGGCAGTGGAATGGGAACAATCTATTAACATGAATTAAATAAAAGGTTTAATTCGGAATGCCCTGAAGGTTACTTGAATAAATATGTACCTGATGAAGGTTAGAGGGCGCAGGGGCTGAAATGTTGTGATGATAACAACAAAGAGGAGACCAATATTCTAAATTTATATAGTGTTAATAATGATAATTCCTCATTCCATAATTTTAGACACTCTAAAGAAATAAAAGGTCTTTTTTATATAACCTTGTAAGGTTATATTTATTTAGTCACTTGATACCTAAGCTTAACTTTCTAATAATGTAATTTTTGATACAAGGTGTGATGGGTAAATTTTCGCCATTTTATATTTTTAATTTTATGCATGTGTGTTGCTTGTTTGTGATTTTGTTGACTACACAGTATAGTAGGGTCAGTTGGGTACTGTCTGTGGGAAAAAGAGCACGATCATGCAATTCACTCTGCCAGACATTTGAAAACGGCATGTTGTGATGCTTGGCATTCATGCCAGAAGCTCCAATAAAAACATTTCAGAGTTTTTTGGTGTCAATCTGAGGACTGTGCAGAGAATTTGGAAAAAGTCGGATGATATATCCAGTCAACATCATGGTGTTTGGAGTGATATGGTAGCATTATCCTTTCATTCATCTCCCCACAAAGTTTTATACCCAACACAAAGGCCTTCATCAAGTGCCTTGAGGAGGTAGACCTGCTCTGGATCAAGAGGATGGCTGCTAGAAGGTCCTTTATCTGGCAACAGGACTCTGCACCATGCCACATAAACAGGAGAACCCAGTTATAGCTGCCAGACAATTTCTGTGATCACATCATCTCTTACAGTTCCCAGATTGCATACAGTTGAGTGAGAGGCTAACAAAGCTCCTTGTAACACTAAAGATGAACTGAAGGCAAGGATTATGGTAGCATTCACCAACTTAAACAAGGAGACCGTACAAAAGAGATGCAGGAGATTCCGAAGTCATCTGGAGGATGTGATTGAAGCCAGTGACTATTTTTTTTGAATAAAGTTACTCTTTAGTATTTCAAAATATTTTTGTGTAATTTTGATAAATATATCTGTTAAAAATGAGATGTCAGTGTTATTTTCATTTTCGTGTAATTTAGACGACAGTTTATTTGTTGCACCCTGTACATTTTGGATTCTTACACTTAGGTAATAGAAACAAGGGGAGGTATTTTATAATGTTATTAAATGCTACTTTATTAATCCCCCACCCCAAGCACAAACAGGAAACAGTAATTATTATAGTGGGTTCAATTTTTTATTTGCACTCTTTTATGACATAAGTTTATAAACAATTTGTTTTAGTTTTCAATTTTGACACCAATCTCATCCCTGGGATTTCTTGCACTTTCTGATGAGATGATGGTACCTGAATGTAATTGAGAGTTTTTAAATTTTTTTATTTTATTTGTTATGTGATTCAATATTAATTTATACAAGCTTTTTTGCATGCTAATTAAGTTGTGCCAAGGATTCTTAATGTGCTAATTTTGAATTAAAAGTGAAAGAGTTCCTGAGGATGAAGTTGGGTATTACAGCTGACTGTTCTGAAAAGGAAAACACATTTTCTTACTAAAAATCTAAATTTTTCACCCTTTAAATCATTTTTTGACCCACTTTTATTGCATATTGATAAAAATTTCAACCTCCCCCAATTAATACCCCCACCTTGTATTAAGCACTTAATAGTATATACCATCAAATTTTGTCATTACTGACCTTGGAGAAATAATCTGCTGAGAATACAGATATCTCAAGATTAATATGCAACAAATTTTGTGTAAATCATTAGTTTTTCTCTTAGCTGATGATGATCTTAATTTTTTTCTCTCCCTCATTTTGCCAGGTCATGCATTAACATTCCTCTTATCTCAGTCCCCAAGTCAGCGGCTGCCTGCTTATTCTCCAATTCGACGGGCATCCATTGATTTGCTAGGGAGAGGGTTTACTGTGTGGGAACCGTACCTTGATGTATCGGCTGTTTTGCTTGGCTTGTTGGAACTTTGTGTTGATGCTGATCGCTTAGTGCCCAAGTAAGTATTCCTGCTTTTTTATTCATAGAATACAGATCTGTTCACATGCAGAATGCAAAATGGTAGGCATTTTGTATCAATTTGCATAGAAAGTAATGTTGCATTTGTGAAAATAGAAAAATAGACTTATTCAACTGTAAGAAAATGTAATACCTTGTAAACCAGAAAGCCAAATATAGAAATAAACTTTTGATAGGGATGTTATGCACTAAATTTGGCCTACATTAGATATGGTCCATGGGTCACATGAGGTTTTGAATGAATGTTTTGTGTTGCCAGAATAAATTTGGCAATTGAAGATTTATTTTATAACTCTTTTCTTAAAAAAGGTTTATTTTATAACTCTTTTTCTTAAGAAAGGTTTAGTACATAACTTTTTTCTTAAGAAAGGTTTAGTTCATAACTCTTTTTCTTAAGAAAGCTTTATTTTACAACCCTTTTCTTAAGAAAGGTTTTATTTTATAACTTTTCAGAAATGTTTATTTTACAACCCTTTTTCTAAGAAAGGTTTATTTTACAATTCTTTTGTTTTTTCAAAGAAAGATTTATTTTAGAATCTTTTACACATTTGAAAAAAAATGTTTATTTTACATCTAATTTTTAAGCAGATGTTTATTTATAATGTTTGGAGTCAGTCTAATATTAATTATTTTCTAATTAATCTTTAATTACTGTCATAAACTAAATAGATTCCATTTTTGTTCTACTGAAAAAATATGAAATAGAAAATCTAATTTGGAGGAAAATTGTAAGGTGAACTTTCTTCAAATAACCTTGACTATTAATGATAAAAGCCCAATCTAAAACTAATTTATTTAGAGTCTAGATAAAATACAAAAAAGAATCTTCAATGTTACTGGTCCTGACCAAACATCTTGAATTTACTCCAGCTTGACTCTGGATATAGTTCATATAATTTTTTATTAAACTGTAAAATTGTATTGTAACACTTTTTCATTCAGGAGAAGATTCAATTTGGTTTTATATGTAGAATTATTATCATAATGGTTGACTTCATAGCAACAACAAATATTGCATAAACTGTATAATCAGTCACTTTCCCACTGCTGTAATATAAATTCCCTGTGCATTTTCTATTAATATTTTCATGGTAATTTTTCTGGTGAGACTTTCTCTTTGGTACCTTGACAATGAATTTACATGCAGTTCTAGATCGGCAACAAGTACTTTTACAGTTGGACTAGCTAGATGTAACAGTAAGTTCTATGCTAACAGTTTCTTCTTTCACATTTCTTACTTCTCTTCTGGCTTCTTGCTTTCCATGCTTTAAAGAAGAACCCATCAAACATAACAGTACCACATATCAATCTCAGATCAATTACCAGGAAATTAATCATGGACAAATGGCAAAAAGAATGGAACAAACACATAAATAATAAGCTTTGTAGAATTCAACCAGTCATCAAAGAATGGCAAACTGGTTATAGAAAAATAAAAAAAGAGGATTCAGTACTAGCTTGACTCCAACTTGGTCACACTTTTATTACCCACAGCTATATGCTAAAAAGGAAGATCCGTATATATGCTATATACAATGGAACACACATTTATAAAAGGTATAGATTTAAGTCTGATCTGTGAAAAATATCAGACAATATGAATAATCTCTTTAACAGGATTGATCTAAATAAAGTAATTAATTTTTTTAAGGAAACCAAGGTATATTAAAAAATTTAAGCTATAACTAATATTAACAAACAAGTAAATGAACTAAATAAACTAATTTTCCAACTGAAATTCATACCAAAATCATTAATTTTATATGAATTACTTTACAAATGCTGTCACTTTTAACTTAATGATGCTAAAATATTATTCACAAACTACACTTAATAGACAAACCATGATACTCAATTGAATCTTATTAGGCCTGAAATGATTTAACGAAGGTTGACATGCCTTTAAACCCAACAATCAAATTCATGTTTTTCAATCAATTTTAATCTTCAAAAATTTAAATGCAATATCAATCGTTATCTATACTTAAATTCTATTCTTTTATTATTCTCTCTTCTCTACAGTGTTTTTTTCCCTAATATTCTCTCAGTAACCTTTTGTGTCTTAGTGGCTTTATTGCCCTGCTTGAGATGAAATGATCAAAAACATAGATCTACCTTCAATATTCAACCTAATAACAATGGTAGATGAATTAGTAACAACAGTTCAATTATGGTAAGCATAAATTATATTCTAATAATTCCTTCTCTTGTACTTCTTGGGTCCTGGGCATGATGGTAAACTGCATCCGGCAGCAAGGCCTCTGATTGGGAGGTTGTGAGGAGCATGAAACCACCTCTTAATTGCTGTTGTACCCAGGTCCATTTTGACCTGGAGTGGTAGCACCTGTTAAAGTCCCAGCTATGGGCAAATAGTTAACCCCCAAACTGGGGTCAAAACACTAGAAGTATAAAAGTATAAAAATACACTTTTATAGAAATATATACGTAAAAATAAACTTTTATAGAAAAATATACATTCTTGAAGGAAAAATATTACCAACAATACATTTTTGAAGAAAAAATTATTACCATAACACATTTTTGAAGTAAAAAAAATTATTCTCAGCAAAATATTTTTGAATACAAAACTAGAAGACATTTTCAGTTTTCTAAAATAAAAAAGAATAAAGACAAAACATTTTCATTAAAATATGACTAAATCAACCTACTCACTATAACTGAACATTAAAAAAATATCTTAAAACCCCAACTTTTTGGCATTGAATAACCTACAGAGGTTGATATGCCATTAAACAAAACTCAAACTCTGTACTTGTGGAAATCTCTAATGTTTTTAATTTGACCTGCATTTCAAAAAGTTATTTGAAAAAATGATTGAATCAATACAAGAATTGTTCTTTTATGGTTGTTCTTCTTCATAATTTACCTGAAAAGTGGCATAAAGTCACAATGCACACCTTTGATTGGTCATAGTGCCAAATGTACACCTTTAATGGTCACTGGCACCAAGTATGACACAGCAATGTGTTATTAAGTGAGTTCTAATGTGATGCAGGTATTTTCATTTTTATCAGTTTACTATTTTCACTTGTCACTGTTCATCTAGACTTCCTTGAAAGGCAGAAAATGATGGATAGAAGAAATAAATTCTGTGTAAAAACTATCAACAATTTTTTATTTTTTTTTGCTCATTTCATCCCAAGCAAAACAATAATCACACACAGACACAGGGCTTACAAAGAGTGAAAGAGAATGAGAAGACTTTAGTGAGGAGAAAGGACAATATAGGAACTGGGTTCAGGAAGACAGAAGATGTTGATTATCGTTACATTTAAATTTTTTAATATTGTAGGTGACAGGGAAGCAAGAAATTGGAAGGCAGTTTCACAAGTGGGAAGTGTGAGAAAAGAAACTATTAGAATAGAACTGATGGTTGCATCTGGCTAGTTCAATAGTAAAACAGGAAGACCTAGTTATCAATCTAATAACATACTCAAATTCATACAAAGGGAACAATGCATCAGAGCTGTTACCACAAAAATATGTTTAGAAAAGCCCGAGGGCAGTTACCTCACGTTGGTGGGAAAGTGACTGCAGTTGAGCTGCCAGGTCAGGGTTGATTAAATTACAGATCCTTCTAATAACATAATAGCTGCCAAAGGTTACAATCATTCTGGTTGACTTTTATTCTTAAGGCAATGAGAGTAGTTAATAGGAAGGATAGATGCTTGTGTCTGTGTGTCGGAGGTTTCTGCAACTTTTAGTAAAACAGAATTCTCTCTGGATGAAACAAAAAATTCTGTGACATGAACTAGACACTGGTGGGTAGGGGGAATGACATTGATAGATGTTATCTTTTCATAAAGACCCTTTTTGTTTGCAAAGCACATGACACTTCTAAATGTACCTTTGATCAGAGTCTGTGTTTAGACATTTTGATAAGAATCAATGCAGATTGGAAAGATAGACATTACTGTAACAGTGCTTTTTGTCATAAAACTTGATACTTAAGTCTATCTTATAAAATACATTCATCTACCAGTCAGGCTGTACAACTCTTACCCTGAGTTAAGCAATAAAGTAATAATGTTGAAAAGAAAACAATTTTTTTAAAATCCTAAATAAATTAGATAATTATGATTTTTTTCTATCTGAATTACTTTGATGAAGAGTTATTGTTAGGGCGCTCTCCACCGTTGTCGTATAATGGATTGTTCCTACCACTATATAAAGTGGTAGTAGAAAGACCTCGTTGGTTGTAGCGTGGTACGCCGCATTGAGCATTGCGTTAGCATTGACTGTTCAGCTCAAGTCAGTCGAGTACTTCCGGTAGCGAACCAGAAGTGTGCTATACACAGACTCTACGTCTTATTACTTTACTAAACCATTGTTCCTGTACTATAATAACAACTCTGGTATTATATTTCATTTACTTTATTTCCATTGTTTGTGATTATTTACACAACTATTTCTATTACACACAACATAACAGTTATCATTGTACTTGAACTATTGTCTACATCTTTGTTGTTGTTATCACAATGTTTTGTCATAACAACTCTGGCGTTCTTCAGGTTTATATTGATTTGCATAGGGAATTTTGAACTGAATCCATTATTTAAATATCATTAATAAAGGAAGAAAGAAAGACAAATGACAGCAAGTCTTCAGCTCCAGCGGCAATTTAATCAGCAGGGGTTAGACTTAGGTTTAAAAATAAGAACTAGATGAGATACCTCTAGACATGAGCAGTGAAACAAGAACAGTCTACCTTCGTAGATTAAGTAAAGAAATTCAGAAATTTCTGTAGATAACCTGGATCAATATACACTTGATGAAAGCCAGATAGCACAATGGCTGAAATATTGTGATGACAGTAATAAAGATGAGGGCAATAGTCTGAATTTAAATAGTGTAAATAATAACTTTAGTTTCCCTTCTATAATATCTTTCTTCCTATTTTCATCTCAAGCAATATGACTATTAACATAAGGCAAATATTAGTAGATAATACCAAAATACTAAACAGCACACTATGTAAAGAAAAATTCCAAATATTTGAAGGCATCACTGTATTTTAGTGAGCACGTTAAGTTTCCACTTTGTCTAAATTAGATTTTATTATGTATTAACCCAGCACAGGCTTGCAAGATAAATTCAATATATATGAAGGAACTATTTTTTATTATTCCCTTAATATTTCTAGTTTTACTTTTAACTTTTCTTATTTTGTCTTTTGTTTCAGCTTGACCTTTGGGCTTCCACTTATTCCATATGCTGATGCTAGCAGGACTGCTCGACATTCATTGTCCCTAATTGCAACAGCTCGCCCACCAGCTTTTATCATCACTATGGCCAAAGAAGTGGCCCGTTATAACACCCTTGCCCAGAATGCACAGTCCCAACATCCACAACTTCTAAATTCAGTTCTGGTGAGAGCAAAAGCAGAAATTCTGCGTGTGATAGAACTGTTGGTCGATAAAATGCCTAATGATGTTGCTGAGCTCTTAATTGAGGTAAGAATATCTTGAAATTGTTGTAATGCTGAAATTCACCGCAATTTTAAAAAGCCAGGATTTTGTTGTGGAAGTATCAAGCATATAAAGTAAATATCTGATTCTTGGTTTTTTAAGATCCCACTCACACACAGAGAAACAGTAGTTCATAAGAGGAAAGTGGAAAAGTGACAATTTTAACTGAGAAAAGATCATCAACAATAAGCTGTCAAAAAATTGATATAACATCTTAAGTTAACAAACAAGCAAAATTAAAAAAAAAAAATAAATAATGGGATGATATTGTAGGAATTTTCTCAGTGTATCAGATAATGATGAATGTGATCTTTTTAAGGTGTCCATAGCAATTGTTTCTCTCTTTTTATTTTTATGAAAGTCTTGTGGTTTATGTGAAGGTATAATAGAAGTCTGTACTTCTTCATTACAAATGGAATTTACAAAAATGCTAAGTCAGGGTTTCTCCTTTGACAACTTACAGTAACATGAAAATAGAAGAGATGGGCACTATATTTTAGGTAAAGTATAGTTGTAATCCTATTTTTAGATGGTTGATATTAATTTTAAGTGATTTTCAAGATCAGAAAAGATTTCTCTAAAATTGGAGAATACAATTATTTTTGTTGGGAAAAGTAGCCAAAGTGTTAACAGGTGGGAAACCCAGATGTTAATTTGTAAACTAATAATCTGATTGGGTCC
This sequence comes from Ascarosepion bandense, assembly GCA_037127315.1. Taxonomy (NCBI): domain Eukaryota; kingdom Metazoa; phylum Mollusca; class Cephalopoda; order Sepiida; family Sepiidae; genus Ascarosepion; species Ascarosepion bandense. Next base: position 1,038,980 of record JBBBDQ010000515.1, read on the forward strand.
AAATTTTGTCACATGCCATTTGAAGGTTAGTACTTCATAAAAGTCATATGGATTTTATATTAGTGGTGCCATCTATATGTCAGGCTCGGAATTTATTGAGTGTTGTGTTACAGTGATATCAGATCCCAACAGATGATGGTCTATGGTCAAAAAAGGAAGTAACTCATTTTGGAATTCTGAGATCAGGGTTGTCATCATTATCATTTAATGTCTATTTACATGCTAGCACAAGTTTTATGGGTTTTTTTGTTGGCTCAGTAATTGAATCTGTCATGAAATATTGAAGCAAATTTTACTAACACCAATCCATTTAGGAACCTGGAAACTCAGTGCTTTTATAGAGACCCCATCTCTAGGAAGCTAACCTACCAAAGTTCAGCCTACCTTATTCTACACAGAGTAGATGTAGAGGGTTTTATATCAGAGATTTCTTTAAGTTGCTATTCCAAGCTAAAGACTCCTACCAAGCCTAACTTTTTCTTATTCTTCTAAATGACCCCAGTTTTGGGAATTAACTAACAGGTGCTACCACTTCAGATCAGGGTAAACCTGGGAACAACAGCAATTAAGAGGTGGCTCAATGCTCCTTTAAACCTCCAGTCTCTCAATCAGAGTCCTTGCTGTCAGATGTAGTTTATCACCATACCCAGGACCAAGGTCAGCTGATTAACTATTTTGGTTCCTGTTTATTTTTGAATAACGGAAAAAGGATTTATTATTATTTCTGTTTTATTTTATAATTTCAAATACTGAATTTCATGACAGCCACTTCCCTAAGCTTAGTAAAATATGATCTTCCTAAGTTTATTTTAACTTTGTTGGTCATAGTAAAATATTAATTTGACAAACCGAATTGCTTAGTTTCCATTTGTTTTCAGGTGATGGATGTTGTCGTTCATTGTTTGGATCTGAATCAGCTAAAGAGTAAAGGACTACAAGAGGTGTTTCCAGCCATTTGCAGGTAATTAATATCATTATTTATTACAGCAGATGATATAGAAGACACCCCCCACAACTTTTAATCAATCAAAAAGTATCTCAAAAAATATTTTCCAGGTCTTTTATGTGAAACTGAGGTATTATATGAGTAAACATTAACTATCAGTATTTGTTACTTCCATAACTCCATTATATTACAATATTAAATATAAATAGAGAACAGTCTTATATGGTATTATATATTAGTATGACACCTTCTTTGACATTTTTATTTACACAGAAGATTGCAAGGCTAAAACAAAATAAAAAGTTATAGGTAAACTTACCCAAAACTATTAAAATACATTTAAATTCCCATTTTTGTTTCTCTAATCCTTGTTGAGCAATGAGAAAATTCTAAAGAAAACAAAAATTAGGACACATATTTAAAATCGGAGTTGAAATTTGTGAGACACATATAGGGAAAGAGAGCTTAGAAAATGAAACATACGCAAGTCATGTTGAAGGTAAAAACAGCAGAAGAAACTGAATAGACAACCTAACATTATTTGGTTATTTGTCGATTGTTGTTGAGCCCTTAGCTGTCAGTAAAGTTGTGAACAAATTTTTGGCACTCTACGCCTTCATCATCAACTTGACGTGGGCGTAGAGCGCCGAAAATCCATTCACAACTTTACTGACAGCTCAGGGCTCAACAACAATTGAGAAATAACCAAATAATTCAACGATGCTACTCAAAAGGAATATGAATATGTTGAAGACTACCTAATGAATTTGGATAATTGGATGGCAGAATGACGATAAAGAGGAATGATAATCAAATTTTAAAAACGAAATTGTTGAAACCCTTGATGGCTCCTGTCTTGAAAGCATGATACATGCCTGGGTGATCATGTGTCTTTCTGACTAGGCAGAAGATTTTCCTGCAGTTGGTTGCCATTTCTTTCTGTGGTAGACTGGTTGTCAATCAAAGCAATAGAACTCAATCTTACCTGCTATTTAACCCATAAGTAGAGGGAGAAAAGATAGATTCATATCTTTCCCAAGAGTATATGAGCATAAATAAATGTAATGAATTCAACTGGAATTTAAACGTGGCTTTCTGATTGCTTATTCCAAGCCAATATTGCAACACAACGCATGTCTTATAAGAAACTATTAGTAAAAAAAGCAACACCAATAATATATGATTGTTGTCATCATGTTTTTCCAAATACATTGAGATAGATATTAATTTTTGACTAGCTTTTCTTTGGCTCTTGTTGTACTTTTGTGGCAAAGGAGGGTATTTAACCCCCCTTACCCCACTCCTGAAGTGAGTTGTGACATAAGGTCAGTTTTTAATATGAGGACCTGAGCGTATTCACTGTGCGCCAATCAAAATTGTGGCCTTGCATTGTTCAGATCCATCTTTCAGCGAAACATTTTCCATGTTCCATTTTCCATTATCACAGGTATCATCGTCACCGCTATCTGAAAGTTATATCTCTGATCAAAACAAATCTGACCTGTAAAGATTTGCTTTGTGTCACTCATTTTCATGAACAATTCCCTTATCATATGAAAACAAGTTAAACAAACCTTAGACTGTACCTAACAACCAACCCCACCCAAGCTTACAATTACCTTATACACTATAAGTGAAACATACCAGAAAATTCTTGGTATCAGCATTGTTTTAACATGAAAAATATTTCTCTTTCCTTAGAAATATAAATTAGATCACCAGTTAGACTTTAACATCAGTCATGGTGTCATAATCTGATGAAAAAGTAAATCAGAATCCAGATCAAATTGGCTTTAGTAGGCCTTGAAATTGTTTGTACTTCTCAACCAATCTTGAACATTTTTTTTAACCTGTAACCTTCTAGGGTTGTAAGTACACCACATGTGCTGCCACAGCAGAAGCTGTAGTTTTTCCAGAGCAAGATGCACCCAACTGTCTCTAGGCTAGTTTTGAATTCATAATTTTTCTTCTCCTAGACTGGTTGCCACTCAAGGCTATAGGATTTAGTCTATCTTGCTATTTACCCATAGTTATTTATTACTCTACTGAGCCTTCATTGTCTATTATTTCACCGTGCCTCCATTGTCTATTACATCGCTGTGCCTCCATTGTCTATTACACCACCGTGCCTATTATCAAAGTGTTATTCCTTGAATATTTTTAGGAGCATAATGTAATGAATACTTGTGGATAGAGTATGAGTACTTGTAGATTGTATAATGAGCAAATTTTTATTGTTAGTTTTGTTCATTTTACACTTATGCCCTTGGAAAAGGCATGAATCAAACTCCTCTATTGATAAAATTGCATGACAGACTGTATTCTGTTGCTTTGTAGCCAGTCTAGAAGGAGGATAACCCTAAATTCAAGCCCTCTGCAAATAATAGTGTAGTGTAGTCTGCGCTCTTTAGCTATAGTAGGGCAGCGAAGACAGAAATTCTTTAATACATTTGTATACTTTTTATAATATCCATTTTTAAAGCCATAATATTAAAAAATCTTTTTAATATGTCCATTTTTAATGCTATAATATTCAAAAGTCTGTTATAATCCTAGCAGATAATTTTTATTCTTTATAATAAAGGATTTTGTAATTGATATGAAAAAACTATTTGGTTAAAATTTTCAAGATCCGAGAGATTTTGCCTGATCATTTGTTTTTTCCTTAAAATATGGAAAAATTTCCAAAAAAATTATCTGTTTTCCTTTTTAATTTTAACAAAATCATCCCTCTTTTTCCTATCCAGATTTGGCATGGTAACATACTGTAGTCATAATAAGCGAATCTGGGTTGGTGCAAAGAATGGAACTTTAGCATTCTATGAGTTGAAACCTCACTCCAAGTGTACTGTAAGTATTTGATCCTCAATCTCGATTCAGTTTGTTTGTGTATATATATATATATATATATATATATATATATATATATTTATTTATTTATTTAGAATTTATAGCACAAATATGTTATAATATAACTACAAAAGTATTTGTGTCTTATCAAGATCACTTGATAAGACACAGTGTCGAAACAAAATGGCTACTTTTGTAGTCATATTATAACATATTTGTGTTATAAATTCTGAATAAATATTATTTGCTTTGCCTTGTTTTGAACACTTTTTAAGAATAGTATTTTTTTTTTTTTGATAAGGAGTTTTATTCTATGCATACCTACCCTATACTTGTGTGTATGTTTGGGTATATATATATATATATATATATATATATATATATAATTGTAAGTATATTCAGTGAATGTGACTGGTTAAGTTAGTTTAGACTAGTAATGACCAGCCTTCCCCATTCCTCATTTTTTAGCCTTTTACCATAATTGTATTTATTATTATACAATAAATATTAATTCTCATTAGATTGTAACCAACTTCATGACTTTATCAGATAATTGGAAGATTAGAACAATGAATTGAAGCTTTTATCCTCCATTTTGCACTGTGGTGTTTTTTTTTATACCCTTGTTTTAATAGGCTTTATTTCTATATGTATGTTTTTTCTTTCAGACCATCACTGCTCATACTGGTCCTGTCATAGCTGTAATGGTATCTCCAGATGGGAAGCATCTAGCTTCTTACTCCCATGCTGACTGTAAACTTAAATTTTGGCAGGTAAATTAGGCATATTTTAATTTGAAGACATTCATCACTAAAAATTATTTCTTTAGTTCCTCAGTAATTCTATCTGTAACTTTTGATTGCATTATTATGTTCTATTATCACCAAGCTGATCCTGAATTTTCACCTGTCACGATGAATGGGGGGGAGGGTCCCTCAGGGATGCCCCATGTCTTGAGAAGTGGAACTCATTCAATCCATCGCTAAAGATACTGCCTAAAGTGTTGGTTCTCTGTACCACTTCAGTAAGTACCTGACTCCTGATATCTTTCACTTTACAAGGTCTGGATTAAGTCAAAAAATGGAGTACATCTGCCATATATGGACAGGAGCTGCCTGGTCTTCACTTTCTAATCTCAATGGAGTTCAAAAGCATCTTCATGTCCTTGTTGGGAACAAAATATTTTCCACCTTACAAACATGGGAGAAATGTCAAAAGTCCCTTGATGGTCTATCACTATTTTCATAGAAAGGTTTCAGACAAACTGCATTCCTTATTTTGACCAGTTTTAACCTTTATGGATAAGACCAAACATACTACATACTTGTAGTGAACCAACCTCATTCTCTTATTCTCTTTGTATTCCACTTAAGCAGCAGCTTCTCACATACCAGTGTTTTGTGCTTCCCAATCACTATAATTTTAACTTGTTCAAGTCTAGCATTAACCATTATCTTCCCCACATATCTGTCAAAACCATCCCACTTACTCTGGGGTCTTATGCAGAGTGAACATCATTGTAAAAAAAAAAAATCTCACAAAGCATGAGTTCTCATTAATTGTAAAATATGTTGTGAGTCAATACAAGATATTTCATCATGAAAATATGCTGTCAGTCAATACAAATATTTAATCTCTAAAATATACTGTCAGTTAATACAATATATTTCATTTATGGAATATTCATCTAGTTAATACAATATATTTCATTTAGGGAATATATTGTCAGTCAATACAAAGTATTTAATCTCTAAAATTTATTGTCAGTCAACACAAGATATTTTATCTAGGCAATATCTCAGTCAATACAAAGTATTCCATCTCTAAAACGTACTGTCAGTCAGTACAAGATATTACATCTAGGAAATATGTTTTCAGTAAATACAACTTATTAAACTTTAAATTATATCGTCAGTCAATACAAGATATATCATTTAAGAAATATATTGTCAATCACTATAACCTTAATCTATAAAATTTTACATTTCTGAGAGTCAAAGAAAAAATTAATTTTTATAAGTTTTACTTGGATCTTTTATAATCTACCTTGTATGATTTTGATCAAACGAAAAATATTGCATTTACAAAAAGAATTCAATCTTGCTACGGGTCACGGGATCTTAATGTGGCAACTCTTGTTTAATATAAAGAAACTTTCTTGTAAAATTTAGTTTCTTTTTATGTTCACTTGTCTTAATTTTCATTTTTTTGTTTTCAACAGACAGCTTCATCCAACATCTTTGGCATTGGCTCCCAGCAAACCAAGTGTGTGAAACAACTCTCCACACCTCCATGTCATGTAACACCAATGACTAACCTTTTAAAACTGGTCCGACTTGTGTGGCTTGACAATCGAACTGTGGTTTTGTTAACTGTTGATGGCACAGAGGCAAAATATACAATATGAGTTTAGTTAAAGAAGGAGAAGTTTTAAGAAGTAAAAAGAAAAAGGAATCATATAAGAAAAAAGACCAAATGAAGTGGTTGGATAACCTTTTCCAAATGCCCTCACCAACACCAACAGTATAACCACCACCATTTGCTGATATAAAAACAATAGGAATGAAAAGAATAAAAGGCTTAAAAAATAAGCACTTAGTGACATCAAACAGTATTGTTCAATACTGTTATGGCTGTGACATAGTTTCAAGTCCCTATTTTTTTTCTCCAAGAGATGTAAAACATTCTTGAGGTTTTTTTGTTTTTTTGATAGTAAAGTACAATTATTTCATGACAACCTAAAAGTTATAAGTTGATAATTATACATTATACAAAATGTAATACAAAATTATGAAGTGTTCATTATTTTCTATGAACCAGTGGATTGATCTGATTGGAATATGTTATCCTGCCATGGGTTATTTTATTACTGTGTCCTGGGCATAGTTAAAAATATAAATAAATAACACCATAAAAATAGTTTCTATTTATAGCATGATTTTGATTATTTTTGTTAACCTATGCTCTTAATAAACTGCATGTATTTTTCTTACTAATTTATAGCAAACATTTCTCCATTGCTGGAAAATTCCATACTTATCTGTATAAACATTTTTTCAATTCTGTAATCATTTTGGCAATGCACCAATTTAAACACCAGTATTTAAAGGAATGAAAATGAGTTCAAAAACAGGAATTTCCCAGTAATAAAATGAATTTTGTGGCAAGAATCACTGAGTTGAAGATAGAAAGATACTAATATTGACAGAAGATCACCCTAAAATCTATAGAGAGGGAGAGAGAAAGAAAAGAGAATTAAAATCATTTATATAGATGTTCTGAGAAATTGCTACTGAATTCTAAAAAGAGAAAGCATAAATAATTATAAAGAGGTTAGGTGTAAAATCAATGGCCTACCAAGAAGATTGTTATATCTTATTAAAGGCATCAATTTTAATGAGTGCATTTTTTTCTTTGTACTATATATATATATATATATATATATATATATATATATATTTATTATAAATTATGTTTTAGAACATCTACATAATTTTTTCTATATATGTCCTCTTTTCTACAATCATATGTTTGTTTCACTGTTGGGTCCCCAACATTTCATCAGGAGGAAAGATGAAATGTTGGGGACCCAACATTGAAACAAACATATGATTGTAGAGAAGAGGACATATATAGAAAAATTATGTACATGTTCTAAAACATAATTTATAATAAATATTCACAGCTCTATACATCATATATCGAGCACTGTTTTAAATTAATGTTTTGGACGGGAAAAAAAATTTTTCTTTTCTCTCCTCGTTCTATACTCACTCGGAGATATATAATTTCATCTTAAGCTAGGTGATAATGATACTAGGATGCAATTTATTTATATATATGTGCAAAATTTTTTTTGAATATTCTGAGTTAAAGGTAACATTTGATTTTTTTCAGTTTGATAAAGCAGTGTGTGATTTATAACTGTTTAATTATGTGTTGAGTTTTACGCACAATGTTATATATATATAATTTAGAAAAGATTTTTGATTTACTACGATTTCAATTGGTAATACATATTTCACTGCATAATGATGTTATAATTGCAGCTCGTCAGACCTAAATGGTACAACAGTTGATCCTCAAAATACCCCACCCCCCATTTTTTTTGCACAGACGCTCACATGTCCATGTATAGAATAGACATTTGTAATGGTAATTTACAAAAGATTTCTCGCTTATTTAAAAAGAACCTCAAAGAATAGAAAAAAGCAAGGATAAAGAAAAAGTAGACGATTGATTAATAGAAAGAAGAGAAAAAAAGAAAGGACAAAGAAATAAAACAAAAAGAAACAGTATCCAGGGAAGTAAAATGTTAACTTCATGTATCGACAACATAGCATCTATATATATATATATATATATATATATATATATATATTGAGGTAAAAAACCCAGTGCTTAAATGTCATCATCAGACCATGTGTATTGTGTTTGGCTTGACTAGTTATATATGTTGCATATATGCTTCATATGAAAAATTCTCTTTGAGTATGCAAAATAATGTAATTAAGATTCTAATATTTTTCAGTTGACCTAATAAATATTTATGAGCATTTTATAATTTTCTAGTAACTAACATTTTGTCTTTATTTATCAGTACTTTATTTTCAAATAAATACAGTTTTCCTCTTGTCTCTTTCATTTATTTATATATATATATATATATATATTGATGCATGTTTCATTAAAAAATATAGACAAGTATTGTTGATTTATTTTATGTAAATTTTTTCATATCGTCTGATAAGCTTAATGGCATTATTGTTGAAAGAGGAAAGAAAATCACAATATTGATACATGTTTTTATTTAATCCTTTCCGAGCTTTCGGCTTACATCAGCCATTATCAAAGATGATAATAGTGTTGGTTGTATCAAACAGTTCGTGGACAAACAATAGTAGTAGTTGTTTATTTTGTTTGTGTGGAGGATTGGTGAACATGTGCGTGCATGCTGGAAGCGAAAATCGCACTACAGCTTGTGGTGTTTCACATGACCACATGAGAGTGGGGGCAAGAAGTATTAAGTATGGAAAGCCATTGGGATAACCAGTCGCTTTTGTTATCTGTTATAGGCATTTGAGAATGTTTGTGGAGATTTCATAGTTAATTTTGTTCAGGTTAGTTTTCAACTGTTTTATGTATATGGCTTTGAGTATTTTTATTTTTTGTTTATCGTTTTCATGTTTAAGTATAGTTGTGTTTTTGACAAGGATTTCGCAGAATTGTGTATATGGCCTGGTATGTTGTTTTAGATGTCTAAAAATGTTAGAATTGTCATTTAAATGTAGTGTCAAGCATTGTGAGAGCGAGTTTGTAGTGTGACCAACATAAATATTGTTTAATCTGTTGGAGATACAATATATATACATAAATTTTATCTCTTTTTTACATTGAACACTTTTTATTATTACCGACAGCACTCACTGTGCACTATATATATATATATATATATATATATATATATATATATATATATATATAAACATGATAATGAAATTTTATATGTCAAGAATAGAATTTAAAGAGAAGAATTTTTGTAATAATAGTTAAAGCACTTTCTGTATTGTAAAAATTATCTCGAAAAATTTTAAAATTAACAGCTTCTCTTCTTCATGCCTATGTGTAGTCACAATAGAATCAACCAACTCAGTCCGATGAGGTCATAAAAGATGAAATATGTTGCAAATAAAATTTTTCCATATTGTCTCACAATTTCCTCAATATGTTTATATATATGAAGGGTCATTGAAGTCAGTACAGAGCAGTGACTGTCTGTTTTATGCTTGAATGCAATCTTCAGGCCATACACTCTATCCATGATATTGAGCACTACTTTAATCCATAAACATAGCATATACCTTGAAACTGTATTTTTATCATATATATATATATATATATATATATATATATACACACACACACACACACACACACACACACAAGTTTCATTAAAAATGGCAGACAAAGTACTATGGTTAAGTTTCTTTTTATATAATTTTTCATCTGGTCTTATAATTTTTTTTTTTTTTTCAGAATATAAATTATATAAAAATTGGAGAAATAAAATATTTGGGTAATTTTTATATAATGTATGTTCTGAAAGAAAAAATGATATGATCACATGAAAAATTATATAAAAAACTTAACCATAACACCTTATCTGTCATTTTTAGTGAAACATGCATGAAAGAGAGATTGCTGCTTAAATACCCAATTTTGAAATATATATTGAAAATTTCAGGTTGAATTTAAGCCCTGACGAGTGAAAACATCATAATGGTGCCTTCACGAAACTTTGAAGTCAGCATGACTGTGCTTAGCTAAGTGACAAACTTCTCCACATTAATCATATAATATATATATATATATATATATATATATAATTACTTTATAGATAGACTATTTGTGAAGATTATAAGACTTGCTTACTCATTTATTTCCCTGTTGATACAACTTGAGAATCAGTAATTTTGTACATTCTATTTTATATGAAACTGGATAAAAATGCCAGTAAATACTTTTGTTCATCAGACAAGAAGATAAAAGTAACTCGGGAAAGAAATTTTTTTAGTCAGTGGTTCTCAGAGTTCTAAGTCAAATTCCTCCCTATGTGATCTCCTGTTTCTTCAATTCCTCCCCCATTTTGAACTGTCATGATTTTCACGTATAACCGAACTTCCTCTCTGATTCTTCCTTAAAATTAAATTCCTCCCTTGGGTGCTAAATGTCCCCCTTTGGAAAATCATTAGTTTATGATGTCTTTATTTAATTAATTAACAAATAATTATATTTTATTTTGTTAATTTGCCTGTGTTTGTTTAAAATATAAATTAATATTTTTTGTTGTTCTTAATTGATAATGAAATGCAATTAAACGAAGTTATGATGGAATCCGCCACCTTCCAAAATGTATTGAACTTTTTTTTCTAATCAATGCCACAAAGCCACTAAAATGTATATTGTGACTGAGAGTAAAAGGAACTGGAAACCTTAGCTGAGGAGAAAGGACAATAAAGAACAGAATTCAAGGAGACAGAAGATGACAACTGATGTTGCATTTAAATATTTGAAGATCAGAGTTGACAGGAAAACAAGAAAATGGAAGAGAGTTCTATAGGTGAAAAGTGCACAAGAAGAAACTATTCCAACAGTAAAACAGTGAGACCTACCTGCCAATCTAGTACTACACTTGAGTACATGAAGTTAAGGCATCAAAGAGGGAAACTCATCAGAACAATTACTGTGAAAATATTTATATGAAAAAAGTAATTTTAGCTTTATCAAAGCTTTACTGTTAATTGTTCTGATTAATCCACCTAAAGTTGAAAACACTGAAAAAGTTTATTCAAAATGTATATAAATAGATAAATTGTTGTTGAATTCTTAAAATATATTGTCATGGATTAATAAATATAAAGTAATTATGCTTGATTCAGGTTCAAGTTCCACTGGTGATTAATTTATGTTGTATTAGTTTGCAGATTTTAATATTTTTTTTTTAAATTCAGTGTCATGAAATAATTATATTTAGCTATTTTCATATCTGTTAAGTATTGAAATTTTACATTTGACTTACTTGTACCAACTTGATTATTTACTTTGTGTCTTTTGACAAATGATTGCTGGTCAGCTATTTGAAATACAGAAAGAAAAAAATATTCAAATTTTGTTTTTTGGTTCTTGATGTCAAACACAAATTGAGATTATTCCTTCCTATTAAAAAAAAAAAAAAGAAAAGAAAAGTTATCTCTGTCCCATAACAGTTGTTAGGTATTGTCCAAGAAATGTGTATGCAAAAGTAATAATTTTTATGGGACAGTAATATTTCTTTCATTTTTTCTTTTCCATTTTTCTTTTTTAGGGTGATTTTTTTTTTTAATTGCTTTTTGGCTCTAAAATTTAAATCAAATGAATTGAAAGTAAGTTTTTAAAAAATATTGATTAAAATTCTGAAGAGAAACAGTTATTATTACATCAATTATTTTATATTTATTTAATGAACCATCGTTGACTAATATTAATTTTTGAGTTTATATTTATTTTCTCCTAATTGTTTTAGTTATTTTTATTGCAACTTATTCACAGCTGTGAGTAGATGGCACAGGAATGGAAATAAAAAAGAACTTGGTGAGATTTGAACTCACATCTCTATTGCCCCAGGGAAGCAAAGGAAGTGAGTTCAAACCTCACTGAGAACTTTATTTTTTTCTTTCTTTATTTTTTTTTTTAACCATGTCACCTCCAAGCAAGGTAATTATGCTACTAGTACACAAGGGGTTACTTGGAGTTTTGTTTAAAATCTTCACTCCAAGCTAGGTTGGACTGTCACTAGTATGAGAGAAAAAAACAGGGTACAGAGGGTGTCAAAAAAGGATAAAAGATGGATGGGATTCAAGGAAATAGAAGATGGCAATTGAATTTGAAAAGAAATGAGAAGACTTTAGTACTTTAGTGAGAAGAAAGGACAATAAAAGAACAAGATTCAGGAAGATAGAAGATAGCAATTGGCACTATATATATATATATATATATATAAGAGAGAGAGAGAGATGGATTGATGGATAAAAATTCAGTAAATTCTAAAGTTTTTCATGCACAAATGTTTTGTATAAAGTGGTCAGTTGCCTGCAATGCACAATCTTTCTCCCTCATTGCATCTTGACCTGTATAGGTACACTCTGGTTCTCATGTCAGACAATGCTACAACTGCAGACTTTTCTGGATACTAGTTTTCCATCTGGCTGCCACTGACTCCCATAAGAAACTCATCCACTCTTTGAATAAGAAGACACACACACACATATGGTCTTTCTGAAAAGTAACCGGATGTATCTGTTCTTCATTGTAAGAAGCATTGTCCACAGTGAGTTCTTGCAACAGGACTACACAATGAATCAGCAAATCTACAGAGATTTTATGGTGTTTGCTTTGCTCAGTGCACAATGAAGAGGTGAGGGCTGTGACAGTACAGATCATGGTTGCTTCACCATGACAATGTATCTGCTCGTAAGGCCCCGAACTTTTGGTAGTTCCAGGCCGAGAAGAACTTTGCCATACTGAAACAACCTTCCTATTCAGCTAATCTTGCTCAATGTGACTTCTTTTCCCCATGCTCAAGGGATCATCAAGAAGACCTGTTTGAAAGGCATGGAGGCTACATGAAATCCAGCATGACAAAACTTAAGGATATCCAAGAAGAATCCTTCCAGCAATGCATAGAAGCTTGGTGGAGAAAGATGAACAAGTGCATTAGACCCAAGGGGGACTTACTCTAAAGGGGAAACCATGTTTGTAATTGAAAGTGTTTGCGATACCAATTCTGTTAATTTTCAAAGAGACTTTGTATATATAATATATATTTACACACACACACACACATGAGTGTAAGTTGAAAATTATCTGCATTTCACCATAACATAACGAGTGCAGATAATTTTTGACTTTCCCTTATACATATGTATATATATATATATATATATATATATATATATATATACTGTGTGCCAAATTATTATTGAGATAACATTTTTTCTAATATTTCAAAAACCATCCAATCAATTCACACAAAATTTTCACACAATGTTGGCAACACTGAAATTTTCATACTGATCAATGTAAAAAAACTGACGCCATATTTGTTATCAGCATGGTGATTTGAGTGTGCCAAATTATTAGAAAGGTTTAGTAAAATTCCCAGAATTGAGCAAACAAGATATTTATTAATGTTGCATGTGAATATTTATAATCAAAAGAAACTAATAAGATAATCAAACAAATAACAGATACAAACAAGGGCAGAGTTTTAAACAAATTAATAAGGAATGTGCTTTCCCTATTTTGTAATTGAAGAAGTCGATATGATCCATAGAATTTGTTAATTGTAAAATATCATCTGCTGTAATGCCGTGAGATATGTCAAGAATTGCTTCCTACAACTCAGTGTTGTTCTTGGTGTACAGTCTTCACTTCATGTGCCAAAGGTTTTCCATTTCCGGAGAATTTACTGGCTACTTAATTTTTCGAGGTCCATTGAAGCCTAACTGTTTCAAATATTCAGTAGCCTTGTGAGCAGCATGTGAGGGAGCATTATCTTGCATAAAACAATGGCCCTTTGGAAGGAAACTCTTTGCCATTTCATCAACGGTTCAAGATGTTCCTTCATAAATGCTATGTATGCATCAGCAGCCATTTTGATGCCATCTGGTACTCTACATGGGACTACTAATGTTTTTCCAATAATACCACCCCAGATCGTTATGCCTCCACCGCCTTGTTGGCATCTCAAACACTGATGGCGATTTTGTTTGTTAATTACCCAGGCCTTGCACCATCTGTCTGGCTCATCATGTGTTGCTCAAGTTTCATCTGTGAACAAAACTTTAGAGAAGTCAATCTTCATATTGTCCTCAGCCCATTTCAATTGGTTTCGAATGTGATTTCTTGTCAACGGAGGCTTCGATACAGGTTTGACTGTTGTTGCTATTTCCCTCAGATACCGACACTGAGTACTTTTTGACACAGAAGGATCCCCAATGCAATTGAAAAGCTCTTGACTGGTAAGTCTAGGGTTCTTTGTGGCCTCTCGTTTAAGTCGTGACATGAGACGATGTGAAATAACCCTCGGTTTGCTTTTATCTGCCCTTTTGTGCACTTGTGTAGGGTCAGCGGTGAACTTTTTTACTGTTTGATGACATCTCCCTATCATTTTAGAAATTTCTAGGGTAGATTTACCTTTTGAGAGTTCTGGGGTGATAGTTTTCTTTTCAGCATCACTTAAACTGCTTTTACAGCCCATCTTTTCACTAAATTCTTACACTTTTCTAATAATTTGGCACACTCAAATGCACTGTGCTGATAACAAATATGGCACCAGTTTGTTTACATTGTGCAGTTCAGTACGAAAATTTCAGTGATTGTGCAGGTCAGTGTTGCTAATGTGTGAAAATTTTGCGTGAATTGATTTGACAGTTTTTGAAATATTAGAAAAAAAGTTATCTTGATAATAATTTAGCATGCAGTATGTATATATATATATATATATATATATATATATATACTCTTGCTAGCCAATTGAGTACTATAGAAAAGGGAAATTTCTGAAACAGCAGTTATTTACGGCCTTAGGCTATGTTCTCTGGTTACCATGTTGAATTCTCATTTGGTGCAGTTACACGATTGAACACTTTCAACTGTTGGTGTATTTACATTTCGTAAAAACATTACACGCTATGAAATCTGCCTTTCTCTGACATACGCAAATAGCCTGGTGGATGGATCTTCGATGGCTGACAAATCAGTTGGGTTTCAGTCCTGGCTTGAGGCAAAGGGTTAATCTAGCCGCATGGAAGAGCTGTGATTTAGTGAAACAAGCCTGTCTGTTTATGGTTTATATATATATATATATATATATATATATATATATATATATATATATATATATAATTAGTAAGAATATAATTTGTGACTGATGTTATAATCAGCACCTCAACTTTGCAGTTTTGTAGATAAACATTTTTTGTAATTGTTCTGTCCACTTGTCAGGAAATATCAGCAACTGATTTTGTCATTTTATCGTGTGTGTGTGTGTGTAATATATAACATTTGTAAAAGTTTGTTACTCAGTTGATTGATGTTACCTTCAGTATCCTAACTCCAGAGTTTTGTAGGCAGATTTTCCATTCAATCTGTCCTATCTGTTTTTGAATTTAATGTTTGAAAATTCTCAGTTTTGTTCTAAATCTTTCTTATATTCTTACTCTGACCAAGAAAAACAAATGAATTCCTGCATTTTTTGTTAACTAAATTCCAAGTGTTAAGTCTATTTTATTAGTTTGTTCGGACTAATTTTCTTGCCTTTAGCATAACATTTCAACCATTCTTTCTACTGTTCTTTCTTAGGTGTCACTCATATTAATCCATATTTAGGTGTTTATATAATTTTTATCTTTATATAGTCTGTGTTGTGTTTAGAGATGTTAAAATTGATTATAGCTGTATGATATGAAAAAGGAACATAGTGATCTTTTTTGAATGAAGTTAAGACATTGGAGAGTAAGACAAAGGACTCAACACACATGCCATGCTCCAATCATCCAAGTCAGCAGTCCAAGCATAAATGTTAGCATCATGAGAAAGCCATCGATTAAAATAGAACAGACAATGTTGTCACAAAAATTACAGGGAAAAATAAAGACTGGCTATATGGTTAGACTTTAATTACTCTTGCTCAGGGATTCTCAAAGCGGGTACCAGTATCCCCTAGTGAGCAATGAACATTGTAGGGGAAATTTAAAAAAAAAAGTCATAAGGAGTAGAGAAATCTTTAAAAGATTTCAAGGATTTCCCAGAATTGTCAAGAACTGCAAAATACTGACAATAGTTACATTATAATAGTCTATAATTATGAAACTCTGGAGGAAAAGTGCTGAATGTAACATCAATCAGCTAAGTAATAAATTATATTTGTATTAATCTTATATATAATATATATACAAGCCTGTTTTACTGTATCACAGCTCATCAGTGTGGTTAAATAACCATTTGCTTCAAGCTGGGATTGAAACTCAACTGATTTGTTATCAGTCAGAGCTCTTACCCCTAAGCTATGTCAGACAGGCGAGAGCATAAATAATCATCCGCATACAGATGAATGATAAGATATAGTTTTAAGGTCTGCTATATTTATGGGTTAAAGTGCTCAATATTAGGGATAAAATGTATGTAGATATAAAAGTGGACACTGAAGTCAACACTCAGAGGAAACAGTCTGTTTCATGCTAAATGCAATCAATCGACAAATGCATTTAGCATGAAACAGATTGTTTCCTCTGAGTGTTGACTTCAATGTCCACTTTTATATCCAAAAAGATACAGAAAAACTTACAGTAATAATAAATGTATATAAAAAATAAAAAAAATATAAGCAGTAAATTGATGATAACCCCGGAAGAGAGATCAGACAGGACTGCCTACAAAACTCTGGAGTTGGCATGCTGAAGATAACATCAATCAGCTAAGTGACAACCCTTTTATTTATATAAATGTATCCCAAATACTGCTTTTGAATACATATCTTTCCTGATTCTCAAAGTATACAGATTTACTATTTCGTATCTTAAGAAAGACAATTTTTTTAGGAAATAGATTAAATCTGACATATTTTAATGTTATTTGTTTAAACTTTATTTTGAATGGATACTCATATTTAAATAGATGTTCTGTTTTTATTATTAAACAGTATATTTATTTTACATCTACCAGCCTAAATATTCAAGAAACTTGTTAGAAATATGTGCTCTCTGGCAGATATGTATATTTTGAGAATGGGGAAATATATGTGTTCAAAAACCCTATTTAGGCTGTGTTTGATCAGGAGATCCTACATTGGTGAGAGGACAAGGCATATGATATATATATATATATGATGTGCCTTGATGTCTTCTACTCAAAAAAGAGCACTGGACATCAGGGCATGAATAAATCATCACCAAACTCATCCCTTTCATGAATTGTCAATTCTTTACTTATCAATATACATATAAATTTTACACCATATAACTCTTGTTTTTAGTTATATTTTGCAGTAAACTGTTTAAGTGGTTATTAGTTTTTATCTTATTTGTCATTTTTAATAAACATGGAAATGGATCATTAAAATGATCTAGTATGATTTAGTGGAGGGGATATGCCAAATAACTTCAAGAATCTTTGCTCTAATTCATTGGCTTTTGTAGGCAATTCTGTAAAACAGTTTCTTTATTTCTGACCTGCACAAACATTGATTAGAGATTCAAAGGATAGAAAATTGTGGAGAGCCATGATCACTCACATCCTGAAAGAACAGAGGGAAACAGGACATAGCAGGCTTGAACACATGGATCAGTAGCACCCAAGAACTCACAAGGAAGAAACTAGACATAGGAAGATAAATATGTGTACTTTCAAATCAAGGTTAAATATCCTAAAATAAAGCAGACTTGAGGAAAGCTAGAGAGCCTATTGGCTGAAACATTGTGAAAAAATACAAAGATAAGGAAATTAGTTTCAATGAACCAAAATGTAACATTTTCAAAACCTTGTCGAAAATATACAAACCAACCAGAATCATTATCATCAGTTCCACAACTGAGTATGGTTGTAGGGTTGCTGAATACCTGATCAGTTTCTTTCACACATCAGGAAAGCTGGAGAGGTATTCCTTTCTGCCTAGTATGTCTTGGTCAGGTTGACCTGGTGGAGCCCATCTCTCTCCAGGTCAAACCAAAGCTGACGTCCTCAAACTTTAAGGCTTTGCTCACAGACACCTGGGCATTGATTCTGCTGAGAGAACTTTGCCTTTTCTGGCTGTTGACTGGCAGTCTAGGACACTTTCTCTGCTCAAAGATGTTATATGATCACTGCTCTGGCTACATGCATAGCACAGCTTTGAAGCCCAAACTATACTCTTGTGCTAGATGACTGTTGATTTGACAAGAAGATTGTTTTTAATCCTACTCACTAAAAAAGCCTGGCAAGAGAAATGGTTTAGTTGTTGATGATGATCCAACCATGTTGCCGATAGTTTACATGGTATGAGTGAAACAAAAATTGAAAAAGATATGCAAATTAGTTTGAATGAACCAATGTACAATGATTAGAGCAAAATTCAGAGCCAAAAAAATGAACCCCTTCCCAATTTGTTTTAGACATTTGACAACAGTGATAACAGTTGTCCAAAGAGCTATGTCACAATAATTCTTTTTGTTTTCTGCAGCCAATGGTGTCACTGAAATACATATCAGTACCAAGCCACAGAGTAATGTGTTATTTTAATACTTAAAAAATTCTAAAAGAATTCATTGTCTTTAAACAATATACTTATGTCTATAGCATCACCTAGAGGAAATATTCTATCAATGGTAACTTTAAATTTTCTAATGTTTACAAAATCAAACATAGACCCCAAACTATCACCAGTCATGATGAACGGGTGTCCTCTTGAGAAGGCCCCATGCATTGAGAGAATATAGGGCCTCAAACTCACATCTGGCTTCAAGTGGAAATCCTAAAGTATAATTCATTGCTAAAGATGCAGGTAAAAGGATTTGCTCCCTATACTGCTGTAGTAAGTACCTGACTCTTCATGCTATTCTCTACCATTATAAGAGCCAGATCAGGTCAGAAATGGAGTACTGTTGCTATATCAGGGCAGGAACTGCCCAAACCTCACTTTCTGATCTTGACAGAATTCAAAAATGTCTTCAAGGCCTTGTTGGAGAAGAATTATTTTTCACACTCTATTTATTTAGTGGATACACTTGTTTGTGTAGATGCCCGGTTTTTTTTAAGATACTGTAAATTACATTTATTGATCCATGCATTTTTTTTTTTTTTTTAAATCATATCACCCCAAGCAAGGCAGTGATGCCACTCATGCACATGGGGCTACTTAAGAGTAGAATGATAGGAAAAAAAGAAAGCCAGGAACCACATCCTAAACAGGAAACAAGGGATGAGCCTCTTCACCTGTTCAATAGACGTGGGTGGAGTGTGAATCGGGCGATAGTTAAGTCTATCTACTGAGAGTCTTAGTAAATAAAATGGGCTCTCTGGTAGAGTTGCTCTGTTTATATATTTTTTTCGATTTTTTTTTTTTTTACTAATGTTCACCCAATACAAGGCCCAAGAACCACTCAAGGTAGGGGGGTGACTGTGCAGAGTAGTATTAGCTTAAGTAAGGATAAACAATAAGAGTACAGAGTTGAAGTAGATTTTTGAAGGAACTAAAAATCCAATCCTAAACAAGGAATAAACCTCTACTCTTGTTTGAAAAATTGAGGGGGACTGTGAACCGGACAACAGGCAAATCTATCTACTCCTGTTGGTGGAGGAGAGAAAAAACATAAAATAAATAATTAGTGAATGAAATTTCAGAATTCTGGTGCAGACATTAGGAGTACAAAGCTGAAGCAAACTTTAGAAGGAACTGGAAACCCAATCCTAAACCTGAAAGACTCTTGTTTGAAAGACTAGGGAGATGAAAATAAAAAAAATTAGCAGGTAGGGACTTCAAGCAAATGCGAGGGAGAGGATATGCTTTTTTAAAAAAAACTGGTAATTAAATATCGCTGGCCTGCAAATGCTCTCTGTGGCTGAGTGGTTAAAGACATCATGGATCAGATAGTGGCTTCCTCTACCAAAGGAGGTTGCAGGTTCAAACTCTGCCAAAGAACATGTTTTATGATTTCTTTATTAGATAATATGTAGAGGGGTAAATATAATTTAAAACAAACAAACAAAAAAAAACAGGGTGTCTATTCACACATGGGTATCCACCAAAAATATAATTTAGAGTAATAATGACTTACATGAAGAGAACCATAAACACCTCTCTTTTTTTAAATATAATGTTTTTTTTAAACAAAGAACACATGTGACCCATGGGCATTTCATTCAACAAGGTAAGTTACTACATTCATTGCTACAAATAACTTTATCCAAAAATAGATGATTTCAGTGATATGCTATTGAATGACAAATTGGAAAAATTCTGTGTAATGCATTTGTTCGTTAGAAAGACTTTATCAGCCTAAAGTAAATTTTCAGCATTTGCCCTCGACACATAATTATAAATGATGCTTATGTCTTGACATTTCCACTTTCCCTAAACATGTTTAATTTCATGAATGAAAATGTTCAAAGTCTTTTTAAATATTGAAATATGTATACAAATGTATATACTATGGTCATTATTATAATTGAGAGGATATATATATATATATATATATATATATATATATATATATATATATATGTTCCACAGACAAGTGCGAAAAAAGAGACTATTAGAATAGAACTTACAGATATGTTTAGCTATTTTAACTGTAAAATGATGAGACTTAGTTACCAATTTAGTAGTACATTTAAATTCATGTGGTGGATATGTCAAGGAGGAAAACTGATTAGAACAATTGCCAGGAAAATAAAAATAAATTAGAACAAAAAAATGTTTTAAAATTTTAGCTTGATTAGCCTGATATGAAAATATTTATATATCCATTTTGGGAAAGCGGTATTTTTATATATCAAGCAAATTTTTAGGGAAAAACTATGACAAAGTGGAAAAGATTTTGTCTGACATGTTTCATTCTTTTGGATTTGTAAAAAACTTGATTGTAATTGGTATTATGACATACTCTTGCCTCTTGAATAAACAGGAGAGGGCATTTATTAAAATTTTATAAATTAAGAAACCTGTTCTATTTTATTTGATCCATCAATTTTTTTTTTTTTTTTTAATCATATCGTCCCGAGCAAGGCGGTAACGCCACTGATGTGCAGGGGGCTACATAGGAGTGAAAAGATTGGAAAAGTGAAAACCGGAAACCGCATCCTAAACAGGAAACAAGGGATGAGCCTCTTCACCTGTTCTTTTACTGATCTCTCTCCTTAATAGTGTTTTTTTTCTTAAAATTATTATTTTATCCAGCATTCATATTTATGATTTCAGCCATCATCCTGAATAAATGTATCCCTGAGCTGGTTCCTGTCCTCTCCAAACTCTACAACTATTGCCTCAATACTTCCTGCTTGTTGGTAGTCAGCATCTGAAGTTCTTGTTTTTAAAAACTTTGGCGAGCCCTCAAACCCTTCTATCACCCAATTAGTTTCTTACTGCTCTTTGACAAAGTGCTCAAGGCTCTTGCAAATGTTGAAGTTGTTAAGCATGTCACCTCTCATGTCCTACTCTGACAATATGGCTTCCACTTCACCAGGTCTACTGCTGATGTGGTAACAGCCATCACAGAATATGTGCTTTTTTTTTTAATCATATCACCCCGAGCAAGGCGGTAACGCCACTGATGTGCAGGGGGCTACATAGGAGGGAAAAGATTGGAAAAGCGAAAACCGGAAACCGCATCCTAAACAGGAAACAAGGGATGAGCCTCTTCACCTGTTCAATAGACATGGGTGGAGTGTGAACCGGGCGATAGTTTAGTCTATCTACTCCAATTAAATATATCCATTAAAATGAGAAGTTAGTGTTATTTTCATTTTTGCAAATTTTATCCAAGGCATCATGTATATTGGTGGAATTGTTTGTTTGTTTTTTCACAGCTTTTCAACCTTTTGCAGCCAGAAAATATTTTTAGATTCTATCAATCTTTTGAGAAATTTTACTGATCCAAGTTCTACTAATTAATGCCGGGAGGGATGAGGGTGAGTTCAATGCACATCTTTACCAAGGGTATTTACACAAAAGTCAATATAATCAACACAACTGGAACACAGCTCTCAGACTTTCATTACACCATCCATGGTATTCTTAAGCGATCACCCATCTAAGTATGAACCAGGAGCAAACAATACATGTCCTATAAATATATGTTTCTTGATCTTGATTGTGTCTTAATAGTATATTCTATTACCTTAGAAAATTGAAAAATCCCCTCATTATTTTATGCTTATATTTACAAAAGAGGCAAGAAAATACCAGTTTATATTAGCTTAATATCCAGCGATAATTTCTATTTTAAATGTCTATGAGGAAAAAATTTGCATTCTTATATCTTGATGAATTTTAATTTAATTGACCAATAACTTTTGTCTTAAAATGATTATTCCTACATCCTAAATACCTTACACCCAGTGGCACTTCTACAGGGTGGCCAGAATTATTATTACTTTAAATGTTATTTTTAGTAGATACCCATATTTGAGTAGACACCTTGTTTTTTATTTTTTTTTTAAACATTGCTGGGCTGCAATGCTCTCCGTGGCTCAAATGGTTAAAGCCCTCTCTCTCTGAATTTTTACTGGCCTCTTGGTTGATCCCCACCACTTTTATAAGCTTTAAAATTTTATGAAACTGATCAGTCTCTGATCTTGATAAGATTTGATCTTTAGCACTTTTCCCTCTGCATTTTCTTTTTCATTTAGCTTTTAAAAGACACATACAGAGACCACTTTGACAAAAAAAACAAAAAAACAAACAAACCAATAAAACAACCAAATAGACAGAAATGGATATTTTGTTAAGGATAGAAAGAGACTTAATAGTCATATTTTTATATCTGAAGGAAGAAAATAATTAGAAATAATGTCCCCAATTTTTTTCTCGCATTTAATTTTTGTGCTTCAAAAAACTTTTGTAGAAGAAAAAAATCAAATCAGACAAATCACACTGTTCTGCACGTATTGACGTGAGTATTAACCCTTTGATTTTATTTTTAAATTAGCCTCTATTGTCTTCGAACAGCTTGAGAGTGGAAAAGAGGGCAAGAATAGATTAGAACTCCACTACTTTGAATGAAAAGTTATTTCATTTAATTTAGTGAATTAACATACTTATACTCTAACTCATTCCTAAGTAGCGTATATGATAGGGGGGTGCAGTATGAAAATGAAGATGCTGCTTGAGTTTGGCCCCTCAGTGCCCCCCTCATTTTCAGAGTTCCACAATCACCACAGCTTACACCTGTAATGTTTTTGAATAATATCTTTAAACATGATCGCTATTTCTGACACATAAGATAGAATATATTTCCATGTTGATGCTATAAGACTTTTTAGTGTATAATGTCATAAAAAGCTATGCTTCTATATACATAAAAAAAACATCTTGTGTGGAAACGTGTAATTCTCAGCATCCATTTTATACTGAATAATTTGTTGGAGAATTCGATGTTGTAAAAAAAAATGTTTTAATCTTTCATATGCCAATAAGAATTAAGCTGAAAATCTTTTTTGGCAAGTTAATCTTTGCCGGAATGAATCTTTGAGTCACAGCAGAGATTCAATCTTGCATAAGATGAACACACACAGACACAAAAAAAAATGTCTGTTATTTGTCAAAGCAGAAAATGTGTGTGTGTGAGAGAGATTTTTAAAAGAATGTTGGTGAAAAGAAAATAAACATTTCAAAGATTTCAGATTACCAGATATATCATTTCAAAGTCACTGTTAAACAAGATGAATTGAAGAAAGTTTGTTTCAGCAGGAAAAAATTTACATTGTCCAAAGAAACTGCAAGAAATCAGAGAATATTTCTGTTTCTGAGATGAAGTATTGTAACTATTTACACTACTTACATTGTTTGGGTGATATATATTGGAATTTTGAACCAACCCTTTTATTTAGTTCCCACACGTAGCCTTGTGGATAAAAGCATTGGTTGAAATGATCCAAAAGTAACTTACTTTGACCCAAAGAGTTGTGAGTTCAATATGTGGCCACAGCAAAGGTGAACAAAAAAATACTTTGAAAGTTGAATTACTAAAGAGAATTAACTGAGGTATCCAGAAAAGCATCACATGTGGAACTAGAACAATTTACTGCCATGGACTAAATAAAGGATTTGGTTCAAAATTTCAATGTATATCAATCACTTGAAGAATGTCAAAACATTGTGAATATGGCAATAAAGATGAGGACAACAGTCTGAACAAAGTAAATAGTGTAAATAGATAATAATACTTGTAGAAAATAAAAGTAAACCCATTTATTGGTTTGGGAAATTTCAATAAAACCAAATCAGAAATTGTAAATCTGAAGAAGATACTATTACAGTTAAAAGACAGAATTCAGTTTAATGTGATTATAAAAATTAAAAAAAATTAACCTTGAATCGACTCGGTCGGAATTTTTTAGTGTAACTGCTGTCTCTAATGTTGCTAATTTTTGTTGCTTGCCTGGCTTCCTACTTCCTTTGTCTTTTCTTTGAATAACATTGTTTTTAACTGCTTTAAAAAAAATCACTCGATTTTAATTTCAGTTATTTTTTCTTGTCTTAGTTATTTCTTAATTATTTTCTTTTAAAAAATTATTTTTTTTCTACAGAATTACATTTTTTTAAAACTTCTCTTTATCCTTTTTATGTAAATATGTTGGACTGTTTTCTTGAAACTGTTGCATCCAACTACCTTAGATGTTGGTACATGTACATTTGTAGTTAAAAGGGTTTAATAAACGCTTAGCCTATCTAAGCTGAGCACACACTGTTTTTCTGTACATGACCAACATTTTTAATGAATGCTCTTTGCTTATAATCTGCATCTGTTTCTTCATACCACTGATCCGCTTTCCACCATTTTATATTGTATTTATAATCTTTAATATCTTCTGAATATACGCATTGTGATTTATATATATATATATATATATACAAGGGCTTTTCTAAAAGTTTTAGGCCTAACATTTTTAAAGTTGTAACAGTAGGTAAAGAATCTTTTTTTTTTTTGTTAAATTATTCAACAAATACATTTTGTTGTGGGGTCAACAAAGGTCAGTTCCACAGGTTGTACAGACTACTGAAGTTTTGCTTCAATAGATCTGGAGGGAAAAGACTTGATGATTGTATGAATACATTCAATAGACACCATAATTGGAAGGTTTGTGTAACAGCATACAATATCACTGTCAAGAGTCTTTGAGATATCTGTGGAATTCTCTCTGATAACAAAGCTACCATCAAGCATTTCACTTTGTTTTTGTTTTTTTCTTAATGTAAATCATAAAATATCAAGTAATGAAAATGTTCAAATAATATGCATTTTAAATGTTATGTCAGTCCAGAGCATAGACGCTTTTGACTCTCCACAGCTTCCTTTTCAATTTCTGTTATTCTTTTTTCCCCTAATATTCACCTTATACAAGGCCTGAAAGCCACTCAAGATAGATTGTTACTGAAGGATGTTGTCATGTGAATGTTAAGAGGTACAGTTTATAAGGATATGAGTAAAAACAACAGTTAAGACTTGAGCAGGTTAAGATTGGCTTGATTGGAGAAAGCATCATTTTCAGTTCCACAAAATAATGATTCATTGGTAGAAGCTGTTCAAGTGAAAGTTACTTCTTACTTGGAAAAGGTAGTGGTGTGGCTTTCCATTGCTTTCTCTATGGTTTTGAATTCAGGGTTTTCGTCTCTTAGAATAGCTGCCAACCAAGTACTCTGCTATTTAATCCATAGCTGGAGGGAGAAAAAGATGGATTCATAATTTTTTCCAAGGGAATTTGTGTGAAATTTAGTGCAAGTGACTAGGCTAGAATATGAATTTGGCACGACAATTCCAATTTCCATGCTGATGAATGTTATGCTTCCTGTAAATCCTTATTTAAATATATAAAGGAATAAAATAACAATATAATTTACAATCACTGTAAAAGGGATAATTTTGGAAGACTTCTCATATAGTCCTCTTAAATCTTTTTTACATAGATTATTCCTAAGTTCTCTGCCTACTCTTAGGTGCCTGGTAGGGGTTTATTTTTATTTGTTTGAGGAAATTTTCTGAGATTATGAAGACCACTTATTTTTTTTAGTTTTGCACTTTTGACACTTTAAATTACTTTTTTGATTTTTGTAAAGAACCCCCTGTTTATTGCATATTGAGAAAAATTAAAACTCTCACAATGTTTAGGTAGTTTCTGTAATTCTTTATGGAACATTGGGCTCCTTTTGACACTACAACTGAATGAAAACTAACCAAACATAACAGAAGTTGTATTCATTCAGATGTGCAAGAATTTTTGTGAGAATTTGGATTCACAAGTAGTCCTCAGAATGATACAATCCAGTTTGAATTCAGAGTTTTTTTTCTCCTAAACTGGTTGCCACTGAAGGCTATAGAACACATTTTTTGCTACTATTTTACCCATAGCTGGAGGGAGAAAAGATGGATTTATACCTTTCTTAAGAGTATTAGTATGTAAGTAAATGTAATGAACTTGACTGAAATTTGAACTCTGATTTCCAATTCCTCCATTTGAATTGATAACCATTACTCCACCATACCTCCAGAATTATTAAAACCTCCCTTATATTGACGAGTAAGATCAGTGTAGCATCTACTTACTCTACTGAACATAGTATTTACAAGTTAAATTTTTCATGCTGATTAAATGTAAGAATGCTGGCATAATGGATATGTCACTTAGCAGATAGGATATTTTTGATCAATCAATGACAAGAAGGATTTCACTAAAAGGCACTGTTCAGACCTTGCTTGATTGGCAAGAGTTCTTCATGGTCAAATTTGTTAAGGCATGTTGAATCTAATGATGTTTTCCCTCTGCCCAGAGAGATGCAGGTTCAAATTTTGCCAAAGGGTGCATATATTTTTCAAATATTCAGGCTGGTAGACAAAATTAAATATATATATTGTTTAATAAATAAATTGAACATCTACTCAGATATGAGTATCCATTAAAAATGACATTTTAAATTGATAAAAGTCTGTCAAATTATTAAATAAAACCTTCTTTAAAATGAATATATATATATATATATATATATATATATATATATATATATATGACATGAACCTGCTTAGTTAAAGTTAGAAATTCTTTGCACAAAAACTATATATGTGAGATAATTTATGAAGCTTAATAGAAGTATAAAGGTATATGTGGGACACCTGATCATGGGGGAGAGATTAACAATTCAACCTAGTAGACCAGCTCTTATATTAATGGTCTTGTGCCATACTAAACTTTGTAAATCTCTCTCTCTCTCTTTCTTTATTTCATATAAGTTCTATTAAGATACTTCACCATGGATTAATTGTGTTTTGTGTATGTTAATGTAACTGTTTTTCATTAATTTCTGCAATCCCACGTTTGTCTTTAGTGATTTGAAATTAGTTCCAGCATACAAGGGATACAAAACACAATCCTTGAAAACAAATGTAGGAACATTTAAAAGCATTTGAGAAAAAGAATGAACTTTGATAAATTTGCCAAATATATATATATATATATATATATATATATATATATATATATAATGAAAATAAGTTGAATTGCTTTTATAAATTCATTGCTAATAGCTTATTTCGCGGAGCTCTTACAGACAGCTCTTCAGACCAAATTCCTCACAACAATGAATGGGCTAGATTTATCCAGATGAAAAGAGTCATAGGAGGACAGGAAAAAAACCTGGGTGAGGGGGTTAGATTTACAGTGTTAGTTATTATGGGAAGCTATATTAATTCTAACAGTAATAATAATATCTTCATTTTGTACATACTAATTTTTTATTGTTTTGATTAGTATTTATAAAATGAAGATATTCTTATTACAGTTAGAATTAATACAAAAAGCTGACAATTCTTCTAGTGAAAATATGGCCCCTAAATTTACTGTCATGTATTTGAGAATGACCTACTAAAAGTTCATGCCAAGGTCATCTTATCCCTTGAGATAAAAATACAGTTTTCCTTAATAACTAACACTCTAAATCTAACCCCCTCACCCAGGTTTTTTTTTTATTTCCTGGCCTTCCATGATTCTTTTTGTCTGGATAAATCTAGCCCATTCATTGTTGTGAGGAATTTGCTCTGAAGAGTGGTCTGTAAGGGCTCCTCCAAGAAATATGCTATTACCAATGGATTTATAAAAGCATCCAACTTTTCCAACTTTTACTCTGATAAATTCAAACATTGAGTTCTCATTGGATTAAAATCCCCTGTGGACTTAACCTTACAAAGTACCAAGGATACTACTATATATATATATATATATATATATATATATATATATATATACACACATCACCTAACCATCAGAATTTACAAGCTGGCATATTTTACTATTTATTAATATCTTAGTTGTAATGTAGTGCTGAAAAGTTTTGGACCTAGTTCACTTCTCAAAATCTATATTTTACTGACTAACCATCAGAATATTGATGCTAGGAAGTGTGTCATGCTGAGAACTTTTCAGCAACTCCTCATGTGTATTCTGAATTTACTGAAATTATTTCACAGATTCTGATATTAATATTTTAAAAAATTCTATAATTATTATGAAATAATATTCTAAAATAATGTTACAATTAATGTTATAAATATTATAAAGTATTATAAAATATTATAAATATCATAAAATATAAAATAATGTTATCTTATAATATAAAATATTATAATGTTATAAATATAAAATAATATTATAAATATAAAATAACAGAATATTATAAAATAATAGTATTAATATAAAATATAGAATAATTCAAACTGAAGAAAAACGACTTTTTTTATGTCTCTTTACAGTTAATTATCTGTGAACACTTCTTTTACTGTTTCATTTTATGTTTATGCCTGGTTTTAATTTTTTGAAAGCATCAAAACTGTTTTTGAGGTTCTGTTTTAACGTAAAATTGTTACTGAATGAGAAAGAACCAAAATAGAGGTTGTAAAATGAAATAGTAATCTTCATAACATGAACAAAATACAATACTCATCAGCTGCTTGAAGTAGATAACCACTGCTACTGATAAACTGTTAGATAACACTATAACCCCCCCCCCCCCCCCCCACAATAGTGCCCAACTTATTTAGAAGGATTGGGACATACCCATTAATGTTCATAGGTATGTATTTGACAGGTTCTGAAAAAATACTCATATTGTAATTACAAATGTGAAAAATGGCTCTGAAAATGTGTTTTTTTCTGTTTGTAGATGCCTCTATTATCAAGGGATTTGTGTATAAGCCAACTACATGTATACTGCAATTCCTGAATTTTTCTGCATGATTTTTAATTTTTCCAGAAAAATTGTCCTGTATGTATCCTGTCACTGAAAATGTACAATTTTTAACCTCCCCTCAAATTACCTGTATATACTGTTCCCCCATATTTTTTGTCTAAAAAACTGATTATGAAAATTTCACTATACTTGTGTATATATGGTATATATATTTGTTTTTAGCTGTTGAAACAATTGTGAAAAAAGTTTTGTAGTAAATAAGATATATTAACAATATTAGACATATTAAAACTAGTTTTCTGACATGCTGTTAAATATTTATGTGTATAGATCTCTTATTTATTTGTAGAATTTTGTTGTAGGATTAATATAATTCAGATTTTTTTCTACATATACTGGGGAAAAAGATATATAGAAAAAATAGAATTCCACTTTCATCTAACTCTCTCAAATTAAAATTTTATCAGTTAATTAACCAATTAAAATTTTATCTTTACGCATTTGAATTTTTTTTTATTTTTTCAAATTTCCCATGAGGCTTTGTTTTCTTCTACTTTGCTTTGTTCATGGCATGTTCTCTAAAATTTTAAAATTGCCTCTTATGCTTCAGTAAAAACAAGAGTTTGAATATTAAAACATTATATGAAAAACATTACATCAAGGAGAATCCATTTGTCATTTCCTGAACAGTGATAGAGAAAAAAAGAGATAATGATAATAATGATGATGATGACAAACAAAATGGCTTTTAAAATAAGCATCATCACTAAGCATTGTTTATATAAGAACTCTCCTTGGTTTTATTGGATAACATGAACTGAATAATCTATAAGATTTCCTTACTTCTGTTTATAATAGTGTGTGTGTGTGTATATATATATATATATGTATAAAATCAGATCAAAGTGTTAAAAAAACATATCTATCTACGCACAATTTATAAGAACCCTTAAGAAAGATTCTGGTCATAAAATTTCTATATCAATCATAGTACTGGAAACATCTATAAGAGATCCTGTATATTAAACATCTATTTCCCACTATCAACCTCACCTTGTTTAGCAGTTGGAATGAATTATTAAAAATTTTTAAAAATTAGAAAGATGCTCATTCAAATTTCTTTCCCAAAAAGTTTCTGATGAAGCTTAAATAAAATTGGAACATGCTAAATTTATAAATGTTTCCATAATGTCCATTATCACAAGTTTTTTTAGTTTCAAATTCAATTTTAACTGAGCACCAAATGACTTATTCAACTCCAGGAGAAAGTCTTAACAGAGATTCCTTCTTGGTTTTATCTGTTGAAGCAGTAAAAAAATGCCGCATCAAAAATAAATCCATTAATTCTTTAGATATATATATATATGTAAAAATATACTCAGTTAAGACAAGAGGAAAACTATTTAAATTGTCTACACGTTTCATCCTGTTATGGACTTTATCAAGGCAAAAAGACGAAATGAGCTTTATTCTAAATTATGTTAAAATGAAGGGAATTCAACTGTTTTCTTTGGACTTTTTATTATGTATGTTAGTCTGTTTTAGTATAATTTCCATAAGCAAAGGTGAGATTGGGAAAAATCTGGGGCGCAAATTGATGTTTTGGTAGTACTGGATAGTGGCGCTCTCAAGAACTTTTCTTCTGAATGAATTGCTTACTCTTTTTATTATTTAAAATTCTAACATCTTGTGACTTTGCACTACACATGAAGGAATTCTAAAACTAAAATATTCTGTTAATCTTTATTAATGATTTGTGAGTGTTTTTATAGTTGGCAACACTGTTTATAGATACGTAATTTATAATAAAGCTCATTTCATCTTTTTGTCCATCACAGGATGAAACGCCTAGGCAATTTATATATAGTTTTCCTCTTGTCTTCTTTTTATTTAACCATATATATATATATATATATATATATATATATATATGTGTGTGTGTGTGTGTATTATATATGATATGTATGTATGATATATATTATATATAGTGTCAAGTTGTGATAATGTTTATTGCCAAGGTTGTTTTTTTTTTTTAATAGATTTTTTAATCATATCACCCTGAGCAAGATAAAAGGTATTTTGACGAGCTTGTATTTTATATATAAGGAATTGATGAATTTATTTATAATCCAACATCATTTTTACTATGAATACTATATTCATGATATATATTTGTTTGAGTAATTGTCCCTATTTTTTTTCTTTTAAAATAAAATAAAAATTGCTTAAATGCAATCTTCTGTAAATTGTTTTTTTACTTTGGCTTGACAATATATGCAAAATTTGCATTGTGGTGCAGTGTATATCAACTCAGAAAACGAGAAATTAGAAATCCGAGTTTGAATTTCAGTTAAATTCATTGTATTCACTTTTGTGCAAATGCCCTTGGGAAAGGTATTATTCTGTCTCTTCTTCCTCCAGTTATGGATTAAATAAAAGGACAGATTGAGTTCTATAGCCTTGGTTGGCAACCAGTCTACTGCAGAAAGTAATGGCAAAAATCTTCTGCCCAGTCAATCAAGTCTCTTTCAAATCATGATCATCCAATCGTGTATCATATCTGGCAAATAACTGATTGATATATGCAAGGTCTATTGCATTATCCTAGTTATTGGGTGGGTGGTAACAGTTAAGTATTGAATTATTCTAGAATACTATTGAGTATAAATAGTTGTGGATTCAAATACAGTAATTTGTAGCGGTTTCATGGCGTTGTTTGTTAACTTTTTACAGATTATTTATTACTTGTTTATTATTACAGTTTCTTGTATTTATGTTTAGCATTACTACTTTGTTAATTTGTTTATTATTTATTTAATTTGTTTATAGAACTGTTAACATTTTTACAGATTAATTTTGATTACTTTATTATTTATTGTTGATCATTATTATTATTATATTTACTTATGTTTATGTGTGTATTCGTAGTTAATTTGTTTATTATTTACTAAATTTCTTTGCTTATTTATTGATTTAGCCTTGTCTATTTAATTTATTTTAATTATTTTTGTCATAGTTGTTTTTAGTTTTTAATTTTCAAGTAACATACTGTTACAGTATATATATATGAGTTCTCACTTGTCTGGACAAACAGTCCTGACGAGTGAGAACATCATAACGGTGTCCTCACAAAACTGTGAATTCAGCATTTCAGCATGACTCTGCCCTATTAAAGAGAAACTCTTTGTGAGTGTGTGTATATATATATATATATATATATATATATACACACACACACATTCTTTTATTATTGAAGATTGTTTATTTGAAAATCATGTGAAACAGAATGCATCTCTTTCCATTGCCAATTTTTCCACCTGTTGTTAAGGGTGAGAGATTTTTTTAATTTCATTTTCCCCAGATTTTGATCAGAATTAAATTTTTTCAGATTTCCTATCATTGTTCATCTGATTTGTACAGTTAAAAAAAACAAATATCAAGATCTTTTACTTTTTTTAAAAATTGATTTCTATGAGCTTGATGAATGAATGAATGAATTAATTAATTAGGTTGATTAATTACAAGTACTACCTTACCTGTCAGGTAACAAATGCTCTTTCCATATTTCTAGAGAGAACAAATAGACAGTCTTGTCCCTCACATCTTACTATATCCCCCCGCAACCGTTTCTAAGCAGTGATTATTCATGACTGCCTGTTGCATGTGTTTGTTATTATGTACAGTATGATGGATGTTAAATTTGTTGTTGAGATTTTGTAAATTATGAAATAAATATTTAATTCTGTGCAATAATACTGATTTTTGTTTTTTGTTTGTAATTGTTGAAATACCACCTTTGACAGGCTCGGCATAATCTTGAGCAACTTGCTATTTGTCTATACTTCTCAAAGACACCTGGTCCAGTGGATGAAAGTGTTGATTAGATCCAGTGATTGACTCAAAGAGTTGTGAGTTCAATACTTGGCTACAGCAGTAGTGAACAAATACCTTAAGAAGTTGAGATAAAGGGAGATAACTAAAACATCTGGAAGTGGCATGGCACATAGATTGAGAACAATATACCCTAGTGATTAAAATAAAGGAATAAAGGGTTCAGTTGAAATTTCAGTTACCTGAAGAAGGTCGCAGCACACAATGACCAAAATGTCGTGAATAAAGCAATAAAAATGTGGCATATAAAGCTGATATGCCGCTATAATATAATAATTGTAATTAGCAGTTAATCAACTTGGAGTTATTTCCCTTTTTAAAAACAATCTATACTTAAGAATCATTACTATAAATATAAAACATTATTATAAAATGACAGATAATATTTTCTGGCTTTAATAACCTTTAAAGGGTTGATAACCCATAGAAAATTAATTTCATCTTTGTTGTTATCATAACATTTTGGCTGTTGTGTCTTCCTCAGATGTATATCGATATACACCTGAAGAAGTTCGAAGAGCACAACAGCCTAAACATTATTATAATAACAACAAATATGATGAAAATAGTTTGAATATAAATAGTGCAGATCACTATTATATGAATAAATTATTGTGTGTGTTTGTCTGTTGCATCACTTTTCCCTCTAGCTATGGGTTCAATAGCAAGAAAGATTGGCAACTCTAACAACTAGTTTTAGAGAAAAACAGAATTCAAAACTGTATTGACCACATTATGGTTTGTCCTTTGGCAAGGCACACAGAAGTCATTCCAACTCAGAATTATGGTGAAGACCAAATTTGGCATTGAACTGAAATGGTGTCATGCAAAAGACAATGGATAAGAGCTTATATTGCTCCGATTTTTGTCTGAATTTTTAGGATGAGGAATCATCATTATTTACACTATTTATATTTGAACATGTGTTCTGGTGTAATGAATATCAGTTCCAAATGAGAAATTGGACAGCCAAGTTCAAATTCCAGTCAAATTTGTTTCATTAACTTGCGCACAAAACCTTTGGGAATGGTATTACTCCATCTCTATTCCCACTAGCTATGGTTTGAATAGCAGGACAGGTTGGGTTCTATAGCCTTGGCTGACAACCAGTCTACCGCAGAAAATAATGGCAACCTACTGCAGGAAAATCTGTCCAGTGTTTTGAGACATGATCGTCTAAGCATGCATCACATACAGAAATTAACTGACTGATACTTGGATTATTGTTCTCATCTTTGTGTGGCTTACAGCCATTTCCTGTAAAATAATCAAAGTTAATCAATGTCAAACATGATCAGTACTTATATGGGTGACCACTTGAGAATACCAAATTTTGAAAGTTTGGCTGATGTGGATGGTCTAATAGATAATGGCTCGGAATTCTTAATCAGAGAGATAAGTTCCAATTCCCGTCGGGTTTGTTTTATTCACTTATGCACAAATATCCTTAGGAAAGTCATGAATCTACTTCGTTTTTGCTCAGCTATGGATTAATTAGTCAGACTTGTATGACTAAACGATTATTAATTGAAAAAGAAAGAAATTCTTACAATGTAAAAATATTTTATGGCTATTTAAACCTGCAAATGGTTGATAACCCATAAGAAATGAATCCCTCATTTTGTTGTTGTGATCATAACGTTTCGGCCGTTGTGTCTTCCTCAGACGTATATCGATATACACCTGAAGAAGGTCGGAGAGCACGACAGCCTAAACGTATTATAACAGCAACAAATATGATGAAAATAGTTTGAATATAAATAGTGCAAATCACTATTATATAAATAAATTATTGTGTGTGTCTGTTTGTCGCATCATGAAAGTTAAATTGATAATTAAAAGGAGAAGGCAATAAGTCTTTTACACCATATGTAGATCTCCATAGACGAGGAAAATAACTACAACAACAGAAATGTGGTTCTACAGAAAGATACTGAGAATTTCGAATTCGGAGCGAGTAAGCAAAAGGAAGTCTTAAAGAAAATAGCAACAGAATGATCACTTATACTCATATTCAGGAAAAGATAATACGAAGAAAGGAGTGCTTGGAAAATATAACCTTACAGTGCATATTAAGGGCAAGAGATAATTTACCCGTTACCACCCCTATCCGACGAGCTTTTGTAAATAGATGACAGAATGGTGAGAAAGGAAGGAGGCTTTGCAAAGGTTGAACCCTACTAAAATGCCCAATGTACAGGAAGCTGTGGAAAGCCATGATCACCAACGTCCTAAAGGTTCATGGTACATAGAAAAAAGTAAGTCTTAAATTGTCAACATTTCTTAGATGAAGTATTGTCAATTATTATTTTTCTTTCATCTTATTTCTCTTTTTTTTACACTAAGTAGTAACTGTGATTTTCTTTTTTCTTCATACTTTGCTAAGCTTTTGGAATCTTTCATTTATCTACTTTAATTTTGATTTCAGTAAAAATGTCTCCGGGTTAGTGAAGAAATCAAAAACTTCCATTCTCTTCCAGCAGTTACATTAATAGATACACGTTTTCATTCCTGTTTAAATTAGGTAATATGTGTGTGTGTGTGTGTGTGTGCGTGTGTGTGTGTACGTGTTATTTTCAGATAGAATTTATCTGTAAAGAAAAGGT
Source organism: Ascarosepion bandense (assembly GCA_037127315.1). NCBI lineage: Eukaryota > Metazoa > Mollusca > Cephalopoda > Sepiida > Sepiidae > Ascarosepion > Ascarosepion bandense. The sequence goes on from JBBBDQ010000515.1 coordinate 1,074,741, forward strand.
GAGTATAAAGGCAAAAGGGAAAATTATAATAATAATAATAATAACATAGAAGCAGGCATATATAAAATAAGTTGTCAAAACCATTCCTCACAATACATAGGGGGAATATGCAGAAATTAAAAATAAAACGTATTTATGAACACAAAAGGAACTTATACATAACAATTCATCCAATGCTCTAGTCATACACAGAGATAAATGCAATCACAATTTTGATCTAAAAAAGGCTCACTCATCAAAAGAGAAAGTAATTTGCTTAGAAGGAAAATTCTTGAGAGTGCCACAATAAAAACGTGTTATTGGTCATTTTGCTATAAAAACATTATGTTGGTCATTTTACTATAAAAATGTAAAGTAGGTCATTTTCCTATTAAACGCATTATTTGTCATTTTGCTGTAAAAATGTATTATTGGTTTTTGTTTGTGGTTTTTCCATAACTGGGACCCTAACAGGTGCTACCAACCCGGGTCAGAGTGGACCTGGAAAAAACAGCAGTTAAGAGGTGTTTCCCCGCTCCTCAAAACCTATAATCTCCCGATTAGAGGCCTTACTGCGGGATACTATTCTTCTTCTTCAGTTGCAGTGTCCCTTCAGGACGTAGGTGATCATCCTTTTGCGTAATCATGTTTCTACTGCCTCGATCCTCTCCTTCCCCCACCCTTGAGGAGATTGTCCAGTCATCACTACCATATAGAAGGACTGATATAACATAGCAGTCCAGTACTCTTTTCTTTGTCTCCAATTAAATTTTCCCCTCTCTCAGTACTCTGGTTAGCTTTTGAAATACGTCTTTGGTCATGCCAATGCGTCTTCGGATCACAATGTCGCACTTTCCATTCTCTGTCAGAACGCTACCCAGGTATGTAAATTTCTTTACTTGTTTTATTTTAGTTTCTCCGACTTATAGTTGACATTTTGGTATCTTCTTTTTGCTGATGACCATACATTCAGTTTTCTTGAAGTTTATGCTCAGTGTTTTCTTCTCGCTTTCTCTTGGTACATTTTGTAGGAGGTCCTGATTTTTCTTTTCCGTGTCTGCTATCAGTACCATGTCATCAGCGTATCTTACATTGTTGAGATTGTGGCCGCCAATGATGAATCCTGGCGAGGATTTTATTTCTCTCAGAATTGTTTTGCTGTATAAGTTGATTATTGATTAAACCCATCTCTATTAAGGACTATTTTAATGATTCCATTTGTGGCGTCCAATTAGTTCAGAAATATCGAAACTAACAGCTCTACAGAACTGTTTTCTTAGATCAACGAGTAAACATTGCTTTAAGTGAATGCATCTCTCAGTCTTAAAGAAGACAAACCTTTAACAGATCTTATATAATGGAGATACATAACCACAAAGAAAGAACTGCCCGACATAACAGAAGCTCATATTACAATTTTTTGTTATTGTTGTTTTTCTCTATATCTCTGCATTATTGATTTCCATATTGTTTTCATTTCTAAGCTTGGCCGACAGGAGAATTTTGTGGCCTAGCATATGAGTTGATTCTTTAAGTTTTCGTACTTTCCAGTGAAGTTCTCTATCTGTTATTTTAACTTCACCCCACAGAGGATGGTGATCTCCATTTTCTCTCCATATATGGTTAGCCATACCTAATATTGTTATTTCTCCTCGTGTTACAGCTTTACGGTGTTTTGTAGTTTTATCTTAAGGGGCGGCTTGTTTCTGTTTCTCCTTTATATTTCTTGCCACAGATGCATAGTATGTTGTACACACAGACCTTAATAATGTTATCCTATATGGGTGATCATACTTGGAAGAGATGCCTGCAGAGTGTTGAACCACTACTGAAGGTTGTCCTGATATTATATGGATCATAAATTCTTTGTGTCTTTTCCGATATGCCCTTCACGCGGGGTAACACACCACTCATAAATCCAGGGCCTAACTAATAAAGTAACAACAACTCTTAGGCTTTATTCATCATCATTGTCTCCTTCTAGGGTCATACACTGATTTCAACGCTTCTCTGATGCATTTTTGTAGAACGATGTGACTTTGGATTCAAAATACGCCCCAGTTTCCGACATTATTTCTTCACTGGAGCCAGATCTCTTTCCCTAGAGCATTCTTTTAAGGTCTGCAAACAGACAGTAGTCGTTGGGAGCCAGATTTAGAGAATAGGGTGGACGTGGTAGTAATTCGAAGTGCAATTCATGTAGGTTTGCCATCGTTGTGCGTTGACTTGATGAAAGATCACCTTTTTCTTCTTAATTATTTTGGCTATTTTTTCTTTCAAATGCACCAATAATGCTATATAATATTCGCTCTTTATGGTTCTTCCTTTCTCAAGGTAATCAATGAACAAAATACCTTGCGCATCCCAAAATACGGCACCCAAAACCTTGCCTGCTGATGTTTGCGTCTTTAGCCGATTTGGACGGCTTTCACCTGCTGCTGTCCATTCAGTTGACTACCGATTTGACTACGGGGTGAAGTGGTGGATTCATGTTTCATTCATTGTCACATATTTACGCAAAAACTCCTTTTTGTTGCGTTGAAACAGTTGCAAACAACGCTCTGAATTGTCGACGCGTTGTTGTTTTTGATCGTTTGTGAGCAAATGCGGCACCCACTTTGAACACAGCTTTTCTCATTGATAAATGTTCACGCAAAATGGTGAATACACTGCCTTCTGATATGTTCAACTCTTCTGCTATCTCACGTAACTTCAATTGACTATCGGCCAAAATAAGTTTGTGAATTTTTTGGTGTTTCTCGGGACAGCATTCAGCATCATTTGTGTCTGTACGAGCACGTTTAAAGTCAGCATATCACCTCTTAACTGTTGTTTCCGATGGAGCAGAATCCGAATAACACTTATCAAGCCATTGCTTTGGTTGAACAGTATTTTTCCCATCAGAAAGCAATGCTTTATCAACACACAAAATTCAGATTTTTCCATTGTTTTGAAAATTTGCAACAGTAGCTTCACTGAACTGTAATTTGTAAACTAATAATCCGATTGGCCAAAATTTGTCACGTGCCATTTCAAGGTTAGTACTTCATAAAAATCATATGGATTTTTTTTATTAGTAGCGCCATCTATCTGTGTTTCTGATTATTGTTATCATCTTGTACCCTTCTATCCCAATTCGTGGTGGCTACTGCTGTGTACCCAGATTAGTTGTTATATTGCAGGAAACTGTAGTACCCTACAACTGGCTAGAGCAGAAGGAACTAAAACTTGGAGGGCTGAGTTACTAAAGAGAATTAATTAGGATATCTCAAAACAGGCATGGTACGTGGAACTAGAATCTTGGTGGATTTATTAAAGGGTTTGGTTCGAAATTCCAATGGATATCACCTGAAGAAGACTGAAGTGTACAATGGCCAAAACAGGAAATAAAAAAACAGGAAACAAATAAGTATGTAAATGGAACTTTTATCACAACCTGATATTTTTTAGCTTAACTAAGTCTGAGAAAAGACAAAATGAAAGATGGTCATAAAGAGCTCTTAAGTGGATGAACGACTGTCTCTTTTGAAAATCATATTTTTTACTTTTAAGATTAGGTACTTAAAAAAGAACTTGTACCTATGTTTTATCGATTATGCAAAGGCATTTAACAAAATACGCCACAAAGAATTGATGGAGATGCCCGGCAGCCTCGACATATTTGGGAAAGGCCTAAGAGTAATCAAGAATCTTTACTGATATCACAACACCTGCATACGGACTGGTAACGAATTCAGCAGATATAAAAGATAGAAAGGGGCGTAAGACAAGGATGTGCATTTTCATCGGATCTATTCAATTTGTACAGCGAGACTATTCTGAGGACCCTTGAAGTTATGCCAAGATTAGTCATTGGAGGCCACAATTTAAACAACAATAGGTACTGTTACGAGGATGCATTGATGCATAAAAAATAATAATAATATCTAAAAAGTTGTAGTAAGAGATTCTATTGAGTCCTACTTGTTATTACAAAAAAGTTTTTTAACAGGATTTGCTGACATTATCAACTCCGGCTCGATTCGTGGATCTGTGCATCCAGCCGAAAGGATCTCTAAAAAAGTTGCTGACTAACTAAAACCTGAAAGAGAACCTCATGGAACTAAAAGGGTAACTAGATATTTTGACTCTTTCATTGACCAAACTAATAATTATTCTTTATATACACATTTGACGATTTCCAAAAGTATAGCACTTAAACTTCTTCGCTATTTTAACTGGGTAAAGATATTTGACACTTTCCTTCCCCTTCGTAAAACTTACCCGTCACTCTGCCAGTAATAAACTCTATGTTTTCTATTTGAATGCAAAACTGTGTATTTTATTTAATGTTTTTGTAAATTAAATATTTGTCTGTGATTGAACTCTGAGTTTCGGTTAATCAATTTTTTTCTTTTGTTACTCTTAACACGTAACAGTGCGCAGATGATACAGTGCTAATAGCAGACACGGAAAGGAAACTACAAAACCTCCTACAGAAGGTAACTGAAGAGAGTGACTACAAATAAACTGCAAGAAAACCGAATGCATGGTCATCAGAAAAAAGAGCAGCCTCAAATACTAAATACATGTGAGGGATACTAAAATCAAGCAGGTACAAAAATTTAAACATCTGGAAAGTCTTCTAATAGCAGATGGAAAGTCTGACACAGAGATTCGAAGGATAATTGGCATGGCGAAGGAAGCATTCCAGAAGTTGAGTAAAGTATTAAGAAACAGGACAATTTCGCTAGAAACAAAGAAGAGAGTACTGGATTGCTATGTGATGTCAGTTGTTCAATATGGCACTGAATGCTAGACAATATCATCGAAGATGAAGGAAAAACTTGAAGCAACTGAAATGTGTTTCTACAGAAGGGTGCTACGAATATCACGGGTCGAGCATGTGAGCAATTATAAGATTTTGGAAAGGATGGAAGCGAAAAAGAAACTAATACTGAGTATCAGGAAGAGACAGCTGAAGTTCCTGAGACATGCAATGGGGAAGGAGATCTTAGAGAACCTGATATTAACAGGCCAGATAGAGGCAGAATGAGACAGGGATAACGTATTTGAAGGACCTGACCAAGTGAATGACGGAACGAGGGTTGCGCGGTGTAACAGGAAAAGCGTGCTAAGAGCCACCAGGGATAGGAAGATGTGGAAAGCCATGATCGCCTACGTCCTGAAAGGACAAGGCGCATAGAAGAAGAAGAATTGAATAGATTCAAAGACAAATAAAAATTATTTAAATCGACACTGAAAATCTTGGTATTAACCGTTTCTAGTGCATGATCTGCAAGAATATCAACTAAAACGGCAATTCCGGTAAATGGATTATTCCCAGTCAGATTGGCCTGATTCCTGACTGACGAGGCAGAAGATTTTCCCGCACTAGGTTACCATTTCTTTCTGCGGTACTCTGGTTGCCAACCAAAGCTATAGAAAACAATCTGTCTTGCTATTCAACCTATAGTTGGAGGGAGAAGAGATGGATTCACAACTTGGGAAAGATATAATGATGATAGAAGACATAAAATATTAGTAAAAATCATCTTCCCTCGTTTTTAAGAAAAAAAAAACATTTATAAAGTTATCTTTTGTTACTGTGATGCTGATTTTTATCTCAATTATCTTTGTACAGCACTAAGATGAGGGAAAAGGTTAGGAAGATTGTGCAGCACCAAGTTTTCAAGTGGGATGTGTCTTTTTTTTACATGACAACCGTTTACTGATCAAACAGTCCTGGCGGAAGACAACGACTTGAATAAAACAGTTGACTAATATTGAAATATTGAAATATGCAATCTCATCACAACATTTTGATAATTACATCTCTGGCCTCATTGAACAAACGGATTACTGTAGTTGAACGATTGTTACTACTTTATCTACGGTTAATTGTAATCAGGATGAATATTGATTACTTATTGGGATTGAATCTCGACTATGTGATCTCCAATCCCGTGTCGTTGTCTATTAAACATCCTGCACATCCAAGATTACAGCACTTGATATTCCTAAGTGGTCACCCAGCTAGGTACCGACCAGGCTCGATGTTCACTGATCGTATAAGAAAGGGTGTTTCAACGTGATGCGGACGTATGCCTCAGCCCTGGAGGTTGATAACGACTTTAATAAAATGGAGTAGCGACTTAGATATAACACAAGGCCAGAAGTATGGAGCACCCTGTGATTATCGTGCTCACTACTCATTGTAATTAATCTAACCATGCGAGCTTGTTATCCATTAAATCGGGTCGAGGTGCCCATAGCTAAAGCTTAATTAATGCAATATGCTTAGTGATGCAATCTCGTCAAAATAATGTTACAAGATTGCATCAACTCAGGCTTTGTTGAACAATCGGATGAAAGCAACTGAATGATTGCTACTACTTTATCTACCGTTAATTACAATAAGGTTGACTATTGATTACTTATTGAAGGTGGATTTAGCAAAATATCAGGCGAGTGTATCTTATTTAAATGATTAGTTGTTCTTTTAAGGTTTTATTTGAATTAGTTCTTCACCACCGAAACTATCAGTTATGTGCGTGTGTTTATCAATTCCATTTAGTAAAGTGTTTTATTCAACTCGTAAACAGTATTCAAGCCATTTTCTTTTGAATACCATGTCCTCTTAAAATGTAGGCCATCCTAGCTCTCCACAGATTCCTTTTCTTTATTATCTGATAATTGCCATGTCTTCCTGGGAGAGAAAAATGTGTTGCTTTCACGATTTGGAATTTATATTAGCCCTTCTCTTAAGACTACTACTCTTGATTAGAGAGTCGAATTTACTCAGACTAACAATACATTTTTATAGTAAAATGGCTAACAATACATTTTATAGCAAAATAACCAACAATACATTTTAATAGCAAATGAAAGACGGCCATGCTGTGCATCTAAGTGAATGCCAGAATTATAGTGAATTACAAAGCATAGATTAGATATGGCATAAAGCCCAAATAAGAAGCCCCCAAGAAGATTAAACTTACTATTCATTTGTAATTGATTTAGCGAGACAACTTACTAACATCGAAGGTTCCCAATTATATAACTTATAGTGATTTATTAAGCACGACTTAGATGTCACACAAGGAGCACTCAATGAGGTTGTAACTATAGCCGAAAGGCAGGGAGATAAACTGAATTCCATTTTTTGAACCGATAACAGGTACGCGCTACACTGCTTTGTTTTAAAAACTCGGCATTTAAAATTCTGGCTATTATTTGAGCTTGAATAACAAGTATTGTTGCTATTATTCATAATTCTAAGTAATATTATGAAGAAATGCTAACCAACCGTCTCCGGACATTTATCTTACAATTTCCTCTTTAGTACGGCCCAGTAGTATCTATAATATTCAAGTCAGGAGACTGGCTTGGCCACTTTTCAAAATGTATTACGCGCTTTTCTTTTAAATAATTCATGATTGACTTTGAAGTCGGAGAGCTTGCAACATCTCGTTAAAAATGTACGAACATTTATAGATGTGGTGTATGCTTTCACTGAGTATAGATTAATATTTTTTTGAATTTGCATTTTCATTGCATAAAATAAAAAGGTACCACCACTAATTGGCTAAAATGAGCATACTATGATGTAAAAAGGCCCCATACTTGATAAAAACTGTTTTATCGTCAAAATCTTTTTTATTATCAAGAGGAAAGACCAAAGTAGTTTTTATTTTCTAATTCTAGGTTTTAGTCATTTTTAGAACTTGTTTTTTTCTTTGCGTCAGAGAATGAACTGCAAATTTTAGTGTCTTTTTTGCGGTAAAAGACATATTGATTTGAAAATTCTTGCAATAATCAAATAATTTGTCTATATATCTGAGATGAGGTATTGTAATTATTTACTTATATTTTTGAGATGAGGTCAATCATTTAAGTGCTTTACGTGATACACACTTGGGCGATTATGTTTCGAAAGAGATATATCTGACTGGACAGAAGATTTTCCAGCAATAGGTTGCCGTTACTTTCTGCGGTAAACTGGTTGTCAAGCAAGGCTATAGAACCCAATCTGTCCTGTTATTTAATCCATAGCTGGTATTTACACGTAAATGAATGCAACGAATTCAAATGGGATTCGAACTCGACTCTCCGATTTCTCGTTCTGAGCCACAGATTGTAACTATTTACATTGTTTTCCTCATCTTTTAAACTCCGGCTTTCTTCAGGTGATATTTCTTGGAATTTCGAACCAAACCGTATATTTAGTCCAACGTTGGGTAGATTGCTGCAATTCCACTTGCCTTGCTTTTGGATACCTCAGTCCTAGTCAATTCTTCTTGATAACTTAACTCTTCAAGGTTTTGTTTCCTCTGCTGTCACCAAGTATTGATCAAGTCACTTTTGAATTCATTAACCGACGCTTTTATTCACAGCGTCATGGAAATTTTAATTAAATTTTCAGGATTTATTCATAAATGAATAAAATTATTTTAGAACTGTTTTTTTTTTTTTAACTCTGTAAATATTTTTTTTTTACATGTGTTAAACCCCACTTACTTAATTTTAATGAAAACTCAAGAAAATCTAAGAGATAATTTTTAATGATTATACTAGTTAAAAGAAGATCACATTAGAGAATTTGAATAATCATTGTTTTTTTCCAAGCATTAATTTAATATAAATTTAATGTTGAAAACCGCATTCAAAAATACTAAAAAGAAAAAATTATATGCAATTAATAAAAAAATACAATAAAAATATTAAATATTTATAATTAATTTTGATAATCAGTTCTGATAAAACGGTAAGTGATAAACAAAGTTTTATTGACAAAAATGATAAAGGTGTCCTATCTAACCCTGTAAACCGTTTGAAATTTGGTTGCGAAGTGTATTAGCGGTGAAGCTTGAAAACTGCCTCGATTCGATCAATGTCAGAATTAAGAATATATCCAACCACGGTAGTGCTTAAATGCATATCTTTATTCTTTTATATACAGAACATAGTCGATAATAGCTCTCCACAGCTGTTCTTTTTAACTCTTATACCTGCGTTAGTCACATGGGATGTTTTGTTGCGCCCAAATTTTTAAAATGCTTGTTCCTAGTTGGCAAATTATTAATTTAACTCCCTCCCATTACTCCTGATTCAGTGAGGGTGTGTAGCACGCAGTGTGGCGTGGTTGTAACTCAGTTATTGTGAGAGGAAGACACCAGGAGACTATCCAGTTTTGAAAATCCGAGAAAACTAACATAAAGTTAACAACTGTTTTTTACTATCTCACTCTCCTTTTGCCGACCATTTACTTAAACTCATCAGGGAAGTTACTAAATGCCTCCCCTCTGTTGCTTGGTTGTTTTTTTTTATTACTCGCATATCAACACCTCTATGGGTTATTTAATTCTGAAATCTAAATATTTTGTAAATAATTTTATTTTATTTTGTTATTTTTAGAGAAAATGATTTTAGTGACAAAACTCTGACTAATTAACCCATAGCTGGGGTAGATTCATACTTTTCCCAAGGATATTTACATGTAAACGAATATAACGAACCCAACGGGAATTATAACTCGGCTCTCCGATTAACAATTCCAAGCTATTATCCATTACACCACCCGTGCATCCAAGCTTACAGAACTTGGTATTACCAAGCAGTCACTCATCTAGCTACTTACCAGGCTCAACGTTGCTTAATTTCGGTGACTGTATGGGAACCGGTGTGTCAACGTGATGTAGCCGCAAGACACCTCGTCAGTCTTGCCTTCAGAATATCATGTGAGAGTTAAATTCTCTAATTCTTCTTTCCTTTGCACCTCCAAAATTTCATACTAATTTTAATTCCATGCGTAAGAGTGAATTTATTCACATTTTCTCTAAAACTTCCTCGTTGCTTCCATGTTGTGTCCATGATATTCTCAGCATTCCACATCTCTGCTGCCTCAAGTCTCTTCTTCATCTGTGAGGCGATTGCCCAACATCGCCTGCCATATGGGAGGATTGATATTAAATAGCATTTAAGCAGTTTTTTCTTTGTTTCTAACGAAATTTTCTTATCTTTTAATACTTTAGAAATTCAAATATCCAGGAAGCGTTTTAACAGAGGATGGAAAATGTGACACCGAGATCCGAAGACGCACTGGACTAGTAAAAGAAGCATTCCCAAAGCTAAGCTGAAAAACGAAAAAAGAACCGTTAGGAACAAAGAAAAGAGAGCAGGATTTTTCTCTGGTTGTCTTCTCTAATATGGCAGTAAATATTGCACAATTTCCTTAAGGTCGAGTAAAAAAAAAAAAAAAAGCAGCAGCAGAAACGTGGTTCTACAGAAAGATACTGAGAAGCGAATAAGCAACAAAGAAGCTTTAAAAATGGATATAAAAAGAACACGTATCACCCAAATCAGGAAAAGACAGTTGAAATTCCTTGGACACATAACGAGGAAGAAGGGTTTAGAAAACATAACCATCACAGGGCATACTGAGAGTAAGATGGATAAGAAAAGGCAGTGAGATGCTTACTTAACAAGTTTATGTGAATATGTAGCAGAAATTGGGGGAGGATCCTTAGCAAAGGAGAAAACTGCCCAGAGCCGCACTAGATAAGAAGTTCTGGAGAGCCATGATCGCCTGTGTCCTGAAGAGAGCGGCATATAGAAGAAGAACAAACTTTGTTAAAGCCGTTGGCAGTCATCTTTTTCTCTTCTAATGCGTCTTTGGATTTCTGTGCCATATTTTTCCGTCGTCTGTCTTCTCAAAGTGTTCAATTTGATGTCTCCAATTCTTAGCTCGCATCTTGGGCGACTGGCGTTGCGAATCAAAAAAGTAAATACAGAGGTCGTCTTACAACCGTGAATAAGCGGAGCTAGATTGTGCTGAAAACGATTCAAGAGAAGAATGGAAGAGAATTTCCGTTACTGAAAATATCAATAAAACAGTTATTCAAAACTGCAGGAGTTTATTTTCCCTTTGAAGCGTCTGGTTGGCTTCCAAACGAAACAGAAAATCACACGCAATTGATTAGGAGACAAAGAAAATTCCCCAAACGGGAACTGACTGAAAAATGATCTTGGAATATCTTTACGAACCGGAAGATTTTACTTGCATGAAGAGGAAATCGTAATTATTGTGGCAATCGACAAGCATAACTCGATTTAAAACGGCATATTTGACTCTACTTCTATTTTCCCTCAACAATATATTATGCATTCTTTTTATGAATAGAAATTTAAAATAATGCGTTCACTATAAGATATATCTAATTTAACCACAGAAGAAGTTTTAAAAATGACTTCAAAGGGCTGTACCCAGGGGTTGTTAGCAAACAGAAAAGGAGATTAGGAATCGCGGCACATATAAGAAATAAACCCTACTTGCAACACAATTACATACCCACATACATACCATATTAAAACACGCCCAAAATTTATTTCTACTAATAACAAACAATATTTACAAGGAAGTCAAGAAGATTCCACAATACAACGCACATCGTTGAGATCAGTGTTTAGTGATTAGAAATTCACGTTGTGAAATACTTGACTAATCAGAGAAAACTAAAACTGTTTTCTTTTTTAGCCTATTGTCTGGAAAAAATATCTTATAAAACCCCACAGATTTCGATTTTCAAAGAGCAGAAACGCTTTGTTTACTTGCCAAAGAGAAGCCGTGACTCCATGGCTTTATGAAGCATGTGCTGAAAGTAACATGTGTCAGTGTCTCCAAACGAAACAGCTACAACAACAGCTTGGACGGTCGGTGAATCTTCGCTGACGATCAAAGTCTTTTCTCAACTTCAGATCTTACTGTGTACCAATTACTAAATTTTCTCAGCCTTAGATTTTTCTGTAGCCCAAGTAAACAAAGACTTTAACTCAACTAAAGACTATTTTTAATCATGTTTGACTCCTGAATTCATGTATATATATTTGGAAATACAAATGATCTGCATAACAGGCGCACACATATTTTATTTGTTTTTATTTTATTATTGTTTAGAAACTGGATGTTCAGATTTTTAATATAAAAACACGAACGAGATAATTTCCTACATTCTATCTGATACGCGAAATTATTTCTTTCTCATCAAAAGGCATAATCATTGAAAAACTACAATTATTAGGCGGAAAGTCTAGAAATTTCAAAGAAATATCTTGTCGGCTTTAACTGATTTCATTTGGAATTTTTATATTAATTGATAAAAGCATAAAATCAAACAAGGCAGACGATTGTTATCTTTAATTTGAATTTATTTTTTTATTCATGAAATGGTGAAGAGAAACAGGAAAACACAGAATAAGCTAAAATTTTAGATCTTTTTAAAAGTGATACAATTGTAAAATTACTTAAAATATCTTTGCCATTTTTTCGACGTTACATGTTTTATATTTGTTTTATATTATAATGGGATTCTTTCAAAATAATGCGGAAACAGAATCACGAAGGGATGCTGAAAATTTCTCTATACAACCAAGAAGATCTTCAAAATTATATATATATATATATATATATATATATATATAGTTGAAGGTTGGTCCTTTTGCGACATTTTGGGAAGCAGGTCGGACGGATAATTTTTTAACATACTCTCACATTTTTTTTTCACAAATTGTATTACTTTAATATTTAAACGGTAAATGATTGACTGATTGATTTGACTTTTTAGCAGCTTATCAACACCTTATTGGTTATTTAATGACCAAATTTAATTTTCTTGAGTGCTTTGAAGTAATACAAATGTATGTGTTTCCGCTTTCACAATCACTTGGTAAATGATGCTCCGCTTTCGTGCATATACATGTTTGCGTGGACATAATTACCAGAAGCGGTGATATGTATGTTTTATGTTGTAGTTTTGTTGAAGTTATATTTTGAAATACAGTTTGATTTCTTTAAGAAATTGTAGGATATTTTATGAATTAAAGTCATAAAAATTATTTTATATTGGTTTGTTTGGTAGCATTTTAAATGGATTTCTGTGAAGTCGCGACAATTTTTACTATGTGTTTATTATTGGTAATTTATATAAAAATGTATTTAAGATATTTCTACTAGAAAAATGCACTTTTACACCTTTATTGTATTTTTTTACAGGTGCCACCACCTCAAGTCAGAGTGAACCTGGGAACAACAGCAGTTAAGAAGTGTGCTCTATGCTCCTCAAAACCTTCATCTCTTCTCCCTTCAAATATGGGTTAAATAGCAGGTCAGTTTGGGTTCTATAGCTTTGGTTGGCAACCAGTCTGTCGCAGAAAGTAATGGCAATTTAGTGCAGGAAAATCTTCTGCTCAGTCAGTCATGTCTCTTTCGAGACATAAAATTTAAATGTAATATCAATCGTTATATTCTGTCTTCTTAATTCCTTGTTCTTTTATTGTTCTCTCTCCTTAATAAATGTGTGTTGTGATGCAGTGGACATCGGCTCAGAATGAGAAATCGAAGAGCCGTGTTCGGATGCCAGCTGAATTTATTGCATTTACTTACGCACAAATACCATTTGGAAAGGTATGAATCCGTCGTTTCTCCCTATAGCTATGGGTTAAATAGCAGGACAGATTGGATTCTATAGAGTTCGTTGGCAATCAGTCTACCACAGAAAGTAATGGCAACCTACTGTGGGAAAATCTTCTGCCCAGTCAGTCATGTCTCTTTCGAGACGTGATCGCTCAAGCGTGTATCACATATGGCACTTAACTGACTGACTCCTTAATAGTAGTTTTTCTTATATTCCCAAACAGTCTGAAACCCGTGTCTTAGTGATTTTATTGCCTTACTTGGGATGAAATGATTGAAATAACTATTGTATTAGATCAGCCAGATGTGATATTTATTTTTTTATTTTTCGAGGCAGAATACGATGTAAAAAACGTGGAATCAATACAAATCTTTCTGACCTCAAAGAGATGGAATCCTTACTTCTTCTCTGGCTAACATTCTAAACAAGCTAACTTCTATGTACCATATATTTTTTGGTCGGATTATAACCCAAATACAGATGATAGAGTGATTATCATTTTTGAATATATGGTTTGGACCATTTTCGTTGAAGGTAAATGCAATAGAATATCCGTATTTATTTTGTATAAGGTCAGCCTAATATCAGAACTCAGTTGGTCTACTCTACTCTGGCCTTCATATTCAGCTGTACTTGTGCCAACCGATTATTATTTTTTGTCGATCGCTTTAAAAATGTTTTGAACAGGCAAACATTTCTCTGATGAAAACTAGATTCAAGTATTTGCCACAAACCTTTACCCACCAAAACCTGCGAAATTTTATATAAAAACTATCGAAGAAAAGCCTGGTAAGCGATATGTCGTTAAAAAAATGGCTGTGAGGAACAAAAAATTGATAAACAAAAACGGAAATGATTTATGACTCAACCTAATATATACATATGCAGATTTCATTTTCTGAAAAAGCTTATTAAATAAAAAAAAAGCCAAACTATTAAATTCATAAACGCTTCCTATTTATTTTTTATGCTATCATATGTTTATGCATGTGTACATATCAGTGTACGAAAGACAAAGGTAATGGAATTATTTCAAACATTAACTTGGATTTCCAACAGATATCTTTTTTAGAGTTATCAACATCTAAATAGCTGAGCTTCTTTGGGAGAAATAATTCAGATAAAAAAAAGATATAGGACGTCTCAGAAAATGTAAACACACTTTTACAGTGTGTATAAGCTCAAGCCAGCCATTTTTTAAAAATCATTTCACCCCAAGCAAGGCAGAACTACCACTAATGTGTAGTGGGTTACAATGAAAGAAAAGACGGTACAGAGAGTATTGAGTAAAGGATAAATGATGAATGGGATTCAAGAAGATAGAAGATGGTGATTGATATTGCATTTAAATTTTTAAAGATTGTAGTCATCAGAATGTGCGTTATGGTGCAGTAGATATCGGCTCGGAACGAGAAATTGGAGAGCCGAGTTCAAATTCCAGTATCAACCATGGCCTGTTAAGCAAGACAGAGTAATGGAAGGTTCATAAAAGTTCAAGAAATCTATCAAAATTTTTATTGCTGACTCTGATTACACTGCATCGCATTGTTAGCAATACCTGGATCATAACGGATATCAATTTGAAAGCACGTGATGACAAAATCTTAACAGCATCCATTTATAATAAACCCTGTCTTCATATGCATTATTTGAATTATATATAGTTAGTTCTAGTTGCTTGAATTACTTCTTGAGAAATCCTCAAAATGTATATTTTTTAAAGACACCCTGTATTTTAATAGCTTCAGAATCAATAAGCGGCTGCATCAGTTTGGTCGCTACAAGCATTTCTTGAGTCATACAAGTGAATCTTTCAAGCAACTGTGGAAACTAAGAAAGAGCGAATATTTCCAGTTTCCATTTCCCCATTATAGGCGTTAGTATATCCGTGATATACTAGCACATTAATACAACGTACAGAATAGAACAGCTAAAAAAGGGGAATGACAAACATGCATGGTTTTCAAAGAGATTTTTTATACAGCTATATACAAAATTTTATACAAATATATAAATAAATAATGGATTTTTATTTGTTAATATCGCATATGTTTATTACTTTAAACGTTATTTTTAGCGGATATCCATATTTGAGTAGACGTTCCGTTTGTTTTAAGCGGTTTTATATTATGTCTTCCTGTTTGAACATTCGAGTTTATCGAGCTGTTTTTTTTTTCACAAGTTAAAAGGTTATTATTATTTCTGGATTTTTGATCTGATCCAATATTTCTTATCAAATTCCGAAATAGAAGTTGTCTTGAACAGCCAATCTTCTAGATCTTTGTCCATTAATGTGAGTGTTTCTCAGGGCTCTACCCTTGTACCTACGTTGTTCCTAATTTTCATAAACGACCATCTCGATGTCATCAGTTCTCAACTCGTTACCTATGCTGATGACACACCTATTTACTTCTGTCTTAACGGCAAGTCTGGTCGGTTCGATTACCTCAAATTGGCTGCTGAATAAAACAAATGACCTACAATCTGTTGTTAACTGGGACAAGAAATGTGTTAATCTTAACGCATCTAAAACTAAACTGTTCTCTTTTAATCGTCTTAAAGAACCCATTCTGCTTCACTGTGGCTGGTACTAAACCACAGAAGAGTGACTCGTTACGCCTTCTCAGGATATCGTTTTCAGTTGACATGAAGTCGAACAATTGTATTGAATCAACTGCTATGCTTGCTGCTAGGAAATTGGTTCACTGTGTTGTGCTAGACAATCTTTCTCTCTAGAATCTATTTTACACGTTTAAATGTCTACTATTTGTGGATTCATTGAATATTGCTGTTACATATGATCCAGTGCTTTTGCTATGATTTTAGAGATTCTGGATAAAATTCAAAGGACAATCTGCAATGTTATTTGTACAGGTCAGCACGTCTTCGCTTCAGTGGCTCTCCCACCACCATGACGTTGCTTACCTGTGCATTTTCTATAAATATTTTCATGATAATTTTTTCTGATGTGCTTTCTAATTTGGTATCTATACTCTTGCAGAAGGTAGCTGAAGAAAATGGAAAGAAAAAACTATATATAAAGTACAAGAAAACTGAATGCATGGTCATCAGTAAAAAGGAGAACCCAAAATACCAACTACAGGCTGGAGATACTGCGCAACAATTTAAATACCAGAGAATTGAAACTGCGACACTGAAGGCTAATTCGCGTGGACAAGGATGCATTCCAGAAACTGAGTAGAGTATTGAGATACAGGAAAATTTCGCTAGAAACACAAAAAAGAGTACTGGATTGTTATGGGATGTCTGCTCTTCAATATAGCAGTGAATGCCGGGCAATCTTACCAAAGATGAAGGGAAGACTTGAAGCAATTGAAATGTGGTTCTACAGAATACCATGGACCGAACATGTGAGCAACAACAAAGTTCTGGAGAGGATGGAAACGCAAAAGAAATTAATACTTAACACCAGGAAGAGACAGTTGGGATATGTAATGAGGAAGGGCTTGGAGAATCTGATACTCGCAGGTCAGATAGAGGGAAAGCGAGATAAGGAAAGCAACGCATAATATATTTGATGGGCTTGAGCAAATGGATGTCAGAGCGGGGTTTGGGAGTGGTAACTGAAGAAAACGTGTTAAGAGCTACAAGGGATACAGGCATAGGGAGATGTGGAAGGTCATGATAGCCTACGTCTTAAAGGGACACGGCACATAAAAGAAGATCTACACTTTTACAAATTTAAACTTAGTACTAGAGTAGCGGCAAGGTCTCATCATTTTACAGTTGAAATTGCTAGATTTAAGTTTTATCCTAACAGTTTTTCTATCGCACTTTTCGCTTGTAGAACTCTCTCGTTGCTTTCCAACTAACTTTAATGTTCAAAAATTTAAATGTAATGTCAATCCTCATCTTCTTTTTAATTGTTTCTCTTTTATTGTTCGCTCTCTTTAATAGTGATTTTTTTCATGATATTCTTTTACACTGAGTAACCCTTGCGTCTTAGGGACTTCATCGTCTTGCTTGGAGTGAAATGATAAAGGCGGAAAAAATCTCTATAACAAAAAAAAAGCGTTAATTCAACCTCCGAATATCTACAAATTTTACATTCCAAATATAGCAACGGTTTATAGATTTCCTTTAATTATGCCTAAAACGAAGCTGCTTATTCCTCGCAAATTTTCTCTAGCTTACAGAGCACCACATTCCTTTTTACAATAATCTTAGTAGCCACCAAGCACAAACTTGAGGATATCGTGATGGGGTTTCTCTTGGCCCAATAATTAAATGACTTACCTTGAAAATTTAATTTTAAAAATTTACTCAAAATTCATCGACATGATGTGGCTTTACTCCGTCTTTTCTACAAATATTTCCATGCCAACTGCTCGGACTAGCTTTTCCCCTGTTTTCCCTACCACATAAATTTACGCGTGCTACAAGATTGGCATCTAGGTAACACTCTTTTATCGTTGAAATAGCTAAATGTCTCCCCCTTTTCAACTCTAAGGGTTTCTTTCCTTGCACTTCACGCAAGCAACTTCCCTGATGGCTACAACCTCCAAAAGTTCAAATACATTGTCATTTTCCATCTTCTATGTTCCTGAATTCCATCCATCTTTTATGCGTTCCTCAACACCCCCTATTCCTGCCCCCTCTCTCTGTAACCCCTTACGCCCTAGTAGTAGGACCCGGTGATTTAACTAAAAACAAACAAAAAACATTTTATCCGTAAAAGTAGATGATATTTTATCTTGGCCAAAATCCTAGATAAAATTTAAAAAAGAATCTCTAGAAAAAAAAAACTTTTGGAAGTAACTCCGTCCTCCATTTTATTTACAAACTTAATATAAATAATATCTTTTTATTCTTAAATATTTTAATCGAAAGGAATAGCCACACATTCACTGCGTCCTAATGTCCAATAGAAGTTTGAAACTCCAAAGATAATTCTGTTCATGTTGAGTCTATCATCACTGCATTCTTTCGTCGATTAACTTGCCGTTTATCTGACCAAAATTCAATACCATCATATCCTAACAGTTTTTCTACCAATACAAGGTTGTTCTTCATCATCTCTTCTTATAAGAAACTAGCAGTATAGTCCGGCGTTGCTCGGGTGTAATGAAAACTTTAAAACTAATCCATGGTCCTGGAGCTCACACTCTTTGGACGTTGGCACGAAAGACTAAAAAGCAATAGTTGTTTCCAGTTAAAGCGAAACTATAGACTGAAAGAAAAATAAATGGATGTAAGTCAAATTTTGATTTCCTGGTATCGATATCAAATAAGTTTTTTTCGTCGTAAACTGAATTTTGAAAGCTAAATAACTCCTCTGAGTAAATGGTATCATGAATGAGACTAAGAATTATACCTACTTAGAACCAAACCCGAAGCACAAACTTAAAATAAAAGAGCTGAAAAAAAATACAGAAATACAGGCAAATAAACAGACACACACACTAATATCTTGCCTTTTACATATATATGTATATATTATCGATTTTCTGCACTATTGTAAAAACTAAAACCTTGAAACTTCTGAATATCATTTCTTATGTCTTTGTCTATGAGTGTATCAAATTTGATTTAAATCGAACCACTCTTTCTATAACCCGATTTTTTCGATTATCGATTTTCGATATTTATCGGGGGTACCTCAACACGAAACCTAGCTAAGAACACTCGCAGATGCTTATAGTACAACTGTGTAAATTTTCAAGAAAATCGATTCAGCCGTTTCGGAGTCTATAGGTAATGGATACATTGACACACACACATAGACAAAGTTCCATTTATAAATAAGTTTAGATTAGATAGTATATTGGTGTTGTTTCTGGGGATCTACAGAGAATAGTCCAAAGCGCTAGAACCGACGATCAGAAGTATGGAAAAGTTCTGCATAGTCTTGGACCATCCATTCTTGCTTTTGCACGAGAACAAGAAAAACTACATAAAAAGTAAGTATTTGTCTATACTTTGAGATGACGCAGTATTTACATTACGAACAATGTAAATAATATAAAAAAATTAAGTATTTCTTACAAGTAGTTTTTAATAATCACTTGTAATACTATTATAACGGACACTTTATATTTAAAATAGACGCCACATTTTTATTTGAATTATCGGAACAATAGTATAATAAACGTTACTTTCATTGTCTCCTCTTCTCTCTAAAGTCTACAATAAATACTTCATTGCTTCTTGCACTCCTGTTTATTTAAAACTGTTGATATATTTGGTTTACAGAAATAAAAATCTGTAGTTTGAATTGATATTCTTAACTTTCCTATAGAGAATTGTATCACAGATATCTTCTTGGCTTAAAACCGGTATTGATGCTACTGTACCTTCTCGCAAATATAAGATGAAACCGAAATCTTCTCTTTGGCTCAAATCAGCTTGTTTAGCTGCTATAGTCCGTTGGAATCACTTTTTCCGTGTGTCACTCAGTCAAGTGCCATACGTGATACAGACTTGGGCGATCAGTTCTCGAAAATGACATGACTGACTTGGCAGAAGATTTTTCCGCATTAGGTTGCAATTATTTTCTGCGGTAGACTGGTTGCCAAAGCAGGCTATAGAATGCAATCTGTCCTGTTATTTAACTCATGGCCGGAGGGAAGAAACAGATTAATACCTTTCTCAAGAATATTTGCGCGTAAGTGAATGCAACGAATTCAACTGGAATTCGAACTCGGCTCTCCGATCTCTCGTTCCGAGCTGATATTCACTGCACCATAACGCACATCCGGGTGAGTATCAAGGTAAATAATAAAAAAAAAAAGGAAAAGAAATCCTACGGAATTTAATTATTTTTGTTTATTTTATTATTAGTTTAATTTTTTTCATTTTTTTTTTTTTAATAAGCAAGGCACCCTTTACAAATAAAAAAAAATTTCCATGAGGCAAGATGTTGTTCTTGTACGAAATAATGGGCTTTCATTTAGAGACGTATTAGCACTTCTTATTTATCCCACAAGATAATCAAATGCTAATAGCATTTAGAAATCTGTTTCGTAACTTGTTTTCTATCTTTTCTACATATACTTTCATGGTCACTACTCTAACGAGATTTTTACCTCCGGTTCCCCAGCCACATGTATTTACGCGTGCTACTAGATTGGCATCAAAGTCCCACCCTTTTAACATCGAAATAGTTAAATGTAACTGCTTCTTCTACTCCATCAGTTGCTTTTATCTCACTTTATGATTCTTCAGCTGCTATAACCCACAGAAATCACTTTTACCGGGTGTACCGACCTTATAATTCCGATCACAACAGATGCCTATTCGTGATTTCGCGAACTAATTGTAAACGTTTCCTCGAAGAGACCAAGTCTTTGCTTGCTGTGATCCAAATGTAATATTCGTTTTATTTATTAACGTATGTGCTTCTATTGAATTAACATCAATCAGCTAAGTGAAAATGTTATTTGTATTAATCCTAGATTTTCTTCTTCTTCTGAAGAGACGCACCTTCAGGATGTAGGTGATCATGGCCTCCACATCTCCCTATCTCTTGTTGCTCTTAATAACCCTTCTGTTATCCCGCTCAGCTTCAGCTCCACTATCTGTCTGCTCAAGTCCATCAAGTATGTCACGCGTTGCTTTCCCTTGTCTCTTCTCTCCTCTATTAGTCCCGTGAGCATTAGATTCATCAAGCCCTCTTTCCTCACTAAATGTCTCAGAAACTTTTTCTGATGTTAAGTCTTTTTCTGATGTTAAGTATCAGTTTTCGTGTCCAATCACTCCAAAACTTTGTCGTTGCTCACATGTTCTGTCCATAGTATCCTCAGTATCCTTCTATAGAACTACATTTCGGTTGCTTCAATTCTTTCGCTCATCTTTGATGAGATCGTCCAGCATTCACTGCGATATTGAAGGACAGATATCACATAACAATCCAATGTTCTCTCTCCTTTGTTTCTAGCGAAATCTTCCAGTCTCTCAATACTCTATTCAGCTTCTGGAATGCATCCTAGGCCGTATCAATACGCATTCGTATCTCAGTATCACACTTTCTGTCTTCTGTTAGGACACTTCCTAGGTATTTAATTTTCTGTACCTGCTTTTAGTCACCTCTACTTGAATTTGGCGTTTTCAGCTACTCTTTTTCCTGATTACCATGCATTCAGTTTTCTTGTAGTTTCTATGTAGTCCTTTCTTTCCACTTTCTGTAACTACTTCCTGTATGAGGTTTTGTAGTTTACTTTCCGTGTCTGCTATCTGCTATCTTTGTAATAATAGATAATAGACTATAATGTTTTGTTACTTTTTATCCAACAAATATTTACTTTTTCAGCATAATCTTTTTTTTCAATATTCTTTGCTCAACAATTCTTCATAATCACGTCTCGATGTGCGAGTAGTGCAATGCTAGCGGCTCTAAATGAGAAATCGGAAAGTCGATGTTCGAATTGCACTCGGGTTCTTTACATTCACTTCCGCACAAATACCATTGGAAAAGGGATGAATCCATCGCTCCTCATCAGCTATAGAAAAATAGAAACAATTGCATCGAATAATCATTGCTATTGTCAAAACATTGTTAATGCAACATTTGTAGGTAATTCTGCCGTCCATTTTTTAAAATTAAAAATCAGAACGTCCAAATTCAAACTAGTAATAACATAAATAGAGGGTGACCCCACCAAAAACGGGAATTTTTTAAGCGTGTATTGGCAGACATAAGCAAGTGGCACCACTGCAAAATAGTGACATCAAGAACTTTGGATGAGTTAAAACATAGAATTCCGGATGAAATTCACCGTATCACAACTGAGATGTTGCAGCGGTCAATGAGGAGGAATCTCAACAGCAGATTTCAAGAATGCATTCGTACAGGAGGACGCCATCTACAGGACGTAATTTTTAAAAAATGAAAATTCCATCATAGTTTCTTCAATGGTATGTTTTAGGGTTTTAATTACTTTGAATGAAATATTTTTCTTCGATCACTCTTGGTTTTATTGGATTGTTAAAAAGTTCCCGTTTTTTTTGGTCACCCTGTATAAAGAAAACTTCGTTATGCCCGTCAAATAAATCATTTGTATTGACAAACATATATACTAAAGAAGTTAAAAGGAGTAAAAATTGTCTTTATTTGCGTTGAAGTCTTTCGGTAATTGCTGCACAGAAAAAGTTGTGCTTTAGGCAAAACTCTTAAAGAGTTGATTTAAAGAACAAAATTGTGGTCGTAAACATACTCTTATCGTTAGCAAAGATTCACTGGCTATCTTTGTTGTTGTTGTTGGAGATAGTTCGTTGAATTCGCCGACATATTTCTTTCAGCACTCTGTGGAGGAAGACAGTCGACTCTCTGCTCTGGAAGTCGAAATCTGTTGGTTTTTATATTAATTTTTTCTCAGAAAGTATGCCCAAGAAAATAACATTTTAATTTTTGGGGAATTGGTCAAATATTTCAGTTGGTGATGTTAATTTCTAGTCAATAAACACTTTGATTTAAACGGTGTGTGTTGTATTGAGGAATCTTTTTTGGCATCCTTGTAAATATTGTCTGTTATTAGTCAGAAAATAAAGTTTTGTGGCGTTTTTAATATGGTATGTATGTTGGTATGTAACTGTGTTGAAAATAGCGTTTCTTTCCTATAAGGTCTCAAACTATTTACTAAATGCACATTTCTTGGGATTTTTTCAAATCTGCTTCATTTTTATACCTGATTATATTAGTAATTAGCTAATTGGTTCACATAAAAACAAGTTTAGATTGATATTCTTAACCTTTCTATTGAGAATTGTACCCCAGAGGATTGTGTTTTGTACCTTCTCGCAAATATCAGGCGAACTACAATCTTCTCCTTGATTCACAACAGCTTGTTCAGTGGTTATAGCCCATAAGAGCAACGTTTAAAAGCGTGATAATTCCGATCACAACGGACGCCTATTTGTCAAGGCTCGAGATAATTGTAAATGTGTCGACAAAGAGACTAAGATTTTGCTTGCTGATAAAAGAAGGCACCGCATAATCTCTAACAAGTTTCGTTCGCGTCACTACTGACAGCTTCTGTAAAATTGTGTGCTAAATAAGAAAAGTAAGTCTTCTATCCATCCTATCTTCACTCAGTTTGAAGTGTTAACATCTGCTGATAAAGCAGAATGTTCGCTAAATTGGAGTATTTTTACCTGACTTTCGACGTTGTTTACTGACAGAATAAAGCCCCTTATAGTCTTGTCTCGTTAGAATCATTACAAATAAGTTGTGAGGTTGATCCTCACTGGGTTCTCCATACTTGTGCTACATCTAAGCCGAACTTTGAAAATCAGCTCTCTTTATTCAATTTGAAGAGTTAATATTTACTGATAAAACAGCATGTTTTACTCCTAAATTCTCTTCCAATTCTCCTCTTGACTCATCTGGAGTAGCTTTACCTGACTTTTCACGTAGAGCTGAGTCTCTATTGTGTGATATGCATATAAACCTTGCAATCATTTCTAAACTGCATACTCACAAAGTATATGGGCTTGATGATGTCCCTGCAATTGTCTTTAAGAAATATGCACCTGAACTGGTTCCTGGAGTATTTTTGCTTGACTTTCTACTTAGAACCGAGTTCCTATTAAGTGATCTGCATGTAACTCAGTCTATGGTTTCTATTATTGTCTCTAAATTAGATCACCACAATACATGGAGATTTGATGGTATCTCTGCAATAGTCCTGAAAAATTATACTTGTGTTCTCTCTCAACTCTATAATAAATCCTTGTTGCTTCTTGCTTGTAAGAAATCCCCTTCTTTCATTCCAGTCTTTAAAGAACTCTGTCAAAGAATAATCCTTCTAATAATCAATCTATTAGCCTCCTACCTCTTTTTAGTAAAGTATTAGAGGCTTGTCTCGCTCGAAAATCAGCTCTCTTCACTCAATTTGAAGAGTTAACATTTATTGATAGTGTAGCATCTTTTACTCCAAAATTCTCTTCAAATTATACTCTTGACTTATCTGGAATACCTTTACCTGACTTAGAGCTGATACTCTACTGAGGAATATACATATAAATTTAATGACTCCCTGCAATAGTCTTAAACAAATGCCCCTGAGATGGCTCTTATTCTCTTTAAACTTTACAATAAATACCTTGCTGTCTCTTGCTTTCCTGCTTTTTGGAAATCTTATGTAGTTCCAGTTTTTAATAACTCAGGTTGCATAAAAGGGCATTTGTTCCCGTGTGCTTAATTAAGTGTCCAGGGAATCTATATATTTTTGGTATAAAAATTTTGGCAAAATCCTTAGTAGG
Organism: Ascarosepion bandense; assembly: GCA_037127315.1. NCBI lineage: Eukaryota > Metazoa > Mollusca > Cephalopoda > Sepiida > Sepiidae > Ascarosepion > Ascarosepion bandense. The sequence continues at coordinate 1,099,391 of JBBBDQ010000515.1, forward strand.
TAAAAAACGTGAATATATTTTATTTTCATAAAAATGTTTCTTTAATTTTTCAGGAAAATGTATTTGGGAAGTAGTATAACACCCACCCTTCAATGCGGAAGAAAATTAAATAGGTTCAATTTTTCCGTGAATGATTAATTCGAAATAGGGTGAGCAACAATTGAGCATTATTAGAAAATAAGAAATATTTCTAGACATGAAGAATGAAGCAAGAACAATCTATCCCCATAGATTAAATAAAGGATTCAGTTAAGAATTCCCATAAGATACCCAGATCAATATACACCTAAGGAAGGCCAGAGAGCAAAACGGCTAAAACGTCGTAATAATAACAGCAAAGGTGATGATAATAGTCAATATATAAATTGTGTAAACACATCATCTTATTGTTAGGATGCATTTCGAAGCTTGTAAATTAAGATATTTTTGATTGCTTAAGTGGGAATAAAGTTAAGTATTTGAGACACATTTCATGAAATATATATGGGCCTTGACACACATCATTAGTAATGTTTTAACCGAGGTGTTTCAAGTCTTTTAACATCACACCCTCTCTCTATGGTGACCCAGTCGATACTGATAGGCTATCGACTTGTGCGCAATCCATCAGTTACAACTGTTCACATAATGCAGCCAACACATAGCAACTCCTCTGGCATTTTACGGTCCAAACACGATCAACTTCCGGTTCACTAGCTTCTCCGCTATTCTACAAAGAAAGACGTGAACGCAGTAACCGTTTCGCTTCTTACAGGAAATATGGCAACTCTCTTGACTTGAAAGATCTAAATAACGATGTTTCGCTTCATGCACTGCGATATACACATACATTTAGATAACCACAGAAAGTATTTATCTGTAATAAATGTGGAAAACTTAAAAATAAACATTACAAGTCGTACGAACCAAATAAAATCATTTGTAGCTGAAGATTGGCCTTTTATGATCGGAGCTGCTTTAGAATGAAGCTACTGTAAAAAGCAGTTATTTTTTTCATACAAAGGAAATCGTGAAATTATCAGGCGTATGTATAATATAAACCGCCATTTTGGCTTTTGATCTGAGACAAAATTTGTCTCAATTTAAATAGTGTTCTCGTTGTATTTTTTTTTTATGTGATGAAACATTATCTACAATTATTTCAACTATTTTAAAAGAAAGGAACAATGACAGGACGAAAGAAAACAAGAAATAACGAAGTCGGCCTATGAATAACTAGGAGGAGGTAACCAATAAAGAAACAGTCAAGTATGTAAATAAATCTAGTACTGGCGGTGTTATCATTATTCTTTATTAGATAAAACATTATCAATTCTTATTTCAACTGTAAAAAAAAAAAAAGAATAAAGACAGAACGAAAAAAAGAAGAAAAAACGAAGAAGGCCCAATGTAGATAACCAATGCATGATTATTTTATAAGAAAGAAAGAAAAGAAGGAAAGAAAGAGAGACAAAATGAAGGAAAGACGTATGCAGATGAATAAATGCGCTGTAAATAGACTTGTAAATGGTATAAATACCTCAAATTATATACTAAAATATCACAAGGCATAAAGAATATTCAACAAAAAGTGATCAGTCTAGACAGGGACTCGCAACATACCGTACCGCGGCACACTAGTGAGCCGCGCGATCATCTTAAGTTTACAGTATTTACATTATTCGGACTATTGCGCTCATCTTTGTTGCCATTTATACGACGTTTCGGCCGTTGTACGTTCCGGCCTTCTTCAGGTGCTAAGAATTTCCAACCGAACCCCGCTCCCCAAAAAAGGGTTACTGGACATTAGGTTTATAAGTCTCCAAAATTCAGTTGTTCTTGTCCTTATAACCAACTAACCTAGTGGTTAGTTGGTTAGTTCCTGACTTGACCCAAAGAATTGTGAGTCCAATACCAGGCTACAGCAGTGGTGAGCAAGTAACTTGCAGGGTTAGAGGGAGATAACTCATGACTACCAAAAAGAGGCTATACGCAAAAGGGATGGAGATGATATATCCTAGTGATTGTAATAAAGGGTTCGGTTCGAAATTCCTAGCACCTAATGAAGGCCGGAGCGTAGAACGGCTGAAACGTCGTAAAAATTGCAATAAAATGAGGACACTAGTCCGAATAATGTAAATACTGTAAATACGACCTCATCTCAGAAATATAAAGAAAGGCCTCTTAAGTTTGCTGCGAAATATTACCACGGCATACATATATATATACACGACATACATATATACTTATACTTACCTGATGTAGGCCTCCAGCTGGGTAGGGATCATCATCTCTGTCCACGGGCAGAGTGCGGTTTCGTTGTGTCTCTTGTGAAAACAGATATACTTCTGAGAAAAATTACACTGAGAGGTGCCCGGTCCCAGGTACAGTGTTCCGAGGCTGAACTACCCCATTTCACTAGAAGGGTGAATCGGTGGTCGCCACTGAGGCCAGCGCAACCGACAGTTGCGGGAACTGGGCAATTTATGTACGTGTTCATGTTTTCGACTATGTCACATGTTTAAACTATGTCACAGCTACGTCTTGGTAGGGAGATGAGGTAAATATTACCTAAACTTATTTATAAATGGAACTTTGTGTGTGTGTGTGTGTGTGTGTGTGTGTGTGTGTGTGTGTGTGTGTGTGTGTGTGCATCCATTACCTATAGACTCCGAAACGGCAGAAGCGATTTTCTTGAAAACGTACACAGTTGTACTATAAGCGCCTGTGAGTGTTCTTAGCTAGGTTTTGTGTCGAGGTACCCCCGATAAATATCGAAAATCGATAATCGAAAAAATTGGGTTATAGAAGGAGTGGTCCGATTTTAATCAAATTTGATACACTTATAGACAAAGATATAAGAAACGATATTCAGAAGTTTCAAGGTTGCAGTTCTTACAATAGTGCAGAAAATCGATAATATATATATATATATAAAAGACAAGATGTTCGTGTGTGTGTTTATCTGCCTGTATGTCTGTATTTTTTTCAGCCCTTTTACTTTATTTTTTGCTTCGGGTTTGGCTCTAAGTAGGTATAATTGTAGTTCTTAGTCTCAGCCATAATACCATTTACTCAGAGGACTTATTTTGCCTTTAAAATTCAGTTTACGACGAAAAAAACTTATTTGATATCGATACCAGGAAATCAAAATTTGACTTACATCCATTCATTTTTCTTTCAGTCTATAGTTTCGCTTTAACTGGAAACAACTATTACTTTTTAGTCTTTCGTGCCAACGTCCAAAGAGTCTGAGCTCCAAGGCCATGGATTATTTTTAAAGCTTTCATTACACCCGAGCAACGCTGGGCTATACTGCTAGTATATATATATATATACTAGTTGCGATTGGTAAATCGTCGCAATTATTTTATTATTCTTTAGGCTGAGTCTGTGCTCCAGGGCCATGGATTAGTTTTAAAGCTTTCATTACACCCGAGCAACGCCAGGCTATATTGCTAGTCTAATATATATGTGTGTGTGGGAGTAGTAATGTTGCAGCGTTATTTTGAATAAATGAATAAGTATTAAAGTTTTATTTTCAAATAATTCTTTTCATTATTCTTTAATTATGTTATTTTAAATAGTTTGTTTTAACATTAATTTTTAAAAAGTATTTTTAGTTTTTAAGAGCTCAAAATAAAATATTCAACAGTACCCATCGATACATTTTGGATTTCAATTGGAAAGGAATATCCTACATTCGCTAAAAGTCTTTATCAGTTTCATTGCAATTTTCTACTTCTTATTTCCGTATTTATGTGAATTAGACTTCTCAACTCCAAATAACATCAAAATAAGAAGCTAGAAAGACTTCGCTTGACTGAAAAAGAAATGAGGGTCTGGTTATAGCACATTCGACCAGATATTGAAGAAATTGCAAAAAAAAAAAAAAAAAAAAAAAAAATTAAAAAAATAAAGCACCAGGCACAGGTTTCACACTAAATAAGCTGCACAAATATTTGAAGAGTAACATTGAAATAAAATAAGTTCGTAATTGTGCATGTATTTTAAAAGAATATATAGTTTTATTTCATAGCATTTAAATGTATATCCTTTAAAAATTTTGCTAAGTGTGCCGTGATATATTTATTTGTTGCTAGATGCACCTTTGCTTAAAAAGGCTGAGACATACTGATCTACACTAAAAATTATTGTATCAAAAATATTAAATATTCGCGATACTTATCGAAAATCGGCTCTAAGTTTCACAATGGCTAAAGTTGTTATGCAAATTTTATAAACCTCAATAGCTCAAATTTGCTTTGAACAATTCGTCAAATTTCAAATGATTAATTAAATTGATTTACATTTAGGGGTAATTTCAACACGTTTTATTAACTTTATTGACATAAATAACGAACATATATGATAAATCTTTGAAGCACTTAGATAAATATAGTGACCCTTCTTCTCAATGACAACTAGCAATCCAATGATTTTTTAAATTTTTTACTTCAGCGACTTCCTTTTCTGATATCGTTGTTTTAACTGCTTGTGTTGCTGTCATAGTGTTTGCCAGTTTCATATAATTTTGTCTTCACAAATAACCATAGATTTTTGTTAGGATTCAGATCGGGACATGGTGTTGGCCATTCCATTATCTTCTCTCCTAATCAACCTTTTACAATAAACGCATTCAGCGGTAAACATGAGAAGGAACATTGTAGTGCATAAATATCTACTTCACTTGAAAATTGCGTGGCTGGTATTTCCGATATTCAAAGAAAGTCTTGTCGATAAAACGCAATAGTCAAGTACAGTTCCGTTTAACTTCATCGACTTTCAATGATTCAATAATGGTTTAGTCGACAATTCCAGCGCATATCACAGCACAGACGCCTACCTTCTGACTTCTGTTAGCCACAGGAACGTCTGCAATCGGACAAAATCCATCTTTTGGCCAATCTATCGATGCTCACTATCGACTCTTATATTGATTGAAAGCTTTGTCACATTGATCACAATCAGCTGTTGAGGTTTATGTGATTTGCATAATAACTTCAAACAATTTGTAAAGTAGTGAAATATTTCAAATATCTTGTCTTTATTATCCCTTAAGAGAATTTCATAATAATTATAACGTTAAGCGAAGCCCAAGCAATGGCCGCTGTCGCAACGCTAAAAACCATCTGGAAAGACATGAACGTCTGCCTGAAATCAAAGATCAAACATTTGCTGCATTAGCCTTACCAATCTCTTTACACGTCTGCGAATTTTGGATACTAGCACGAGAATTACAGCGAAGAATCCAATCTTTAGAAATAAAATGTCACAGAATTATTTTTGGCCTCTCCTACGTGGACAGCATCACAAATGATGAAGTGTGACATACCATCTGACAAGTAACTGGAACATTGGAAAACAGTGCGGCCATGGCCGTATCTGAATACCGGGCACACCGGGCACGGGTCCGGGCCGATCTGTGCAATCATAGTGAAAATCCGGGCAAGGAAAAATGTCTTTGTCAGAAATCAAACTAAAGAATTCACGAAGAAAGAAAGAAAGAAAGAAAGAAAAACTAAGAAAACATCCGAATGAACGCAGTAAAAATCTGTTTGTTTATTTATTAATTTTGGGAGAAAAGACTGGTTATACTCAGAAAGTCCGAACCCGATTTCTTGCTTTCGTTCACGTTCTGTGCCTAATTTCCATTGGAATAGGCGAAAAAATCCGAAAAAATCATAGTTTCTGGAAACGGATGACACTGATGACGTCATCACATTGTCAACTAATAAATCCGGGCAATTTTCTCTGTGCCCGATGTTTTTTTTAGCATCAGTTAATGCCCTGAGTGTGGCCACTGTCAAGAAGAGGATCTTTGTCAAAAAGAGGCAGTCATAGGAGAAAAAATAAACCAAAATTGTCACAGTGGAGTGGAAAATCATTCACAGTGATTCAGATTTGTTATTCGACCGTGACATACGTAGGAAGTTAGTCAGGTGCTCGACTGTGCAAAGACCTTCCAATCGCCCTTGGTTATGAGCAATGCTGATGATTATATGTTTTTCTGTTCACTGTGAGCTTTTTCATTTTACGTGATTACTGCAGTCTCGTTACAGTAGGTAATTAGGATACAACCGGACTACAATTTCACGAGCTCAGATGTGTAAAAAAAGGCTTAAAGTAGAGGCAATGCTATTAGATATTTTTAAAAATATTTTCCTTTTTTATTACTCATTTGGTGATTATTTACACATCTGTGCGTTGGGGTGCAGTGGATATCGCCTCGGGGCGAGAAATCTGAGAGTTCAAATTTCGGTTGAATTCGTTGCACTCATTTACGCACAAACACCCTTGGAAAAGGTATTAAACCATCTCTTTTCTCTCCAGTTATGTGTTAAATTGCAGGACGGATTGGGTTCTGTAGATTTGGTTGTCAACCAGTTTACATCAGAAAGTAATAGCAACGTACTGCGGGAAAATCTTCTTCCCAGTGAGTCATGTCTCTTTCAAGACATGATCGCCCAAGCGTGTATCACGTATGGCGCTTAATTGATAGATAATATATCAATGAAATAATAATTAATATCTAGAATATGAGAAAATGGAAGGTAATTTTTTAAACAAAATTTTCATATTTAAAATGAAAAAATAAACACTGGATTAATCTGTTAGAATAAAAAAAAGATATTCGTAAGACTTAGGGTTGTCAAACGTTCAATAAAATGTGTGATTGGCCTCATTTTCATGGAGAAGGATGTGTTCTGCATTAATTGGCGTGAGGTCCGTTTTTGTCCCGTATTCTGAGAATCAAGGATTGTTTTTTAAAATTACGCCTACATTTTAAAGATATTCTTTAACCCTGAATTGCCAAGTTCGTTTTATGTTCTTGATTTCTTATTTCAACGTATGATTGATTTGTTTCTTTTACGGCTTTTGCAGGTCATTTAAAGCCAGAAAATATTTTTAGATTATAAAACTTTTCAGAAATAATAATATTCTTTTACTGATAAAATTACTAATAATTTCCCTTATTGCTTCTTTTTCACTGACGGTATAAAATCCTTATTTTGTACTGACTGTATAAAATCCTATTTTGTACTAACTGTGTTATATAGTCTTTCTGAATATATATATATATATATATATATATTCTGGAAAAACAATGTTGAGACCAATACTGACGAAATTTAAACTGCTATAACCACGAGGATGATGACTGAAATTAACTCCGGAATAAATTTGTGTTTTCTTACTATGACTGGACTGATACCCACTCGGGGTCTCTTACTATGTCTGCAACTAATACAATTTCTTGGGCGACGATTAAATTCCTGGAACTCAAATTTCACTTTTCAGGTACTACCACTCAACTCTATTTTCACAATTCATAATCTCTGCTCTTCAAATGTGTCAACAGAAACAATAAACTTATGTTTCCTCACCTTTTTCTCACCTAAACAACCTCAATTTCATTTTGTCAACTTCAACTCGAATAAATTTCACAACTCCAATTTAATTTCTTCAAAATGTTGACAATAACTATCATCTATCAACTCTAATTTCATCTGGGACAGATTCACAGTCTTCATAGTCGCCGGTGAAAACAATAAACCTCTGTTTCTTTCTCGTTTTCTTTTTCCCCATCAGCTTAAAACAATAACAACTTGCAACCAACGACTTCGTCAGAAACAACAGACAGGACCCAAATGTAAATAAAATATAATTATATTTTCTTTTTAAACAACGTAGTGACATGTCGTGGGTGGAGAGGTTCTTTGGTCTCAGTTGTCAGCGCCTTTTCATCAAAAACTCCCGCATCAAGCTAAGCTCAACTAAGGACCAACCGATTCTTTCGACGGTTGAAACCTAATCTTTTTCAAATTTTAGCAATCACTGCTAAACTTCTTTCCAACTGTCAGCTTGACGTCACGTCCACTCCACTGACAGCTGTCTTCCAGTGTAAATTTTGATTTTGAGGAGCTGGGTTTTGACTCCGCCAATCATAATAAAAATTCTAAATCCAATGTGTATTCTTTTTGCACCTATTTGACATTTCAAACAGTCCCCATTCTTTTAAATCTTCGAACAACACCTGCGTCGCTAAGCGCATATACACTGTATGTCAAAAATCCACATCGTCCAAGTAACGAATTCATACTAACTGTACAAAATCCTTATTTTGCAATGACTGTATAAAATCCTTATTTTGTACTAACTGTATAAAATCTTTGAATGATAATCGCTTACATATCAATTCATACTGCCCCAAAATATGAAACTGATTTATTTCAGCTTCGTGGGTTTGAATGCACTTGACTAAAGGCCTAGTCACAATATCCTAGGTGGGCAATCCAAATCGTGACTAGGTTAAGAGTAAGTATATTTTAGAAGGTTGAATTGGTGTAATCGTTTTGTACTGGATGGGATTTAGTTAAACCTTAAATATTGAATATAAATTCAATATGATTTGCATATGTATTTTGTACTCATGTGATTTACAGTTAGTCTATTCGAATCAGTGGGATTAGGGAAAATTATTTCTTAGTAAAATTGGACAAAACATTTTATACTCATTAGGATTGCGGAAAGCTTTTGTACTCAAAAGATTTAAGATATATTTTTGTAATCAGTAGATTTATTGTAAGAATTTGAATTTAGTATTACTATCATACTCGTCGGATTGGGCAAACCTTTTGAACTCAGTAGAGTTAAAGAAAAAGCAAATTTTAACATAAGATTTACAATAAATGTACAAAAGCCATCAATATAACGGACCCGAGTGAAACGGATTTTGAATTTCACAGGGATGAGATATTTGTTATTTGTTTTTCTTGAATATTGTATATCATTGTTGAATCATTTTATAATTGAATTATATCCAAAATAATTCTTATTCATGATAACATGTTATTCAGCTTCGAGTTTGAGACTCGCTTCAAAAGTTTACGGATAAAATGGTCAGTAAATATTAAATATATTGTAATTCAATAACTTTCTATTTTAGTACATATTTTCACATTAAGATTATTAAAAAAACAACATAAAACTGGTTTTTCTTTTACTAGTTTTTGGCCTTAAAGTACATCCGTTGAGTCAGTTAAATCGTGGGCTTCCTGTAACCATTTTATTTTATTGTTTTCAAGTACTTTCGGATACAATAGTGTAAAAAATACGCCACAAAAGAAAACAGTTGCATTTTTTTTTCAATTTCAAGGCACAACATTATTTGTTGAAATGCTATCAATACGATAACAATGCATTTATGTTTTATAATCATGAATTTACTCTGCATTTTGACCTTCAGGGTTCGTATTTACAATTCACCTGCTATCAATGTTGTATTAAAAGAATTAACTGATAACGCTTATACACACACGTGCGCGCGCGCACACACACACACACACACACACACACACACACACACACACACATATATATATGTATAAATTTGTTATATATATGGTGGAAGAGTGCTCAATATCGGAGCTAGAACGTCAGAACATAGGAATCTTCAGACTGTATGTCACTGCTCATTGCTCGGGATCTATATATAGGTCATATAAAAAGTAGTGACACATGGCCTGAAGATCCCTTGAGGCGTGAAACTGAGAACCCCATGCAGTGTTAAGTTATATGCTCTCACTACTCACTATATATATATATATATATATATATATATATATAATTCCAAGGGAAGAGGACTCAAGGTTTTTATATTTTGAGTGATCTGGCATTTATTTTATTATAAACAGTGCTCAATATAATGAGTATTATAGAGCTTAATATATATATATATATATATATATATATATATATATATATATATATATTAGACTATCAATGTATGAGACTAGCATCTCAGTTCATAGAACCGAACAGCCAGGCTACCCTTACATATGATTTGATTATAGCTGTGAAAACTTGTGCAGAACCAATCACATGACCCTGCTCAAGTTTTGAATTCAAAGTTGTCCTTCAAATAGACCGGTTTCCACCCAAGGATATAGGACTCATTCTATCCTGATATTTACCTCATAGTTCGACGGATTAATATTTTTCCTAAGGATATTTGTGCGTAAGTAAATGCAACGAATTCAAATGGAATTCGACTTCCAAGCCGATATCCCCTGCATCACAACGCATATATATATATATATATATATATATATATATATATATATATATATATAAATTATTTTCCATTTGTAAACGAGTTATTATGCGACCCAGGTTTCTACCATGGTGATGTCTTCAGGCGATTTTCAATAACTAAATAACTAAAGTTATTGAAAATCGCCTGAAGACACCACTCATGGTAGAAACCTGGGGCGCGTAATAACTTGTTTACAAACGGAAAATACTAAAAAAAAATCTTCAATATAATTCTATTGAACACTTTTGAATACAAATATGCACTGGTCTAATTTTATTATGACCCAAAAATAAGTAATTAAACAATCAATATATATATTCATTTATATTTGGGCAATAACCTTTCTTTTAAACTAGGTAACTTCACTCATCTTCTCTACCTAAGTTTTAAATTGAATTTTTCAAAATATAAATGTTTTCTTGAAATTTTTAATTTAGCTTTACTTGAAAGCTAAATGATTAAGTTTACTATTTCCAACAAGTAAAATACTCTGGTGAACTTCAAACAAAAATTATATTGATTGAAATCTAAA
>JBBBDQ010000515.1:1112500-1137500 GCA_037127315.1 Ascarosepion bandense
ATATATATATATATATATATATATATATATATACTTATAATGAGGGGAGGGGAATTCACGTGTAAATAATTACCGAGGGACAATTAAAATAAAATATCTCCCAACAAATTCAGAGACTTTGCAAAATCATTCTGTTGGCAGAGAGAAGGTTTCCGTAATGATAGAGAGACTGATTCCAAAATCTTTAAATGATTTTTGGAACCAGCACTTATGTATAATATTGAACCACCCTTATATGTCTTTGCACAGGCTATATTCTCTACCAAATGTTGAGCGATAGCGGATTCCATATTTGTAGAGGGAAGGCAACACGTGTTACCTATTTTGCCAAGTCGTATTTTAGAAGGCACGTGCAGATTAATCTTCGTTTTCTAATGTAAGGTGGTACGCCCCACATAACCAGCAGTACAATGGCAATTAAATTCATATCCCAAATTACTTAATTTGATGCACGGCAAATCACTCTTACAAAACGACTGAAACGCTGACCTAATCCAACAAATACACCGTAGAGCAATAGACGGAAAACAAGAAACCGACTTGTTGATCTGCTTAACCAAACGTTGGTCATTATGCCCAGTCCAAGAAACCTTAAAAAAACCGGGCACTTAGAAGGCATCAGGACTTTAGGAGAATGAAATTTCCTAGTCTTCTTATTAATAATATAATTAATAAGGGCTTCTGGTTAGCCATAGCACAGAAAAATCTCCCTGATATTCTCCAGTTCAGAGTCCAGTCTAGTCGGAGAACAAATTTTGAGCGCCCTATGCACCAAGGTTATCAGGTATAAGAAAAGGCAGACGGGTGAACCCTGAAAATAAAGAGGTGAGGGAGAAATATAAAGATATTATTAATAATGATCTCTTGACGTTTGTCGAAGGATGTGTGAATTACGCTCGTCTTCTTTCTCTCTGGCGACAGTCAAATTTGCTCTGTCTTTTATTTCGGTCATTTGGGAATTCACTCCCGGATGTTATTCTGGCCTTTCCATTGAACGACGAACAAACTTTGCGTCAGCTCGCGAAAAGGGTCCTTAAGAAGAATTTGTTTCTGATAATTGAAGATTATTTGAATTTTGGTTTTAGATGTTTCCTAATTTTCTATTGGCCGACAAACATTTCGCATCAAGGTGTGAAATTTCACGAATTTTGCTTTGGATTCGTTTGTTTTTTCAGTGTGTGCTTAGCAAAGTTTGTAATTCGAGTATTTTTTTTTTAACAAAATCAATAAGCCAGTGTTTAACATTTGAATTTTAACTCTAGATCTTGTTTTGTTCACTACAATAGTCTTAAAATGAGTTTTTGACCAAACAAAATCAACCGAGTCAACAGGGGAGTTGCTATAATTTTAAGCCAAATCTTTCCATCTGGACTTCATTGTAACAACATGATCTGGTAAGCGAGGAACATGGTGTACAAATTGAGAAAACAACACCTAAAATGCTGTCAGTGTCTCCTCTATCTTAATCGGGGGAATACAAAATTCAAACCCCTTAGACAAAATATATATATTGTAATTTTGTTATAACAATGGTTTATAAAAGTATTATATCACTGCACAAAAATTTTCATGTTTCAGAATAATACTGTTCTTCTTCAGGTGATATTTTAAAAATTAATGGTGAAAATGATTTATTTAGAAAATATGAATTCATGGTTGTTTAGAAAATTAAGGTGTGGTAGTGGGAGGAGTTAAACAATATGTTTGTAGGTGTTTCAGAAGTAAAAATTAAGTTGAACTATGGAGTTGAAAATTTGAGTCGCGAAAGAGAACAAAGTAGCATAATGTCTAAACATGATACTTTTTTATTTGTCTGGATTAGATATATATTGGGAACATACATTATTTAAATGGGTAGACAGTAATTTTTAACAGCAGGGTCATTTTAGGATATTTTGAAAATTTAATTTTGTACTACCTCATCTGTTAAAGGGTCTGGACTGTTGAGGTTAGAATTAGAATTAAGTAATTATGGTATACTATGGTATATCGGAACGAGAAATCGGGGAGCCGAGTTCAAATTCCAGTTGAATTCATTGCATTCACTTACGCGCAAATACCCTTGGGAAAGGTATTAATCCGTCTCTTCCTTCCAGTTATGGGTTAAATAACAGGACAGATTGGGTTCTATAGCCATGGCTGGCAACTAATCTACCGCAGAAAGCAATGGCAACCTACTGCAGGATAATCTTCTGCCTAGTCAGTCATGTCTCTTTCGAGACATGATCGCCCAAGCGTTTACCACATATGGCACTTAACTGACTGATGGTATATTGGAGTTATAAAAATAAATAAATATTGTGTGGGTTATTTATTTTAGTAAAATGATTTTTATGTAATATTGGAGCATAAGTTATAAATGAACAATTATAATTAATTAAATTTTAGAGAAAAATATTTTTGGTGTTTACGCATAACATAATCTCTGCGATGAAGCAGCACTTTATTTTTAAGGAACCTTATAATCTGCAGCTTTTCATTCAGGCACAGAGGGCAGAGGTCATAGAATGATTTACAGATTCTAGATTTTTCTAGATTTTCTAAATAAATCATTTTCACTATTTATTTTAAAATATCACTTAATAAATATACATATTTTCTTACGTCGATGGCACAACTCATAGTTTCATGCGTTACGCAATCATCCGGTGCATATTACGAACTGACCGTTTAAGAGATTTCTTAAACGGTCAGTTCGTAATATGCACCTGCGTATCGTATGAAACTCTGAGTCGTGCCATCGACTTAAGATCAACAAAATTGATATTAGTGAAACGATTAATTAATTTACGCTAAGCAGCCGAACGTTTCAGTTTAATTTCAAATTTTCAACTGTATCGCTACAGAAATTCGATTTTAATTAATTATAGCTTATTTTTATTTATTTGTTTTAAAAATTATTTTAAGTCGCTTTGATATTCATCCATTCTTTCCTTTACATATCGGGATGTTTTGCAGATGTGTTTTGATGGGCACTGTTTACATTCTATTTGGTAGACACTTGCTTCTCATATAAGATTAGTTCTTTGTTTTATATTGATCAAATTTTAAACTCCTTTTGAAGTGTCTGCCATAATGTATGTATATAGATTAGCTACATTTCTTTCAGGTTCATTATTTATGGCGTTTATAGGCTGTATAACGCTGCTTAGTTTTCGTGTTGTTCATAATTCAATTTTCTTTTTGCTTTTGTGATTTACTACGTTTTCTTATTTAGCGTTTTTCTTATTTAGCATTTTATCATCATATATATATATATATATATATATATATATATATATATGGAACAATGGTAGACTTTGAAAACAGTAGCTACTCTGGTATCTACGCATCGTTCATTCAGCAATGAATTAGAACACTCTCAGCTAGTGAGCGTGTATAATGATAATACATGCTAAAAAGTCTGCCTTCTTCTACCGAGCGCCCATAGCTCAGAGGTAGAATCGCCGACTGACACCAATTCGGTTGGGTTTCAATCCTGGGTTACAAGCAATCGGAGTCTAACCGTACTGATGAGCTGTGATACAGCGAAACAGATCTGTCTGAGGATGACTATATATATATATATATATATATGAATATGCGTGTGTGTGCATTATGATACATATTATGTTAAGGATTTTAAAAATACTTTCTAAGTTTCATTAAAGACGAAGTGCCGCAATTAAGCTTTTCATCTAATTTTTCTTGTGTTTCTATGAATGTTTTATATACCTGGGCGCTTTTGCAAGGAGATTTTTTTATTAGCTTAAGGTTTATTTCTTGAGTGATGTTAATTTTTTTTTATTTTCAAACGCCGTCAGCACCTTTTTGTCGTGTTCATAGTTGATATTGTTTTTTTTATTGTCACTTTTCATTTTTTACTTGTGGATGAGGCTATAATACTTGTATTTTCTACAGGATAATGTATGTATGTAGAGTTTGGTAGGTTTCCGTGTGTATTTAATATGAGTCCTAACTGACTTGTGATCAGACAGGTGTAACATGATTCTTCTCGGTAGGCATGTAGTGGTATGTCCAATATAATTATTCAAGAATTTGGTTTGATCAGGAACGCAGTTTCTTAAGGGAGATGTGAAATCATAAATAATATTGGTTCTCTGTAATTTTGGTTTTGCAAGTGACTTGTTGTTGCTGATAAGATTAGCCGTATAATCACAGTACCTTATCAGTCGTCTTTAAAGAAACTTGTATAAAAGAGGAATTGCTGCTTAAATATACAATTATATATATATATATATATATATATATATATATATATATATATATATATATTCCATTTTTAAGCGAGTTATCTCGCTACCTAGGTTTCTACCATAAGTGGTGTCTTCAGGTAATTTTTAATAACTGATTTTACCGTTTACTGTTTTTCTTTTTAAGAACGCTTCTGTAACGGTATTTTATTTGAACGCTCACGTGGCAGGGAATTTTTGAACGTGCAATTTTAAAATTAAAACGAATTATGGCGTTTTTATCCATGGTTGTATGAAATTAAGAGGTATTTCTTAGTGTGGATGCATTTAGTCATAATTTCCGTTCTTTCATTTAACAGTTCGTTTTTGTTTGGGAAAAGCATAATTTCTAATTTTTCTTCTTGGCACAGTTTACATATTTTGCTACCGTTGTAAGGCTTGTCTGTTTTTACAATGGTCCACGTTACGTCTGGGTCTTTTCCATATTTGGATTTTAATTTCCACACGTAGCTAGCCAATTTTGTACAGTTTTTTAAATTTTCTATTTTGAATGTAGACCTGTGATTAAACCATCTGGTCTTAAAGGTGTCTTTGGTTGAGCCTAAATAGATTTTATTTTGGCCATTTTGATCATGTACCTTTTCCTTGTAAATGATTTCTTTTGTGTTGTAGAGTCCTTGAAGTGGACATTTATTTTTGTCCCTGCAGTTGAATTCTTTGTTAGTGGTTTTGTTTTGTACGATGCTATTTAAGTTTCTGGTGTTTTGTTTTTTTATAAAACTATCTAAATTACTAGTGCAACTATAGCTTAGTTTGATTGTGTTTCTGTTGAAAATTTTGTTTAGTTCTGATTCTTTTGGAAAGTGTCTATCTATTAGTTTAAAAAAATATTTGTCCTATTTTGGTCTTTACCCGTAAATTAAATGGTGAGTTGAACCAGATAATGTTTCGTTTTCTATTATATATATATATATATATATATATATATATATATATATATATATATATATATATATATATTGTAGGATAACAGAAAAATGTGACACAAGGTCAAAATAATGTTGGGAAACCTGATCTTAATCTTAAACTTAGGCTGGAAAGTGTCTATCTATTAGTTTAAAAAAATATTTGTCCTATTTTGGTCTTTACCCGTAAATTAAATGGTGAGTTGAACCAGATAATGTTTCGTTTTCTATATATATATATATATATATATATATATATATATATATATATATATATTGTAGGATAACAGAAAAATGTGACACAAGGTCAAAATAATGTTGGGAAACCTGATCTTAATCTTAAACTTAGGCTGGAAAGTGTCTATCTATTAGTTTAAAAAAATATTTGTCCTATTTTGGTCTTTACCCGTAAATTAAATGGTGAGTTGAACCAGATAATGTTTCGTTTTCTATTATATATATATATATATATATATATATATATATATATATATATATATATATATTGTAGGATAACAGAAAAATGTGACACAAGGTCAAAATAATGTTGGGAAACCTGATCTTAATCTTAAACTTAGGCTGGTCTTATCTTAAACTTAGCTAGCCGCAATTACTGACCTAATCATACCACAATATTCCTTACACCAAAATAACACATGCTTCAAAGTCTCTATGAAGTTCTATTTCCCATATGTAGAACTGGATCTGGTGGAGAGGGTCGATAAAAAATTACAACAACATTAAAAAAATGAATATCCGAATGAATATCCACTTAGGGGAAAGTTCATCAGAACATTTACCGGGTAAGTATTTATAGAAAAGCATCTCGACTTCACTCACTTTCTCACTGACGTGACGTGGCTTCCTTCTGTCTTTTCTACAGATATCTTAATGGCGTTTGTTCTGACGAACATTTTCCTGGTGACCCGTCCACGTGAATTTAAGCGTACTACTAGATTGGCTTTTACCGTTGAAATAGTTAAGTGTAACTCTCATTTCTACTCGGACACTTCTTTTTTCGCACTTCCCGCCCATAGAACTCCCTTCAATTTACTTGTTTCCCCGAGAGATACAATTTCCAAAAAGTTAAATGCAACGTCAATTACCATCTTCTATCTTCTTGAATCCCATTCATCTTTTATTCTTTCTTCAACGCTCCCTGTGAACAGCTTTTTTCTCCCCTGTGCACTAGTAACAGTCCCGCATTTTTTGAGGCAAAACGATTAAAAAAAGTTACATTATTTCGGTGGGAATGTGATTGAAGTCGAGATATCAGATCAAGACCAATAATATTCCACATTTTTGTTTGAAGTTAATTAAGGATTTCTAATTATATAACAAGAGTATCTAACAGATATAGCAGCAAAGTTTGAAAATTAAAACCAAGGGTTTTTTGGGTTTAAAATTCAAAGAGTGGTTCTAATGTTTTTTTCTTAAAGATTTATTGTCATTATGTAAACTATTCTAAACACTGTCCTTTAGGATTAAAGTGAGAAAATACTTTGGCAAATGTGGTAGGAAAATATCTTGTTTATATAGTTACTTACATCATACCTAAAGCCTTCATAGTTTTTCTGAAATTTGTAATGGATTTAGCGGCTTTTTTTAAAAGAATTTTTAATTAATAAAAAATATCGAACCGGCAGGGTTTGACGATGCGACCCCATAATAGGAGGAATAACCGATCTCCCGGTGTGCTTTAGACCGTCAGCAAGGTTCAATTTACCTAATGAAGAAGACATGTCTTTTCGTCCTACTTTTCTCGAAATCCCAGATCAGCGATTTTTTTCGTATCTAAGACGCAAGCAAAATAATTTCTAGGTGTCAGACTTTTACCACTGAAATAGTTAAATATAACCGTCACTTCTTCTCCAACAGTTCCTTTTCTGGCACTTCTCGCCTGTGGAACGCCCTTCCGTTTACTTGATTCCCTGACAGCTTCTTCTTCTTCTTCTTCTTCTTCTTCTTCTTCTTCTTCTTCTTCTTCTTCTTTGTGCCTTGTTCTTTCAGGACGTAGGTGATCATGGCCTTCCATGTTTTCCTATTCCTGGTGGCTCTTAGCGCACTTTCTCCTGTAACACCACGCAACCCCCATTCCGTCATCTACCCGCTCAGGCCCTTCAAACATGTTATCCGCTGCTTTCCTTTGTCTCTTTTCCCCTCTATCTGGCCTGTTAGTATCAGGTTCTCCAAGCCCTCCATCCTCATTGCATGTCTCAGGATGTTTAGCTGTCTCTTCCTGATGCTCAATATTAATTTCCTTTTTGTTTCCATCCTTCCAAAACCTCATCACTGCTCACATGCTCGGTCCATGATATCCGCAGCATCCTTCTGTCGAACCACATTTCAGCTGTTTCAAGTTTTTCCTTCATCTTTAATGATACTGTCCAGCATTTACTGCCATATTGAAGAACTGGCATCACATAGCAATCCAGTACTCTCTTCTTTGTTTCTAGTGAAAGTTTCCTGTGTCTTAATACTTTACTCAGCTTCTGGGACGCGTCTTTTGCCATGCCAATTCGCCTTCGGATCTCTGTGTCACACTTTCCGTCTTCTGTTAGAAAACTTCCCAGGTATTTAAATTTTTTACCTGCTTGATTTTAGTATCCCACACCTGTATTTGGTATTTTGAGCAGCTCTTTTTGCTGATGACCATGCATTCGGTTTTCTTGCACTGTATTTGTAGTCCTTTTTTGTTATTTTCTTCAGCTACTTTCTGTAGGAGGTCTTGTAGTTTTCTTTCTGTGTTTGCTATCAGCACTGTATCATCTGCATACTTTATGTTGTTCCAATTGTGGCCTCCGATTATAAATTCTGGCATAACATCTAGGGTCCTCAAAATAGTCTCGCTGTACAAGTTGAAGAACTCCGGTGAAAAAACACATTTTTGTCTTACGCCCCTTTCTATTCTTGATTACTCTTATGTCTTTCCCAAATATGTCGAGGCTGCTGAGCATCTCCAATTCTTTGTGGCGTATTTTGTCGAAAGCCTTTTCATAATCTATAAAACATAGGTACAAGTCTTTCTTCATTTGTATTGCCCTTTCAGAGAGCATCTTAATCATAAATATTGCGTTCCTTGTTCCAGTGTCTTTGACGAACCCGCACTGTTCTTGTTTTATCTCTGACCTGGCTCTGCTTCTCGCTCTATTCATCAGAATTCGGGCGATCAGTTTTGTAATATGACTCATTAAGCTGATTGTTCGGTGGAGTTCACACTCGTTTGCACCTGACTTCTTAGGTAGTGCGATGAAAATCGACTTGCTTAGATTGTCTGGTAGCTACAATCTCCAAAAATGTAAACGTCAGTGATAATTGCCATCTTTTATCTATTTGAATCCTTGTATATATACAAGCATACGATAGGTATGGATGGAATAAAATTCCGTATCCAGTATCCTTGTCTGATTAAAATAAATGTTTCTGACCATCTACATATATGTATGTATATGTATGTATGTATGTTTGGTTTGTTTTACGGCATATCAACCATATATATATGTATATTTGGGCATATATATATATATATATATATATATATATATATATATATATATATATATAGGTACCTCGACTAAATCTCTAAAAAACAGTATAGTATGAGTAAAAAAAGGTCCCAAACTTAATAAAACAAACCTTTTCCACCAAAATGTTTATATCATTATTAAGAGGAAAGATTAAAGTAATTTTTAATAATTTAAAAAAAAATTTAATCCCTTCTAAGATTTTTGAAATTTTGTCAGAAAATTTTGTTTTGATTTGAGTAAGCGGTTAAACAAAACGTTACGACTGTTTACAATGGAAAACGTAATGATTACATCACCCACTTTTTCTCGGTGACAAACACATTAATTTGGAAATTCTCGCAAAAATCAAATAATTGTCGGATTTTAATGAAAATTTCAGTACTTATTCACAAATGAATTAAATTATTTTTGAAATTATTATTTTTTAAAAATCTTGTAAAAATATTTTTTAACCTATGTTACACACGCCTTCAATGTAAATCCATGAAATTTTAATATATTTTAATTGGCTGCAAACAATAATTTTATCAGTTAAACGCAGGACTCATTAGGGAATATAAATCATCTATTATACAACACTATCCGAAAATCTGCTCCGAAGAGTAAAATAAAAAATGCAATAAAACTGATATAATTTAATTTGATAAACTTTTAATTGCTGGAATAAATAATAACAATTAAGAACATTATAGTCTGAAGAAAAAAGTTACGAATAAAATTTTAAAAGAATTGTTTTCATTTTTTTTTATAATAATTTATAAAGTTTTTAAAATATTTTAAAAATCTTTAAAGAACTGTTGCGCTTATATTTTTTTTTAGTTAAGAATTGATGATTGTATTGCCTATTAAAAATTGAAACGTTTAATAAAAATAGTTTTGCAGCCATATTTTAAATAATTTAAACATTTTTTGTGCATTTGATGTTTTTTTTTGTATGGCATTTTCTATGTACAAATTAAAAGATCATAGTTTCCTCCCTTGCCCGAAAGAAAATGAGTACAATTTTGTCCCTTATGAACGTCATACATTTTTATCTCTAATCAAGAAGCTGTCAACACAATCTTGATTTACGACGCGTACAGGTCAAAAAGTTTAAATTTGTGATTAAGAAATAGTTTTATTCTAAATTTCACGCTATAGATAAGTAATATTTGTGTACATCACATTAATTTAACATAAAATTTGCTAATTTTCAAAAATAATGTGTCACAGATGTATATTTTATTTTTTTAAGATTTTTAAAACCGAGAATTAAATTTTGTTTACCAAAATGTGTCAATCGCTCAAAAATGGCGGCAAATTCAAAAACTGAAGTTAATATAATTTCTGTTTGAAATAAACCAAAGTATTTTGCTTACTGGAAATAGTAAATTTAATCATTTAGCTTTCAATTAAAACTAAAATAAAAGTTTGAAGAAACTTTTTATTTTTAAAAATTCAATTTAAAATAGTTATCGAAAATGAGTGGAGGTACCTAACATATATATATATATATATATATATATATATATATATATATATATATATCATAAAAGAAAATAGGTTTCTAAATAAACATTGTTGCGATTTCTATATACTAATTTCTAATATATATATATAATTTATTTGTTCGAATATTATTTTTAATCAAGCTTTATATAACACAATTTTTAATTAAACTGTGGAATCATTGGTGGTCGAGTGGTCTAAGACGCCCCAGATCAATTGGTGGCTTCGCAGGTTCCAATCCTGTCGAATGACACACGTTTTCGTAACATAATTTATCATAAATAATCAGGCCGGTAGAAATAAATATACTGTTTCATTAAAAACAGAATATCTACTCAAATACGAGTATCAATTTAAAATAAAGTTCAAATAAATAAATTGAATATGTCGTTTAGTTAATCTTCGTTATTTTCCGTAACACACACACATATATATTGGCTTAATACAAAAAAATTAAAATAAAATTGGTTACTTAGCTGACTGATATTACATTCAAGAAACCCGACTCGAATGATTTGTTTTGTCAATTTTATATTAAGTTAAAAATTATTTAAAATGCTCTTTTTATTTTTGGCTTAATTTTCTTCTTCCTTGTGTGTGTGCGCGCGTGTGTGTGTGTGTGTGTATGTGCGTGCATGCGTGTCACGTGTGTATGTATGTTTGTGTACGCGTGTACATATTTTTTTTCAATTTCTTTTATTCAGTTTCAATGTCAACAAAAAAAAATAAAGAAATAGAAAAAAAGGAAAATTATGAAGTGGAGATACATATATTTGATAATTTTAAACTGAAAGGTCAGTTTTATATTTGTAAAATCTTTCATACCCAAATGGAATCGCAGCCTCACCAGATATCTTAAAAAAGGTGTAATGCTACTTGGTATTGTGTATATTAAATTAAATTCAAAGAATTGAAGAACTGGGTTCGTAGTTCCAGTTAATTTTTCAACTCGACAACAAAGAAAGAAACCATTTCTTAATATAATACATTAAAAATATGAAAAAAAAAGAGATCTTAAAGTAAACATTTGTTTGATTTTATGGTATTCCATTAATATTTGATGATATCTTCCCCATTTGGGGAGGTAACGCTGTAAAATCTCTTGATGAAAGGAAACTGTGAAATCCTCAGTTAAACAGCACTTAACAGACGACCGAATTGGTTAACATGTATAAAAAAATTGGACCCGAAATAATGCTGGTTCTTACTTTTGGCATATGATATTGATAAATCAACAACATTAACCAGGCACATTGTTGCTTAACTTTAGGGATCATACTCCATAAGATCTTAACCATGTGGTACAGGGAACAATATGCACAGAGAAAATATTATGGCTAAGTTTAATGGTTACTGGATTTTACACTTTTGTGTGACAGTTCTCTTGAAACTTTACATCAACGAAGTTATTGTCAAATTTTATACTTTCCTTCTCTCCTTCCGTAGTTTTTCATTTTCAACCGACGATCTTGCATTCTCGTTAAGTATGATTATCTCAAACAAATACCACCTTTCGCAGAATATTTATTGTGCTAAACAATGAAGTCTTTTGAAGCGATTGGATACGCGGCGTTATATCGACTTTATTATTATTATTAGAATGCATTAGAAGTATTTTCGTTTTACGAAACCTTACTCTAAAAATTATTTTGTGTACACCAATAAAGATTATTATAGGTACCTTCACGCAATTGCCGAAAAAACAGAATAGCATGATGTTAAAAGAGCCTAAACTTACTAAAAACAAAGTTTTATCATCGAAATATTTATGCTATTATTAAAAGAAAAGATCAAATTTTGTTGTCATTATTTTTTTAAATATTTTAATCCTTTCTAACACGTTCGAAATTTCAGTTAAAATTTCTTTTTTTCCGTCAGCGATTTATGCGATGTTTACGTAATGTAACGTGGTGCATTGGATATCGGCTCGGAACGAGAAACCGGGGAGCCGAGTTCGAATTCCAGCAGAATTCATTGCATTCACTTACGTGCAAATACCCTTGGGGAAGGTATTAATCCGTCTCTTCCTTCTAGTTATGGGTTAAATAACAGGACAGATTGGTTTATGGTCGGCAACCAGTCTACCACAGAAAGCAATGGCAACCTACTGCGGGATAATCTTCTGCCCAGTCAGTCATGTCTCTTTCGAGGCATGATCGCCCAAGCGTGTATCACGTATGGCACTGAACTATTAAGGAAAACGTAATATTACACAAGTCTGTTTTTGACGTTGAAAATTCTTGCAAAGTCAACTAATTGTTTGATTTTAAAGAAGCTTTCAGAACTCATTCACAAATGAATCAAATTATTTCTGCAATTACGATTTTTAGAAAATCTTGGTAATTTTTTTTACATCTGTTACCCCCCACTTCAATTAATTACATAAAATTTCTAGAAATACATTATTTATACCATTTTTTTTATTAGATATAAAATGTCTATGTGGAGTAAGTAACGGCCTGAATTAGAGGGGTTGCAAATACACGGACAGACAGAATTTGCTGTTTATTTATATGAAAGATTAAAAGTGGCACAAATGAATTTCCGTGATCTATTTTATGGACACACTGAAAAACAATTTATGACTACTACTACTATTATTATTATTAGTAGTAGTATATGAATTATATTATTATCTTTTATTGACCTTTTACTGGCCTATTTCCTGTGTACACCGAAAGATTATATATAACTTCATTATTATTATTATTATTATTATTATTATTATTATTATTATTATTATTACATAATAATAATAAATGTATCCTATCATCTATTATTCTATTAGATATTAGCTTTTGTTTCAGGTATAATAATGGCGGATAAATCATTGAGATTCTGTCCATTTTGAAGCGTTATTTTAAACCGGGCATCAAAGCTATTGAATCTGCTCGCAGATATCAGGAAGTTGAAGGAAATGAAACAATATCTGACCTTACTGCCTAGAACTGGCTGAAGCATTTTGAAGGTGGTGACCTATTTCTTGAAATAAAGTCAAGAATTTGTCGATTATGGCGGTTTACAACGTGAGCCAGCGATTTTGTCTGGTAGCGCTGGAAAATGTTCAGAAGAGCTCGGACCATCGAAATATCATCCGTACAACATTATCTGGATCTCTTTATTTTATCAAAGGATTTTAGCATCTTTGGTATTAGTGACAGTAAAGGCTGTATCTGTTGTTATTGATTTCATAGAGAATTAATCAGCAAGGGAGACAATTACATACAACATTAACTGCAAAATACATAGAGGAGAGGTTAAAAAAACGAAAAGTCTTTCGATATAGTAATAGATTTTTGGCCAGTGGTCGGCAGCCAAAATCATTTCCAGACATTTGATTTGTTAATCATTGTACGACTGATGTTCTTATGATAGAAAATGAAATCCATAAAAAATTCTTCAAATGACAGACATTCGGAAGAAAAAAAAATCAAAAGAAATGGCGCCACGAGTTAAAAACAAAAACAAAACAAAACTAAACAAAAAAAACCCCAAAAAAACAACAAAAAAAACCCAAAAAAAACAAGAAAATCTTGAAAATCTGAAGAAAGTAATTTTTTTTCTATAGAAAAAGACTTGACACGATAGATTTTAAGATTTGCGGAAACATTGTGTTAACGGCCTGAATACGTACACAAAAGAAGCTCAATTATGAAAATAATATTCGATATATTAACGTCTCTTCTCAAAAGTTATAGACAGTAAATGACATAATATTTTAAATTTATTTGTCGTAATTAATTCCCAAGAGAAACAATACCAGAACAAATGTAGTTTATTATTTATTGACTTTTAAATTATTTGTCTTTCTTTTAACACTTTCTGAGATCAAGCAGGTAGAGTAGATAATAATTTTATTATTACGAAAAAAGAGTAAAAGAGAAAGGGGATGGTTTGCGAGCTCGGCACGATTAATACTTTGAATTGCAGTTTGTTGTTTTCCCTCTCTTAGATGGGTTTCCAAGAGACAGAAATTGGAATTAAAAAAAGAAAGTAAAAGAAGTTGGAAAAAGATGATATTGAAACGAAACAAAACATTATTATACGACAGAGTATTATGTTTAAATAATGCTATATATATTTATAATTAGGGAAAAATAGATGGTTATTTTGATTTTTTATTTTGATTTTTTACTTATTATTTTATTGTGTTTAGTTATTATTATTATTATTATTATTATTATTATTATTATTACTAGCGGAATCCGTGGAATTTTCAAGGAAGGATAATTATGATTTCCTGGAAAAATTTTATTTTGTCATACTACAAATGATAGTAACGTCTACAAACATAACGGTATTGGATAATAAAATAACGATAACACAGAGTGTAATTTTATTAAAATATCTATAAAAGTAATGTCCATAGAAGCTACTTTACTTTAATCTTATATTATATTAAGCGGCGTATGCACAGACCATAACCAAAATACTGTACGCTATTTTGTGAGAGATTCTGAAAGAGAAAATGTTTTTTATTACTGAAAAATCATGGCTTCTGTGTCCATTGTAAACATAAAAGACCAACTGAGTGATGGCTAAGGGAGTAGAGGCCAGAAATTTCGTTATTAGGTCGCGGGATACGACAACAAACTTACCTATTTTTGCTATATTGTACAGTACATACACATATATACACACACAGTTACTGCTACATCCACCAGCTTAAGCTGCTACTGCTACGGTAATGTTATAGGCGTTCTCCTCCTAGTCTTTCACTCTTTACTATCTTTCCGTTTGGCAAAGGTGAGAGAAAGGCTGAGGAGAGTAGCGTTTATAGATTATAAAAAGATAGAGGGGAAGGAAAAGCTAGTGTAGGGAGTAAGTGTGTTATTTTACTTCAGTGGCGTAACGAACGGAGGAAGTAAGTAACTAAGTAAGTAACTAAGGAAGGAACAAGCAGAATTATTATTATATCATTTTTCATCATATTTCGATTTCTGCTATGGTCGCACTACCAACCAAGTTTGCGGGAAGACCTAAGGCAGGTCGTGGCGTGTTGTTATGGCTCCATTTCATGTTTTTTCTATCTTCCTCATCATCCCTAGCGTTACATAGACAAAGTTCTCCTTAGTGTGTGGGCTGTACTTAATAAGACAATTTTTTGTATATCTCTTAAGCTGGGGTTTCCAGGGATTCTTTCAATGTGTTGTTTTGTTCCATTTTTTATCATTCCAAGTGCACCTACTATCACTGACACAACTCTTGTTTTCAATTTCCACATCTTTGATTTTTGCTGTATACCAATTTGCTACTAGGTCCTAAACAGGGACGTATGTAAAAAGTGACATCATGATATTTTTCATTGAACATTACTGTCAAAAATACATTTGATTTAGATAAACCCATTCGTAAGGTGTTTTTGTATTTCTTTATGGTATGGACTTCCATGGGATTCCAGCGATCACTTCAATTAGTCTACCAGAACCTTTTACAATCAAACCCATGGCCTCATCCACAACTGGGATTAAAGAAAGAAGGAAAGGTAGAAATAAGAAAACTGTGAAATTTTCACGGATCTTTCTATATTAGTATTAACTGATAGCAAGTTTCCTTAATTTTCAAGCACTCACCGCAATATTCGAGCTGTTTTCAGAAATTCTGCCGTTTCGATTGTTTCGTGTTATTCCCAAATTCTCAGTTCTAGTTCGTTGGCTTTTCCAAATTGTTCATAGTGCTTTCATCCGCCATTCATTTATTTAGTTAGCGCATTTCGTTCGGCTGTAGTCGCCATTCCCCTCAATCTCACAATTGTGTTTTATGATGACATTCAAAACTTTATATGCAATGGCTTATCTGCTCTTTTTGGATATTAAGGGAATTGTTTTTATTTAGTTTGAATTCAGAGTTTCTTTGCTATACTGGCTGCTACCCAAGTCTGTTCTGCTGTTTTATTCATACCTGGGAGAAAATAGATGAAATTATATCACGCAAGTGAATGTCTTGAACTCGAGTGGAATTCGAACTTAGCACTCTTACCGCTAACCAATACTCCACCGTGCCTCCATTAACGATCTTCATGTTTTACAACTTCTCTGGCAAGATTGAGGTACGTGTTCATCCTTTCATTTTTTTTTTCCAGCGGCATGCACTATCTGTCACTTCTTACCTACTGGATCCGGTTATCTGGCCTGGATTAGGCGATCCTTTTAAAGAATTAAATTATTATTATGTTGTTGTAGCACATTGTCAGTCAGTCAGTCATCCAGTCACATGCCACATTTGATGCAGGCTTCGGCGATCATATCTTTTTCAAGACATAACTGACCGGGTAGAAGATTTTCAAGCAGTAAGTTGCCATTCAGTCAGTCAGTTAAGTGTCATACGTGATACACGCTTGGGCGATCATGCCTCGAAAGAGACATGACTGACTGGGCAGAAGATTATCACGCAGTAGGTTGCCATTACTTTCTGCGGTAGACTGGTTGCCGACCAAGGCTATAGAACCCAATCTGTCCTGTTATTTAACCCATAACTGGAAGGAATAGACGGATTAATACCTTTCCCAAGGGTATTTGCGCGTAAGTGAAGGCAATGAATTCAGCTGGAATTCGAACTCGGGTCCCTAATTTCTCGTTCCGAGCCGATATCCACTGCACCACAACGCACATCCAAAACCCAAAATCAAGCAAATACAGAAAGTTAAATACCTGGGAAATGTTCACACAAAGGACGAAAAGTGCGACACTGAGATCCGAAGGCGGTACAAGCATGGCGAAGAACGTATTCCAAAAGCTAAACAAAGTATTGAGAGACATCCACTGCACCACAACGCACATATATAGACTGATTGTCAGCAAAAGCTGTTGAACCCAATCTGTCCTGTTATTTAACCCATAGCTGAAGGGAAAAGTAACGGATAATAACTTTCTAGGGGTATTTTCGCATAAGTGAGTGCAATGAATTTAAATGAAATTCAATCTAATTTCTTGTTCCGAGTCGATATCCACTACACCACAATACATATGCCATAGGAAATAAAAATTCTGTTCCTGAGGCATGCACTCAACGAGACTCCTCACAACTTTAGAACTTTCTAGAGTATCCTCGCCCAGTTAATGATGACAATTTTCTGGACGTCTACAGTCTTGGTTTAAATTCCAATTTTCCCTAAGCGGTCTTTCAATTTTCGAGGTGTTGTTCCTAGCACACCCATTATTGCGGTCATGCTCCATAACTTCTTCACCTCCATAACCAGATTTTGGTATTTTTCAATATTTTAGCTGCTTTGGAGTCCACTCCTGTATCATAATGAAGAGAAAAGTCAATCATTTGAATCTGGCTACATTCTATAACAATGAAGACTGCACTTCATGCTTCAATGTCATGATCTGTCTGGACTGAAATATTGTTATTAAACTCAATAAGTGCAATGATTTTTTATCAATATTAAATTTAATACTTATAGATATTTCTGCTGCATCACTCATTATAAATTCTCTCTTGGAGTACAGTTTGGAAGCAAAATAATTTTTCTTAACAAAAAGTTTCATTTCTTTCTATTTCAAAGATTTATTGTTCGGCATTACGATGAATAAAAAAAAGCAAAAAAATTCTGCTCTAAATGAACAGTAAATTTCCAATATTTCTTTCACCATAGAAAAGAAAGAAACAAATTTACCAAAGTGCGAATCTCGTATAACGCAACCTGTTCCACTCGCAGGGCAATATGGTCGTACCATATTACATACAGATGGGTAATCATTATAGCTTATCAAAGGAAAAATTAGCATTAGAATTTTTTAAAAGATAGTTTCAGGTAACAGAATCAATAAGAAGTTGTTTGCTAATTTATAAAGTAATGCAAAGGCGTATTTTTATCATAAATCAGAAGATATTCACATCTTTGACACGTTAATTTCTTGCTCAAACATCACACACATAAATAGGGAAAAACAGAGTACGAAATGCTAATAACAACCACACACACACACACACACACACACACACACACACACACACACACACACACACACACACACACGAATACACACACACACACATATATATGATAGAATATAGTATTAAAATATGCGATATTTATGGGTTAAAGTGCTCAATATCATTGATAGAGCGGATGTCATTATAAAAGTGGACATTGAAGCCAACACCCAGAAGCAACTGTTTCGTACTAAACGCAATCATCAGGCAATAAATGGCCTGTTAATTGTGTTTTGTAGTTTCAATGTCCACACATGCATACACACACACACACACACACACAGATTCTCACACACAAATACACACACACATACACACACACACACACACACACACACACACACACACACACAGAGGGTGCGATGGGTAACTTGTCGCCAGTTTATATTTCTAATTTCGCGCATGCGCGTTGTTCGTTTTTGATTTTGTCGACTGCACAGGATAAAAAAAAAAAGAGTATCATGACACAATTCACTCCATCAGAAATTTGGAAACAGCATGATGTGTTGTTTGGCATTCACACGGAAAGCGTCATTACGAATATTTCAGAATGTTTGTCAAGCTGAGAAAAGCGCAGAAGATTTGCAAAGAGTTGGATGAGTCTAATGGTGATTACGAAGGGATTTTGGGTGATTACTAGTGATGGCGACATCATACCTCTATTCATCTTCCCACAGAGCCTCAGACTCAACACGAAGGCTTGCATCAAGTGCCTTGAGGAGGTAGTGCTGCCCTGGGTAAAGGAGGGTGGATGCTGGAAGGCTTTATGACTAGCAACAGGACACTGCATCATGCCACACAAGCAGCAGAACCCAGTCATAGCTGCTAGACAATATCTGCGACCGCACCACCCCTTATATTTAGCCACTTAACTCGCCAAACTGCAACCCCCCTTGATTATTATGTGTGGGGTGAGAGACCAACGAAACCTTTTGTATCAGCAAAGACGCACTGAAGGCAAGCATTACGGCAGCATTTACCAACTTAAACAAAGAGACCGTACAGAAGAGTTGCAGGAGATGCAGAAGTTATCTGGAGTATTGTTCTGGTTGAGGCCAATGGCGATTTTCTTGAATAAATTTACTTTTTAGTATTTCAAGATCTTTTTGTGTAATTTTGGTAAATATATCTGTTAAAATGAGAGGTCAGAGTTATTTTAATTTTTGCGTAATTTAGACGACAATTTATTCATCTCGCCCTGTATATATATAGATATAAAAAAAACCCTTTGAAAATAGCTAAAGAAGTCGCCTAAATCTCTTGGAAAAAAATGAGAATCATGGAAAACTTTTGTAATCTCTTAATACTACAAAACAAAAAATAATAAAAGCTTCTTTGTCTGCCATATTTAATTTAAAGAATAATGAAATATATGAATTAAGACAAAAAGAAAACGTAGCTGACGTTTTTCGTCCTCTGAGGGACTTTATCAAGGCAAATTCAAGGATTCTCTTTCTTCATATACAAGAGCAAAAACGTTATTAGTTTTTCAAAATTTTTAATTTAAGAACGCTCTTAAATATTCATCAGTTTGGTCGAAAAGTTTGGCATGCTTTGGAGGACGCGAAGTGATACAATTCATTGTTACCAGGTAGTAACATTTAATAGTAAAGGAAATTGGGATTTTTGAGGATAAGAGGGACAGTAAATTAAATCAGCCTATTAGATTTTCATGAATATATATATATATATATATATATATATATATATATATATATATAAATGGAACTTTGTCTGTGTGTGTATGTGTGTGTGTGTGTGTTCGTTATCTATAGAATCCGAAACGGCTGAACCGATTTTCTTGAAAATTTACACAGTTGTACTATAAGCGTCTGCGAGTGTTCTTAGCTAGGTTTTGTGTCGAGGTACCCCCGATAAATATCGAAAATCGATAATCGAAAAAATCGAATTATAGAAGGAGTGGTCCGATTTTAATCAATTTTGATACACTCATTGACAAAGACATAAGAAACGATATTCAGAAGTTTCAAGGTTGCAGTTCTTACAATAGTGCAGAAAATCGATAATATATATATATAAAAGGCAAGATGTTTGCGTGTCTGTTTATCTGCCTGTATGTCTATTTTTTTCAGCACTTTTACTTTATTTTTGCTTCGGAGTTGGCTCTAAGTAGGTATAATTGTAGTTCTTAGTCTCAGCCATGATACCATTTACTCAGAGGACTTATTTAGCTTTCAAAATTCAGTTTACGACGAAAAAAACTTATTTGATATCGATACCAGGAAATCAAAATTTGACTTACATCCATTCATTTTTCTTTCAGTCTATAGTTTCGCTTTAACTGGAAACAACTATTGCTTTTTAGTCTTTCGTGCCAACGTCCAAAGAGTCTGAGCTCCAGGACCATGGATTAGTCTTAAAGCTTTCATTACACACGAGCAACGCCGGGATATACTGCTAGTATATATATATATATATATATATATATATATATATATATATATATATTGTTGTATACCTACCTATATACAGGAATAGGATGTTTCTATCCTCTTAAATACGTAGACACTATTGAGTAGAGGAGAGTGAAATACTGACTAACAGTTCACTAGCAGTGTAACTACTTCACGAAGCGTGTGAGTCTTGTACTTGTATTATTCCCAAATTTTATGTTGGTGATTATACACGCAGTAACCTTTTAGGGTTACAACATATATATATATATATATATATATATATATATATATATATATATATCAATGCAGAAGGTCAAAGCATTTTTCTTTCTACAAATTTTCCTGTTCAACGCTTTCATAGCATCATTATTCAGTAATTTTTCCCGACTTGCAACACATTTTATAAAAACAAAATCTAAACACATAATTTACCCCGGCGTATGGATTAGCTTATATTAATTTTAGTATAGGAGATAAGAATATTTAACACCGATCGTAGCGCAATGGTAGAGTTCTCGCCTACGATGCTGGAGGTTACTAAAGACTTTAAAAATGCTACTCGACGCTTTACTGATGAGCACCCAGCAACAAAGAGAATGATCGAGGGTAAATGGAGAAATCCAGGGATGGGAGTCACGTCCACTCCTTCTGCAAGGTAGCAGCGAGAGAACGTTCGGGTCGTCCTCGACCTATCTGTCGACCAACTTAAAAACTAGTTTGCATTAATTTTATTTTTTTATCTAATACTGTAAGATGCTTCTTCTGCCGTGTTCATTCAGGACGTGGGTGATCATGAATCTCCACAATTTCCTCACCTTAGTACAATTTGTCTTTATGCTATCTCTCCTAACCCCTGTGGTGCCAGCCATTTACACAAGCTCGTTAGGCATATTATGCGCTGCTTTTTTGTTCCTTATGCACTTATCTGTCCTTTGAGTGTCCAATTTTCTAATCCCTCTTTCCTCATATGTGTCATAGAAATTTTAACTACCTCTTCCTGATAAGTGCCTTTTCTGTTTTCATTTTTGCTAAAACTTCGTCATGGTCCGTTCATGTTATTCTCAGCATCCTCCTGTAGAACCTGTAGAACCATATTTCTGTTACCTGAAGTCTCTTCATTTGTGATGATATGATTTATTGTCAATATAGAAAAACCGATATTTTGAGGATTGTTAAAAGTTTCAAAGCCTTGCCCAGAAAGAAAAGCCATAGCTGAACATTAAAAACTAATTCAGATGCAAATTTTTCTTATCTTCGTTAACGAGAGATTAGATGTCATTTTTAGAGTAGAGGACAGTTTTACTTTCACGGATCTATCGAACTTACTCTTAAGGCAGGAGTAAATAGTTGTGTCATCAGCATATATACCTAGTTGGGAACTGATGACATCAGAAATGTTGTTCAGAAAGATAAGAAAGAAGTTAGTTCTAAGTATAGAGCCCTGGAATAGTCCCACATTAAAGTGAAATGATCTACTTTTAATCCTAAGATCATACAGCATACTTTTCTTTGTCACAAAAACAATCCTTGGATAATTAAAGTCAATGGTGATAAAAGTAAAACTAAAAGCTAAAATTAAATCTAGATAAGTAGACGTATCATCATCATCATCATCATCATCATCATCATCATTGTCAAGACCGCCAACGAAGTTGTTTTGATAATCAATGTGATTTTTCATCTTCAGTATCTTCGTAAATAACTCAGAAGTCCTTTCCTAACATCTGTGGCATGTGCTGTCTCCTGGAGGATGGCTATAAAGTTGGTAGTTTCATTTTGTTTGCGTGAAAATTTACTAACCATTTCTTATCCCAGTTAACAACTGATTGCATGTCATTTTTGTGAACAGCGGAAAGTTTTACTTTCTCGGATCTATCAGACTTACTCCTAAGACAGAAGTAAATAGTTGTGTTATTAGCATATATACCTAGTTGGAAACTGATGAAACCGGAAAAGTCGTTGATGAAGATAAGAAACAACGTAGTTCTAAGTATAGAGCATTGGGATAGCCCCACATTAACGTGAAATTATCTAGAAGCGCGGCATTTCAGCTCTTTTAATTCTATGATCATACAGTATACTTCCTTTCCTTACAAATTTTAGTCCTTCGATAATTAAAGGATCCATATATTTCCCAAGGATATTAGCATGTATTTGAATGTCATGAACTCGACTGGAATTCGAACTTGGCTCTCTTGTTCCTCAATATGAGCTGCTAATCATTACTCCACCATGACCTTCATGTTTTACAACTTCCCTGAAAAAAGCCCATACGCATTCATCCTTTCATTTTTCCCCAGTGAAATCCACTATCTGGTATTTTTCTTTTCATTTATTAGATCGGGTCATATGGCCCCGATTGGATGATCCTTTTCGAAATTCAAATTATTATTATGTTGGTAAAGCACATTGTCGTCAATCAGTTAAGTGCCATACCTGATCCACGCTTAAGCGATCATATCTCTTTCTAGGTTGCCATGACTTTATGCAGTACACTGGTTGCCAACCTAGTCTGTAGAACCCACTCTGTCTTGCTATTTAACCCCCATCTGGAGGGAAAAGAGATGGATTCATACCTTTCTCTTTTCATACCTTTCATAAGTGAATGCAACGAATTCGGCACTCCGATTTCTCGTTCAGAACATCCATTGCACCACAACGCACTTGTCGTAGACAATGGAAATTCTGTTCCTAAGGCATGCATTCAACCAGACTCCACACAATTTTAGAACTTTCTGGAGAATCCTCGCCCCTCACCCAGTAAATGATGGCAATTTTCTGGACATCTACAGCGTTGGTTGAAATTCCAATTTTCCTTAAGCGGTCTTTCAATTTTTCTAGGTGTTGTTCCAAACACGTCCATCTTGCTCTCAACACATTCTGTGAGTGTAAAATCAAAGGTTATAAAAAGCTAAATGTAAATCTAATTAAGTGGACGTGTCAGCGTCATCATTATTAAGACCGCCAGCTGAGCTGTTTTCAGAATTCGCGTCATTTCTCATCTTCACTTACCTCGTAAATAAGATAGGTACCTCGATTACCCTTGGGAAAGGTATTAATCCGTCTCTTCCTTCCAGTTATGGGTTAAATAGCAGGACAGATTGGATTCTATAGCCTTGGTCGGCAACCAGTCTACAGCAGAAAGCAATGGCAACCTACTGCGGGATAATCTTCTGCCCAGTCAGTCATGTCTCTTTCGAGACATGATCGCCCAAGCGTGTATCACGTATGGCACCTAAACTGACTGACCTCGATTAATTTTTGATAACTTAAAAAATGAAAAACATTCTTTAAGACATTTTTTTTAGCTTTAATTGAATTTATTATTTCCAGTAAGTTCCTGTGGAACTTCTTTCCATATACTTGCTTCCCTCATAGCTACAATCTCCAAAACTGTAAGTGATTCCCACCTTTTTTTTATCCTTTCTTCGACATCCCCCGGGGGTAACGTATTCCCTCTTTCTTTTTCTTTCCTTTTCTCTCACTGTTACCCCCTGCGCACCTTGCTTGTAGTGAAACGATTCTAAAATAAAAAGCAAAATACTCTGTTGTATTTAAAAGATAAATTATTGATTGCAATCGAATTTTTTTTCGTCGCTTTCAAATTTCAGTTGAAATCAGCCATTTCACACATTTTGACACACTTGTAAACAAGAGTTAATTCTCGGTTTTAAAAAAATTCCAGAAATAAAATGTACTTTTCTGAAAGTTTATTTGAAGAATATTAACTGATTTAAAGTATAATTAATCTGCTTTGAAACAAGTATTGTTTACTTTCAGTTTAAAATAACAGAGAAAATTGATTTTTAAAGCTAACAGGATCTGTGATTACATACTTCTTATGATGATCTTATCATTCGTCAATCACACAACAAGTACTGAAATGAAAAGTGTTGACAGACTTCTACGAAGAAGAAAAAAGTAACCTCGGAAAATGATGGGTGAGCTTCTTTTTATATATTTTTTTGTACTCAGTTATCATAAAAATATTCTCCGTCATCTAATTTTAAGAATGTTGTTTTTAAATTTATAATAGTCGTCGCTCTTATTTTCTAATGTCGTGTATGGTCCACAATTTAAAAAAAATGATGTTATTAATATTTTATATGCACAAAAAAGTTGTTTTAAAAATCTTGGCGCAAAATGATTTGTATTAAGTTTTTCAGTTTTTGATTAGTAAATATACTTTTTTCACTCAACAACATCAACTAACTGGATAAAAATAAAGCAGAATTTTTAAAGATTTAAAACTTGATAATTTTTTTAATTCAAATTTTTAAAAATAAAAATGAATTATTCATCAAAATTTTTTATTTAAGACAATAGTGTCCTTAATAATTAAATAATTAGATAGTTTTATTGGATGACTTTATTTTACGATTCGGACACAAATTTTCAGGAAATGAGTAGTAGTTTTTAAAAAGAAATTGATGATTTACAATTTCCAAGGACTCCTGCTTTTAACTAAT
>JBBBDQ010000515.1:1142500-1232500 GCA_037127315.1 Ascarosepion bandense
CATCACACCTGTATTCCCATCCTTCTATTGCTCCTTTCTAACTGGTTCGTCTTCCTCTTCACTCTCTTCTAATTAATCTTTTTACACTTATGTATTCCCCTGCACATCAGTGGCATTACCGCCTTGCTCGGGGTGATACGATTAAAAAAATTTTTTTTTCCACATTATGCCCAGTGAAACATCATTGTCAGGGCCGGCGCGTACTACTCTCGATCCCTTCCCCGCCAAAGGTGTGGTGGGCTCAAGTATAATTGGTTACCCCGGGCTGTGTTTTGTGACCCCTCCGCTTTATTTGCTTTTTTTCTGTCTACATTTATATACGTTACAAATTAAACTATGTATAACTATTAAAGGATGAAAAATTCTTCCTGATTGTGACGTCATTCTGAATTTTTTGAATCTGTGAATTTTGCTTAGTTTCGAAAAAATATTATATAAAATTAACTATTTTTATAATCTTGAATGTGTTAAAATTATTCAACATTTTAACAAGAAAAATCTTTAATGTTAAGAATTAACGCAAAACATTGTTGATTTAATTAAGATGGAATGATCGATAATAATATGTCTCTAATTTGTATTTAGATATATTATATTTATTTAAAATTTCTCTAGTTGAATTGTTCACTTATATTGTAATTTGTATACGATCCCTTATTGTGCTACAATAAAATGACTATGTTATATGAATACTACCTTATGAAAATTAATAGATTCGGAGTGGTACACGAGACCCTTGCACCGGCCCAGACTCTTTTTATTTTTTGCATTCTTTAAATTAATGTACTTATTTTTTGCATTCTTTAAATTAATGTACTTTAAGAGTATATTCTGGCTACAATGCATCAATTTGGGTCCCTTGAAAATGATTTTTTTTTCTGATGAGATTGAAGAGTGCCGATCCGACAATATCATTTAGTCGTAAATCACCTGGGTTTTTTCTCTTTGCATTCTTTGTGTATTTTTGAATATAACTTAATTCAATTCTTTTGATTATGATACACCATTTCGGTTACTTCAAAGTTATAGAGATTCAAACCTGGTCTGTTAATACTAT
This sequence comes from Ascarosepion bandense, assembly GCA_037127315.1. NCBI lineage: Eukaryota > Metazoa > Mollusca > Cephalopoda > Sepiida > Sepiidae > Ascarosepion > Ascarosepion bandense. The sequence goes on from JBBBDQ010000515.1 coordinate 1,143,558, forward strand.
GGAGCTGCTCGTTGTTTTAGCATTCTACCGTATTTTTGAAATTTTTCTGACCATTTAATTGTTTCTTTTGAAATTTCTCTTCTTTTGAAATTCTCTTCTTTTTCATCAGACATAGTCGGTAGAATTTAACCTCAAAATACGCTTCAGTGAAGTAAAAAAAAAACGTTTCAAAATGTGCATTATTAAAGGATATTTTGACATATGATGAATGTAAAGAAGACTTTAAATATGAAGATGGGAATTCGGGCGCGCACACACGCACACATACGCTCATTCAATAAATTGAATATTTTCAATTTCCTGAGATGACAGGAACGTACGTAGATGAAAATATTGTCAGGAAAACAAAAACAGAAAATATTCTTGCCTTGATTTACAGAAATTAAAAAAGAAATTTCAATGTTTACAGTGTAGCAGTGATAAACCGTCCCGAAAGTTCTGCACTTCAAAAAATGTGGCCATATTTTGCATTTATTTCAAGTGTGCTGATGCATGCTGGGAATTCCAGTATGTCTCTCTCTCTCTCTCTCTTTTTTTTTAAAATTTTTTTATGAGTTATTTTTCTTCTTTTCTTTGAATTGAAAAAATAATTTGTACACAAAATAAACAGAACTTTTGTCTATATATGCAGCAAGAAATAAATTTATGCTGTTCCAGAAATTCTTTCGACAAAAAAATCAGTGAGAATGTAAATCCTGTGAAACAAACTAATAGAGGAAATTTGATGAAAATTCTATTAAATTTGATATAAACAGATTCGGCATCCCTATTGCCAGTTTATTTAATCTAAGGCTAACCGTAGATTTAAAAAAATGTCGGTAAAAGGAAAAATCGGAGTCTGATTAAGACAAATTTAATCCAAGATTTCTTTCTGGTTGAATAAACTCGGAAATTGTATTTGAAGACATTTCTGCAGGTGAAGTGAATATTCCATCTTTTTCAGTGATGGCAGACACTATTGGCCACATTGGGTCAGTAATGATCTTGCATTAAGGCTTAGAGGAGATTTTAAAAATCGGATTTTCCCTTATTTTGATGTTTATTGTCTTTTTGTTTTGTCCGCCTAAAGATATGACCATTTTAGAAACAGCCAACAGAGTTACTGTCAGAAACCATTTTCGTATGGAACGATATGATGATCTTCATGTATATCTTTCAATTCTATTGAGGTTTCTGCGGAGTTAATTCTTATGTCTGTTTCTTGCATTCCTTTGATGTCTTCAATTGCGTAAGAATATGTCCTTCCCAGATTGTAATGGCCTCTCCTGAAAAAAAAAAAAAAGAAATAAGATAAATAAGACAAAAGTTAAGATTTGAAACATACATCTAATTTTTCATAAAATTTGCAAGAATGTGCACGCCGAACATGAAAGAACCCCTTCTCTCCCCACCAAAAAACAAACAAACAAACAAACAAACAAACAAACAAACAAACAAACAAAACAAGAAAATTCATTTTTGCAAAAAAAAAAAAACCCCAAAAAACAAGAAATTTCACCTTTTCATGCAAAAATGGATATCTTATGAAATACAAAGAGAAAATAACGACATAATCAATAGCTTGACATTACACACTACTTCAAACAAAAGATTAGGAAGGAAACCCCCATTAATACTGAAAATAGCTACTGGACTTGAGAAAACTATTTTCCAGAAAAATTGTTTTAAGAGAAAGATTTTATAAATTTTATCCGACATTGACACTAGTCACTTGGTCATTGAATGCGAAACGTTTCCTTATAATGAAATGGCTAATATTGCCATTACCACTAATTGATAATTTTATTCATTTGTCTTTTGTCAAAAATAGGTTTCTATATGTGGAGTTATTTTTTCCGGTGGGAGATTTGCTTCCTCCCACTCTCTGAGTAGCAGACATTAAAACTAAGCCCTTTCAACAAATAATAAAGATAGCAGATGTAACTCTTAAAGAAAATAACGACGTAATGAATACCTTGATATTCCACACAGCTTCAAACAAAAGTTTAGGAAGAAAACCCCCATCAATATTGGAAAGAGTGATAATTTAGAGTAGACTTGTGCAAAAGAAAAATGTGACTCTATTTTTCATGACAAGCAAAAGTGATTCTACCTTTATTACCTTTTTTTTTTTTGCTTACGTCTCGGATTTTCTTTTGATTCAGAAAACTTGTGTTTGTTTCGATTTCATTATCAATTTATTGAACAATTCTTGTCTACTTTTAGATGGTAAATAGATAGATAGATAGATCAGAGGTAGTGGCATAGGAAAAGTTTCATAGATAGATGTAGAAAGGTCGGTGGTAGCTGCATATAAGAAGTCGCATAGGTCGATAGATTAGCGGTTGCTGTATAGAGAAAAAGATCCACGGATGTTGCATAGAAGTGGTTATGAGGTGGGGTAGATCAGCGGAGGCTGTAATAGAACAGGTTTCATTAAAGAGCTTGTATAGAACATCGAAAGTGTCATAAGAGCGGAGAGAGTATATAGGTAGATAGATCAACGGGGGCTGCATAGAAGTGGAATAGGTAAATAGATCAGTAGAAGTTGAAGAGATTCCATAGAAGATGGTACAAAGGGAGCTAGGTCATGTGTGGTTGCGTAGGAGAGGTATCGTAGGTAAATAGATAATTGGCGGTTGCATAGGTAGATAAATCAGCAGGGGTGCATAAGAGAGATGTCATTGATAAATAGATTAGCGTAGGGTTAGGATAGGTGACATAAGTAATTAGATCAGTGGGGGGCTGCATAGGAGAGGGTACATTGGTAAATAGGTCATGATTGGTTGTATAGGATAGATTGCATAGATAAATAGATCAGCGAGTGCTACATAGGAGAGGTATATGCAAATAGGTCAGCGGAAGGCTACATAGGAGAGGTATATGCAAATAGGTCAGCGGAAGGCTACATAGGATAGGTATATGCAAATAGGTCAGCGGAAGGCTACATAGGATAGGTATATGCAAATAGGTCAGCGGAAGGCTACATAGGATAGGTATATGCAAATAGGTCAGCGGAAGGCTACATAGGAGAGGTATATGCAAATAGGTCAGCGGAAGGCTACATAGGATAGGTATATGCAAATAGGTCAGCGGAAGGCTACATAGGAGAGGTATATGCAAATAGGTCAGCGGAAGGCTACATAGGATAGGTATATGCAAATAGGTCAGCGGAAGGCTACATAGGATAGGTATATGCAAATAGGTCAGCGGAAGGCTACATAGGAGAGGTATATGCAAATAGGTCAGCGGAAGGCTACATAGGAGAGGTATATGCAAATAGGTCAGCGGAAGGCTACATAGGAGAGGTATATGCAAATAGGTCAGCGGAAAGCTACATAGGATAGGTATATGCAAATAGGTCAGCGGAAGGCTACATAGGAGAGGTGGCGTAGATAAATAGATCAGAAGTGCCGTAGGAGATGGTTCATAGGTAGATAGTTTATTTTCCTGAAAGATTGATTTAAGAGAAAGATTTGAACAGACAGCAACACTGGCTTTTCGACCAATTAATGCCAAATGTTTCCTTATAAGGAAACTGCTAATATTGTCATTATTATTTATTTATTTGATATCTGCTTAGTATAATCCTTTATCTGAAACCTAGGGTAAGGCAAGATAGCAATTATGTGCATACTGTTTGTACAAATACTAGTGTTAACTATTATGTAACAAACGATGATCTATCGACCTACGCAACCCCTTCTATGCAACCACTCAAGACTTATTTATCTATGTACCATCTTCTATGTAGCCCTTCCCCACTGATCTATTTACCTATGCCACCTGACCTATGCAGCCACCAACTGATCTATTTACCACATATTTACCTCTCCTATAGCAAGCCTTCCCACCCAGACTTATTACATATACCTCTATGTAGCCTTTCCTTGATCTATCCATGCAATCTATGCAACCAGTCATGACCTGTGTCCATGCCTACTCCTATCTGTTTACTGTGTCTTATCCCTAACCCTGCAGAAACCTGTCTCTCTCCGTGAGCATCTCTCTTATGCACCCCTACTGATTTATCTACCTATGCAACCGCCAATTATCTATTTACCTACGATACCTCTCCTACGCAACCACACATGACCTAGCTCCCTTTGTACCATCTTCTATGGAATCTCTTCAACTTCTACTGATCTATTTACCTATTCCACTTCTATGCAGCCCCCGTTGATCTATCTACCTATATACTCTCTCCTATACCACCTCTACTGTGCAATTCTCGTTGATCTATCGACCTATACAACCTCTCTTATGCCACTTTCGATGTTCTATGCAAGGTCCTTAATGAAACCTATGAAGTCTCCTCTGATCTAACTCCTATATACCCTCTCTCATACAGCTATTTCTCTATGCAGTAACCGCTAATCTATCGACCTATGCGACTTCTTATATGCAGCTACAACCGACCTTTCTACATCTATCTATGAAACCTTTCCTGTGCAACTACCTCTGATCTATCTATTTCTATATTTACCATCTAAAAGTAGACAAAAATTGTTCAATAAATTGATAATGAAATCAGAACAAACTCAAGCTTTCTGAATCAAAAGAAAATCCGAGACGTAAGCAATAGCAAAGACAAAAACAAAACAAACAAACAAAAAACACACGAAACGCTGACAAAGGTAGAATTACTTTTGCCAGTCATACAAAAATGGAGACACGTTTGTCTTTTGTTAAAGATTCCTTTTTCTTCTTAATATCTGGGTCCTACTTCGACTTTCTGGGAAGATAATGGAATGATCCCCCTCTCCTACACCATTGCTGACTCAAGTATTACTGCTATCCAAGGCTAGAAAGTCCTACTTATCCTGCTATAATAACGTATAACTGGTGTTAACACACACACACACACACACACACACACACACACACACACACACACACACACATATATATATATATATATATGCAAATTTCGTTAAAAATTACAGACAAGTTGGTCAAGTTTTATATAATTTTTCATGTAATCTTATAATTTCTTTCCTTTCAGAGCATAAATTATATAAAAATTGCTCGAATGTTTTCAAGTGATTTCAGCTATATTTTTAGCCATTATCAAGGATGAATTTCATTTAACTTTTAACTGAATATATAGATTCTTTTGTGTATGTATGCAGAATCATAGGAATGTTTTATATTCCAAACCTCAACCACATATATTTACGCATGCTACTAGATTGGTATTTAAGTCCCACTCTTTTATCGTCGAAATCGTTAGACGTAATCGTCCCTTCTATTCTAACTATTTATTTTCTCAAATTTCCCGTTTGTGGAAATCTATTCTTTTTGCTTGTTTCTCTGATAGCTACAACTATATATATATATATATATATATATATATTCTTTGGTAGATATTATAAAAGCTTTAAGGATTTATTTTTGCTTATTTATAAACAGTTGACATGTCTTTAATTTTACGGATTTTTATATTTAAAAACGCTTTATAAATATGCTTCAGGCTAATAGAATGTCAAGGTAAATTATGGAAAACACTAAGTGACATAATTTAATACCTAATAAATGAAATGAGCAAATGTTGATTTTTTTAATACTGTAATTATTATTTGTATTATTTTACCATTATATTTTTTAAATAATGGAAAATTTTGAATTTAACTGTTTTGCTTTAATAAAAAAAGTACAGTCTTGTATGCTGGCTTTGGTAAAAGGTATGTGTGTGTGTGTGTGTGTGTGTGTGTGTGTGTGTGTGTGTGTGTGTGTGTGTGTGATGTGGGGTTTCTTGTGTTACGGTAGCGTAGAGCACTTTTAAAGACTCCGCGTCTTTGTAAACCTTAAAGGTAAGTTCTTCCGACGTCACGATTCTGCTCCCCATAACGAACGCTGAACACATTTTTGCTACATTGAAAAATCATTCCTGGTGTAATTTTTGTTATCTTTTTTTAAAATTGATAACTACAGCTTTATTTTTCATCTTTGCCGTTTAGGCTACCCCTCCCCTAAGTGAGTTTGGTTAGTACCACCACTGACAATAATTTTACCATCTTGAACTTGCCTGGTTAGATAAACATTATCATAACTCAACACTATATATATATATAATCCTACATTTTAGACACGACTCATGATATGATATACACCTGAAAATTGTTAAAATTCATGAAACGCCAAGTGGTGCCTAAAACGTAGGATTATATGTATATTTATTTATATATATATTTGTTCTGTTTTACAGCATTGAGCACTGTTCTATTCACACCTGATTAATAATTATATAATATTGAATTGTATCTACGCATATACATACATATATATATACTTATTTACCTCATTATATATATATATATATATATATATATATATATATATATATATATATATATATGGTAACAATATACATTCTAAAAAGTCTGCCTTCTTCTACCGTGCGCCCATGGCTCAGAGGTAGAACTACCGACTGACGCCACTTCGGCCGGGTTTTCAATCCTGGGTTAAAGGCTAATCGGAGTCTAACCGTACTGATGAGCTGTGATACAGCGAAACGGATCTGTCTGCGGATGACTTATATATATATTATTTTAACGCAAGCAAGGCAAGGAGTTCCTGAGAATAAAAGGGAGAAATATAAAAACAGGATTTATGCAGACATTCAATTAATATTGTTTGAAGATTTCAGTTGACTGGAAGCCGGAAGCTGGAAAGAAGGTACTATAAGTGGCAAGTGCGAGAGAAGAAACAATTACTATATACCTTACAGCGAAATTATGTGTCCTAACTGCCAATCAAGTACTATCATGTGATCCTTCTACTCTTTATTTGACGCTGTTATAAGACCAGCTAATGTAGCAAATTGGGATAAAATTTGATTGAGTTAAAATAGGGGAACATTGAATATGATATTATAAGTAACGCATCATATTATAATACTGCTTGACACCCTCTCCCTTAGTTAGCACATATATTACGTTACGTCATGCCAATATCTAATAAATAATAGACGATATTGATTTAATCGCGAAAAAAGATAGAGAATACATGCCAGAGACGCTGTTTAATTTCTTTGAGAAAATGAATGAAGTCAACACGCTTTCATGTGTTCAACGTCTGGTTCAGTGATAAATATAAATAATTTTTTTTTACGGATTATCTACACTTCGTGGGTTATTTAAAGCCGAGACATATTTTGGACTGTAAGAATCAGTTATTATTATTATTATTATTATTTTGATTTCCGTTGTATACTAATATTCTTCCGGTTTCGGATCAAAGATCTAAGGTCAGAAATGGCATCGTGACATTTGTCACTGAACATTTTTTGTAAAAAAAAATCAACTTAAGAGCGCAGATTACATAGATAAATTCCTTTGTAATGTGTTAGAACACATTTTTTTTATTTCTTTATGACATGGGTTTCCGTAAGCTACCAGAGATCTCTTCAATGAGTCTATCAGAACCTTTTCCAGTTCAAACCAAGGCCCCAAACACAAATAGAATCATTGATGCCTTCATGCGCTACATTTTTGAGATTTATATTTCAAAATGCTTGGATTTTTATCGTTTTTTCTTTAAGATCTTCAAATATAAATTGCAGTCAGCAGAAATTGCCATTTTAATGATGAAAGAACATTATCATTATCATTTTTGAACCGAAGAACCCACGTATTTTACATTGTTAAAGACCTTCATAAGGTGTGAGCTTTACTTTTCTATTTCTTTAAGACATGGACTAACATGGATTCCTTTCAACAGGTCTACACGAACCTATTCCAATCAAACTGAGGACTCCAACCGCAACTTGAGTTATTGATGTCTGCATGTGCCACATCTTTGAGATTTTTTCTTCAAGGTCATTGTATTTTGATATTATTATTATTATTAGTTTTTTCTTTAGTTCTCAATTTAGTTAGTATGCCCGTTACGCCCTGCGAATATCCCATAATTGTTCTATTCCGTTTTGATCGCGAAGAATGACGGAAAAGACATAAGTTACGCTCAGAAAAAACAAGAAAGAAGAAAAGAAGGAAAACAAAGAAGCCGATAATGCTGTCATGTTTTTAAAGTCTGCTACGGTGAAATGAAAAGAAATTGTCCGTTCTAAATCTTTTCATTTGTACCTTCTTACTTTTTTAATCATGCATTCATATTTGTGATTATCATTGCAATATTTTGTTAAAGTTGTCAAATATTTAACGATACAATTGGGGAGTTTATACGGGTGTTGCATAGTCGTAGAGCTTGCAAGGAACTTATTCAATCATTAACTTAAGAATTATGATTTATCAAAAAAGCAAAACAAAACTGTTCTATTTAATTGTCTTAGGGAACTTTCTTGTCCTTTCATTAGCATGGTTGATGCTAATTTCCATGAGAGTGATTCGTTATAACTTTTCCGCTCATATGGAGTGGAATAATTATATTAAAGAATTTGCTAGGTCAGATGCTGTTGGTTCACTGCGTCTTGCCAGACATTTTCTTGACAGAATACTGTTAGATCTGCTGTTTAGAAAGTTGATTCACTTTATCGTGCTAAACAATGATTCTCACCAGAGTATTACTAGGTCTGCTGCTAGGAAAGTTGGTTCATCGGGTCGTGCTAGACAATACATCAGAATAATGTTAGGTCTGCTGCAAATACGACACAGCAGACCTTGCAATATTCTGGCGAGAAAAACTTTCTAGCACAACACAGTGAACCACGTTCCCAACTAGTAGACATATCAATATTCTGGTGAGAAGAATTTTCTAGTACGACACAGGGAACAAACTTTCCTAGCAGTATATGTTGTAATATTATGGCGAGAAAACTGTCTAGCACTACCCAGTGAACAAACTTTGTAACTAGAAGAATTGTATAGCACGATACAGTGAATCAACTTTCATAACAGGATATCTATCAATATACTGGCGAGAAAAAGTCCGAAACAGTGAACCAACTTTCTAGCAGCATACCTAGCATTATTCGGGTAAGAAAAATTGTCTGTCACAATCCAGTGAACCAATTTACTTAGAAGTAGACCCAGCAATATTCTGACGAGAAAAATGTCTATTACGACAGAGTCAACAAATTTTCCTAACAGCAGAACGAGCAATATTTTGCCGAGAAAAGATTCTAGTGGAACGTAGTGAATCAACTTTTCTAGCAGAAGACCTAATAATAATCAGGCTTGATGAATTGTCTAGTACGACACAGGGAACCAACATTTCTAGATTCAAACCTAACAATATTCAGGCGGGATGAATTGTCTAGTACGACACAGTGAACAAAATTTCCTAGCAGCAGACCTAACAATATTCTGGCGAAAGGAATTGTACTGAATATTGTTAGGTCTGAATCTGGGAAAGTTGGTTCCCTGTGTCGTAATAGATATTTTTTGGCGACAGAATATTGTAAGGTCTACTGCTAGAAGAGTTGGCTCACTGGGTTGTGCTAGACAATTTTTTTTGACAGAATATTGTTAGGTATGCTAGTTTCAAGCGTGGTTTACTGTGTTGTGCTAGAAAAATTTTCTAGGCAGAGTATTGTTAGGTCTACTGCTAGGAAAGTTGGTTCACTGTGTCGTGGTACATAATTCTTTTCCCCAGAATATTACTAAATCTGCTAGTTGGAAACGTGATTCACTGTGTTCACTGCTAGACAAGTTTTCTCGCTAGAATATTGCTAGGTCTGCTACTAGGAAAGTTGGGTCACTGTGTCGTGCTAAACAGTTCTTCTACCAGAACATTTCTTACACTTTTATAAGTTTACCATTAGTCCATGTATTAAATATTGCTGACACACCTGGTTTAGTGATTCTCTATTGTGTTTAGAGATTCTCGATAAATCGAAAAACATCTTTAATGGTCTTGCATTCAACCAGCCATCTCGATTTCAGTCAATTTTCCACCGACGTAATATAGCTCCCCTGTGCCTTTTCTATAAATACTTTCATGGTAATTGTTCTGATGATCTTTCCTTTATGGTACCTAGACTTTATGAATTTAAGCGTTCTACTAGATTAGTGTCAAGGTTTCATTACTTTGCGGTTGAAATGACTACATTTAACCAAACGTTCCTGTGGAAATCTCTTCCGGTCAATGTTTTCTAGTCATCCTCCATTTTCTTTCACGGGCATTTCTATTCTTTTTTTATTACTGAATAAAGGAATTGTGGGATATTCGCTACGAACATTGCAATAAAGTGATGCTAATGAATGGGTGAGAGGAGATAATTGTAAATAATATTATGAGCAGATTGTATGAGTATACATGAAACATTTCCTTTCGCGGGTATTTCTATTCTTTTTTATTACTGAATAAAGGAATTGTGGGATATTCGCTACGAACATTACAATAAAGTGATGCTCATGAATGGGTGAGAGGAGATAATTGTTAATAACATTATTAGCAGATGGTATGAGTATACATCAAACATTTTCTTTCAGGCTATTTCTATGGTTTTTGTGACTGAATGAAGGAATTGTGGGATATTCGGTATAAACATTACAAGAAAGTGATGCTAATGAATGGGTCTGATGAGATATTTGTTAATAATATTATTAGCAGATGGTATGAGTATACATCATACATTTTCTTTCACGGTATTTCGATTCTTTTTTATTACTGAATAAAGGAATTTTGGGATATTCGTGACGACCATTACATTAAAGTGATGCTACTGAATGGGTGGGAGAAGATAATTGTTAACAATATTATTAGCAGATGATATGAGTATACAACAAACATTTTCTTTCACGGGCATTTCTATTCTTTTTTATTACTGAATAAAGGAAATGTGAGATATTTGCTACGAACGTGACAATAAAGTGATGCTTTTGAATGGGTAAGAGTAGATAATTGTTAATAATATTATTAGCAGATGGTATGAGTATACATCAAACATTTTCTTTCACGGGTATTTGTATTTTTTTTTATTACTGAATAAAGAAATTGTGGGAAATTCGCTACGAACATTACAATAAAGTGATGCTATTGAATGGGAGAGAGGAGATAATTGTTAATAATATTATTGCAGATGGTATGAGTATAAAACAAACGTTTTATTTCACGGCGATTTCTATTCTTTTTTAGTACTGAATAAAGTAATTGTGGGATATTCGCTACGAACATTACAATGAAGTGATGCTAATGAATGGGTGAGAGGAGATAATTGTTAACAATATTATTAGCAGATTGTATGAGTATACAACAAACATTTCCTTTCACGTGTATTTCTATTCTTTTTTATTACTGAATAAAGGAATTGTGGGATATTCGCTACGAACATTACAATGAAGTGATGCTAGTGAATGGGTGAGAGGAGATAATTGTTAATAATATTATTGCAGATGGTATGAGTACACATCAAACATTTTAATTTTTTACAAATGATTTATTATCACAAATATCTATATGCGTCATTTGCTCATATGCTATCACAACTGTCTATATGCGTCATTTGCTCATATGCTATCACAACTGTCTATATGCGTCATTTGCTCATATGCTATCACAACTGTCTATATGCGTTATTTGATCATCCGTTATCACAAATATCTATATGCATCATTTGATTATCCTTTGTGTAGCCTTTGTCATTTGACTTATATTCTTTTAAATAATAACTTTCTTTGAATTCACCGCTTGTCAAAATTGTCTTTACTTGCTTTGCAAATAAAATTTGAAAATCTTGTGCATTCTTCAGAACAAATGAAAGAAAAACAAGGTAAATTGAAATCTAGAGAACCAGATTTAATCTCGAGAACGTACTCTGTCAGCGTTCATTAAATTTTCCCCAAACACACGCTTATTAAGTCCTTTTTTTTTAAAATTAAATCTGAACAATTTTGAAACAGGGAATTCATTAAGTTGGTTTTTTGTTAGCTTTATGTTTTGTCTTTTACCGCGCACTTCTTTCTTGAGCTTAAAAGAAAAACTGATAATCAAATTGTGATTTGTCTGGGAAAGAAATAGCTTTTTTTAATTAGAATGCCAGGTGGGTAGTAATTACTAACGTCAATGCACTCATGATAGCAAAAAGAGAAAAGTAGGTAGAAGGAGTAAAATTTAGTAAGAGATGGAAATTTTAAAAAATAAACTAAATGCTGTAAGAATATGAAAAAATGTGACGGGCAAAATAAAGTAGCAACTAGTAGTTTAGACAAGTTGAATAAACAAACAAACGAAATATTTGCTTCACTTTATGGATGTAAACAGGAAAATAGAAAAGACGGACATACAGTTCCCCCTTCTCAACATCATCCTCTTCATTGAGAGTACAGAAATAGATAATTGAAACAATGGATAATTTAAATATCACTTTAACTTATAGCAAAAATTTATATTGAATACAAGAAGGATTTACTGTAGTGGTTCCAAAGTTTAACTAACTGCCTCTCTGTTGGATACCAAACCACAACCGTAGCGCACCACTTCCACACGCACATGAAGACACTTCTTTCTTGGGAATTGGTAGACAGCAAATTCAAAAGGACATCTAATAGTGTAAACATACATATGTATTTCAAATACAAAAATAAACAAACCAATTCATTTAGTTGTTTTAACAATATGAAGCTGTAACTTCTGTTTTCATTTCTGGGACGAGCAATTATTATTTAAGAAATTATATTGGCTTTTAATTTTGCTTTCTCGAAGAGATCATATATGTTGTTTATATTATAGCATTTTTGTATTGAGAGAGCAAGATCCGAGCATTCACTTAATATATATTTAATAGTGTATGTCATTTCACATGCTTGGCATACTGGCTGATCTTTCTTGTTTGGTAAGTACGAGTGAGTTATTCTCGTATCGCCAATGCGTAAAAACATGTTTAATGTACCCACCGGCCTTCATCTGAAAAACCCTTTATTTAATCTACGGGGGTAACTTAGTAATCGTTTGAAGTTATCTGAATATCGGTACCAAATTTTAATCTGGTATGATAGAAACGAAAAACAAACTTCTCTTTAACTATTTACACTATTTGCATATTGTCCTCATCTTTGTTGTTGTTATCACAACGTTTTGGCCGTTTGACTCTCCGACTTTCCTCAGGTGTATATCAATCTGGGTAACCTACAGAGAATGGGTTTCTGGGATAAGAAGTTATTATTTACACGATTTATATTCGGATTATTGTCCTCACCTTTGTTGTTGTTGTCATAACGTTTTGGCCATTGAGCTTTCCATGTGTATTTCAATCTGGGTAACTAATCTACAAGGGATTCTGAACTGAACACTTTATTTAATCTACGAGTGTAGGCTATTTTTGTTCCATTGCCCAGAGATGTCTATGAATACTGTCTAGTTCTGATTTTTAGCCACGCCTAGTTAAAGTATGCCCGTTTCCACTGAGTTCAAGTACACAGCGCCAGACCCAACGATTGAACTCACTGTCACCAATTTCAGGAATCAACGCTTTAATCCACTAGAACAATGCCTCGCGGATTAAATAAAGGATTCAGAAATTTTCGTCAGTCAGTCAGTTAAGTGCCATACGTGATACACGCTTGGGCGATCATGTCTCGAAAGAGACATGACTGACTGGGCAGAAGATTATCCCGCAGTAGGTTGCCATTGCTTTCTGCGGTAGACTGGTTGCCGACCAAGGTTATAGAACCCAATCTGTCCTGTTATTTAACCCATAACTGGAAGGAAGAGATAGATTAATACCTTTCCCAAGGGTATTTGCGCGTAAGTGAATGCAATGAATTCGGCTGAAATTTGAACTCGTCTACCCGATTTCTCGTTCCGAGCCGATATCCAATGTACTTTCGTAGGTTGCCCAAATCTATAAACACCTGAGAGTGGTCGTAGAGTTAAACGGCCAAAAAGTTGTGATAACAACAAAGGTGAGGACAATAGCATGAATATAAATAATGTAAATAGTTAGAGAAGTTTCCATTTTGTTTCTATCATACCAGCTTAAACTTTGGTACCAATATTCAGATGACTTAAAACATTTACTTGGTTATTTATTTTAGTGTATCATTTACCTACCATGATTAGTTATACACTAATTACATTATCTTCATATTTGTCGTTTTTATCACAATATTACGGCTATTGTGCCCTTGGCATTCATAAGGTGTATATATCGATCTGGGCATCCTACAGAAAATTAGGAATTGAACCCTCTATTATCATTCCACTGTCCGTCTCCAGACGATATTCTTAGACACGATAACAGTCTACCCCCATAGATTAAAATAACATTCAGTTCAGAATTGCTCGTGGGTTACCCAGATCGACGTACACGAACAACAAAAATAAACTAAAATATTTTAAATAATGAAAGCGTAAATTTAGTTTTAACAAGATGGATTTAAGTGATGCAGGATATAAAATGTTCAGCATCAGGTTGGAAGGCACTAAAAATAGATTTGAGATCTCTGCATTTAGTTATTTTGAGCTCATGATTTACTTGAAAAGAAACAGGGTGACTGTAATGAGACCCTGCTCAACTAAATATGAAGTACCAAATAAATAAATAAAAAATAAATAAAAGAACAAAAATATTATTTAGTTTTAAGGCTACCTTGCCGTTCCCTACCACAACCCTTTTTTAACCAATTTCCTAACACCTACTTTTTTTCATCAGTCATTGGATTTTTCTACTGTTTCCAGTGGGTGGTATTACTGACTTTAGAAATCACAGATTTACTACATAGCCTTTTTGATAAATGAACTAATGCAGTGGTTCCCAAACATTTTTTTCTCTGGGTTACAATTTCTAAATGTAAATTTGCTCGTACCTCACCAGATTTTATGTGATAAAAAGTATATAAAAAAAAATGGAGATGGTTAAGAGGAGATAACCGCGTAGGAGAAGTCAGAACATTATCATTGATAACTTGCAAACCTTAGTTACTATATTTTTAATACTTGATATAATGCAAAAATATCACAATAATAAAATTGGTCAATAATAATTTATAGCTGTACTGGGACTTGTGCATGGAATTAAAAGTAATCCATGAAAATATTTTTAAATTTCGAAATAATAATTATTTGGGCATATTTTTGAAACTGTTTATAAATCTTTGATTTCTTTCAATCATTCCGCCTCACCTGCTATCCTCTTTCTCCACACCTATGGGGCGCACCGCGCCGTTTGGGAGCCACTGAACTAATGAAATAAAATTTATTTAAAGAAATTCCATAAGGTTATTTGGAAAGACCCAAAACAAAGATTCAACATCATCACAGAGAGCAAATAAAAAGACATCGTAATTTTATCGGATTCATTATTTATCCTAACGTCTTTTAAGAAAAAAATCTAACAATCCAATCATTAACAAATTATTATGCAACATAAGCAATACTTGTAAACATAAAGACATTATTACAATGTTGGATTCCTAGCCACATCGGAATTGAAGGTAACAAAGCAGACCCAACAGCCAAATCAGCTTTATATATGGAAGTAGACACAAGGACCAAAATTCCATACACCGACTTTAAGGGGGTCATTAACAAGTTTATTTAAAAGGAACAGCAATGGTGCTTGGAGGAAAACCCAAACAATAAACTTCGCAATTCAGCCGAAAATAAAAAATGGAAGTCGGCTTTCATAAAATCTCGAAGGAAGAAATAATAATGACCCGTTTACGTGTTGGTCATACGAGGATAACTCATTCAAACAAGAAAGATCAGCCAGTATGCCAAGCATGTGAAATGACATATACTATTAAATATATATTAAGTGAATGCTCGGATCTTGCTCTCTCAATACAAAAATGCTCTAATATAAACAACATATATGAGCTATTCGAGAAAGCAAAAGTGAATAACAATATCATTTCATAAACTAGCGGCCTATTATAAAACTATAAACCATAATGAGAATGTCATGAAGTCTTCTTTTTCTTTTATGTGTCTTGTTCTTTCAGGACGTCGGCGATCATGGCCTTCCACATCTCCCTATCCCTGGTGGCTCTTAGCACACTTTCTCCTGTAACATCTCGCAGTCCCCGTTCTGTCATCCACCTGCTCAGACCCTTCAAATATGTTATCCGCTGCTTTCCTCTGTCTCCTTTTCTCTCAATTTGGCATGTTAGTATCAGATTCTCCAAGCCCTCCTTCCTCATTGCATGTCCCAGGAACTTTAGTTGTCTCTTCCTGATGATCAATATTAGTTTCCTTTTCGTTTCCATTCTTTCCAACATCTCATCATTGCTCACATGCTCGGTCCATAATATCCGCAGCATCCTTCTGTAGGACCACATTTCATTTGCTTCAAGTTTTTCCTTCATCTTTGATGATATTGTCCAGCATTCACTGCCATATTGAAGAACTGACATCGCATAGATAGAAATCTAGTACTCTCTTCTTTGTTTCTAGTGAAAGTTTCCTGTGTCTTAATACTTTATTCAGCTTCTGGAACGCATCCTTCGCCATGCCAATTCGCCTTTTGATCTCTGTGTCGCGCTTTCCGTCTTCTGTTAAAAGACTTCCCAGGTATTTAAATTTTTGTACCTGCTTGATTTTAGTATTCCTCATCCGTATTTGGCATTTTTGGTTGCTCTTTTTGCTGATGACCATGTATTTGGTTTTCTTACAGTTTATTTGTAGTCCTTTTTTGTCACTCTCTTCAGTTAGCTTCTGTAGGAGGTCTTGTAGTTTCCTTTCCGTGTTTGCAATCAGCACTGTATCATCTGCGTACCTTATGTTATTCAGATTGTGGCTTCCGATTACAAATCCTGGCATAACATCTAGGGTCCTCAAATAGTCTTGCTGTACAAGTTGAACAGATCCGATGAAAAGACGCATCCTTGTAAACTCTCTACACTCATTTAAAAAATACATAAATGAAACCGGACTCTAGACAAACACTTTTTACAAAAATACAATGAAACTAGACTCTCTACAAACACTTTAAAAAATACATGAAATAAACCAGCATCTCTACAAAATCTCCTTTAAAAATACATCAATTACATCACACTCCCTACAGACACTTTTTGCAAAAATACATCAATGAAACTAAACTCTCTACAAGCACTTTTGCAAAAACAAAACAAAAAAAAAAAACATCAATGAAACCAAACTTTCTACAAACATTTTTGGCAAAATACATCAATGAAACCAGCCTCTCTAGAAACACTCTTTGCAAAAATACATGAATGAAACCAAACTTTCTACAAATACTTTTTTGAAATATGCATCAACGAAACCAAATTCTCTACAAACATTTTTGCAAAAATACGTCAATGAAACCAAACTTTCTATAAACACTTTTTGGAAAAATACATCACTGAAACCAAACTCTCTACAAACACTTTTCGCAAAAATACATCAATGAAACCAGGCTCTCTACAAACAGTCTTTACAGAAATACACCAATGAAACTCACTCTCTACAAACACTTAAAAAATACATAAAAAAACCAGACTCTCTAGAAACAAGTTTTATAAAAATGCGTCAATGAAACAAGACTTTCTATAAATGCTCTTTACAAAATTAAATAAATATTTCATTGAGGTTGATATACTGTCAAAGACAAATAAACCCAAACCCAAAACAAAGACTTGTGTCTAAGATAGCATTTATCTCTCGCTAGATGAATCATTCTAACAAAACGGAACCACAAATCTTAGCAAAATTTAGCATTTCATATCCAGTAAGCAGAAGCTATTTTCTTTGAAATTTCGTCCTTTCTAAAAGAGAACTTCTGCTTTTATTTGGATATTTCCAGCAATGCATATTCTTTTTGCGATATCGTGTGGTCTAAGAAGGGGTGGGGAAACACACAGATGAATTATAATGCTATGTAATATCTTACATTACAAAAATCATTTTTAAATTAAACATTAATATATTTATAAACTTAAAAAAAAACCGCAAAAAACAAAAAAAAAGACTTGGGAGTAATCAAGAATCTTTACCGGCAGCAAACCGCTTGCTTACGGACAGGTAATTGAGTAGATATACAAAAACAGAAAGGAGCGTAAGACAGGGATGTGTCTTTTCATCGGATCTGTTCAACAGCGAGACTATTTTGAGGACCCTAGAAGTTATGCCTGGATTTGTAACCGGAGGCCACAATTTAAACAATCTAAGGTACGCAGATGATACAGTGCTGATAGCAGACACAGAAAGGAAACTACAAGACCTCCTACAGAAGGTAGCAGAAGAAAGTAACAAGAAATGACTAGAAATAAACTGCACGAAAACCGAATGCATGGTCATCAGTAAAAAGGGCAGCCCAAAATGTCAAATACAGGTCGGGGATACCAGAATCAAGCAGGTACAAAAATTTAAATACCTGGGAAGCGTTATAACAGAAGACGGAAAGTGCGACACAGAGATTCGAAGGCGAATTGGCATAGCAAAGGAAGCATTCCAGAAGTTGAGTAAAGTATTAAGAAATAGGACAATTTCGCTAGAAACTAGGAAGAGAGTACTGGATTGCTACGTGCTGTCCGTCCTTCAATATGGCAGTAAATGCTGGACAATACCATCAACGATGAAGGAAAAACTTGAAGCAACTGAAATGTCGTTCTACAGAAGGATGCTGCGGATATCATAGATTGAGCACGTGAGCAATGATGAGGTCTTGGAAATGATGGAAACAAAAAGAAAATTAATAGTGAGCATCAGGAAGAGACAGCTGAAGTTCCTGGGACACGCAATGAGGAAGGAGGGCTTGGAGAATCTGATACTAACAGGCCAGATAGAGGGAAAAAGAGATAGGGAAAAGCAACGGATAACATATTTGAAGGACCTAATGAGGTGGATGACGGAACGAGGATTGCATGGTGTAACAGGAGAAGGCGTGCTCAGAGCCACCAGGGATAGGGAAACGTGGAAAGCCATGATCGCCTACGACCTGAAGGGACAGGGCACATAGAAGAAGATGAATCATAACAACAACAAAAAAAATTGCACGTTTTAGTTACTTAGAATTAAATATCCTAAGCCTGCATTAAAAAATATGACTAACAGGACAATATCGGAAATAAATAATAATATCCATGAGAGAGAACTAATTTGATTTGTTGGGAATTTCATGTCCGAAGCTTTTGTTACAAAGTTAGTTATTCTAGCAACATCTATAATAATTAAATGATAATATCCAAGGGAGCTAACTAATAAGATTTGCTTAGAATTTCATGTCATTAGACTTGATGACAAAAGCTGATGATTACTGCGATATCTAAAATAATTAAATTGATGATATTCAAGGGAGACAACTAATTTGAATATTTCATCTGAATTTAATCCCGAATTTCATTCTGAATTTCATGAATTCACAAAAGATAGTTATTACGGCGATGTCTAAAATAATTTGAATAATAATAATATCTAAGGGAGATAACTAACTTAATTTGCATTGAATTTGAAGTCCTACATCGTCTTGACAAAAACCCGATTGTGACGATTTCTAAAATCATTACAGCATAATATCCAAAAAATCTCCTATGCTCTCGGGACAAAAGGTGTTTTTTAGAACGATATCTGAAACAATTACATGATGATATCCAAGGGAGGAATCTAATTTCATTTTTTTAAAAATTTCATGCCTAAACCTTCATTCCAAAATGATGCTGAGAATACCATGGACGGAACATATGTGCAACGACAAGGTTTTGAAGAGGTTGGAAACGGAAAGAAAACTGATGCTTAACACCAGGAAAAGGCAGTTAAAGTTTCTTAGGAAAGAGGGCTTGGAGAATCTGATACTCACAGCACAGATAGCGGAAAAGAAAGACAGAAGAAAGCAAAGCGTAACATACTTAAAGGACATGGGAAGATGGATGGCGGAGCAGGGTTTGGAAGGGTTAACAGGAAAAGGGGTGTTAAAAGTTACAAGGGACAGGGAGATGTGGAGGGCCATGATCGCCCTCGTTCTGAAGAGATGCGGTACATAGAAGAAGAATATAAAATAATTACACGATCAATTCCAAGATAAGGATGTAATTAAATACTCTTGGAATTTTATGCCGAAAACCTTTGTTAAATTGTGTATTTTAGAGCAATATCTAAAATATTTACGGGAGAATATCTAAACGTAATTACTAATCTGATTTACTTGGAATTCCATATCTTCAACCATTACTTTAAAAGCAATTTATTAGGGCGATGTATGAAATAATTCAGTCAGGATGTGCAGCGTGGTGCAGTGGATATCAGCTCGTGAACGAGAAATCGGGGAGCCGAGTTTGAATTTCAGTTGAATTTCTTGCATTCACTTATGCGCAAATACCCTTAGGAAAGGCAGTAATCAGTCTCTTCTTTCCAGTTATGGGTTAAATAACAGAAGAGATTGGGTTCTATAGCCTTGGCTGGCAACCGGTCTACCGCAGAAAGCAATGGCAACCTACTATGGGATGATCTTCTGCCCAGTCAGTCATGTCTCGAAAGAGACATGATCGCCCAAGCATGTATCACGTATAGCACTTAACTGACTGACTGATGAAATAATTAAATAATTTCCAAGGAAGATAACTGAATTGATGCGTTTAAAATGTCAACCCAAAACTGATTATTATGGCGACCATTATTAGAAAATAATTACATGATAGTATCCAAGGATATTAATTTAATCTAGTTCATATCTTAAGTTTTTTTTTAACAAAAATTAGTAATTGAAATGATATTTAAATAATAAGATCCAAAGTATTTACACTATTTGCATTGTTCGAACTGTTGAAATCTTTATTGACATATTCACGTCATTTTGGTCGTTGTATTTTTGCCTTCTTCAAGTGATATTTGGAATTTCGAACCAACACCTTAATTTAATCCATTAGGGTAGATTGTTCTAGTTCTAAGTGCGCTGCCTTTTCTGGATATCTCAGTTTCAGTTATTTCCCTTTAGTAACTCAACTTTCCAAGTTTTTGTTTCTTGAACCCACAACTCTTTGGGTCATGTCACTGGATTACTTCAAGACTTTTACTCATTGGGCTATGTGTCTTTAAGAACATCAGTGAGTAAATATTTGGGACTTTTGAATCTAATATCTCAGTAATCATTTTATTTATCAGAGCTCATATTACAATTATTTGTTATTGTTGTTTTACTCTATCTTTCTGTATTATTGCTTTCCATATTGTATTCATGTCTGTGCTTGACCGCCTTAGGAGATTTTTTTATGACCAAGCATATGCGATGATTCCTTAAGTTTTAATATTTTTCAGTGATGTTCTCTATCTATTATTTCAACCTCATACCACAAAGGGCGGTGATCTCCCACCGTATATGGTCAGCCATGCCTGATTTTGCTATTTTTTCTTCTTACAGAAATATAGACAAATATTCAAAGTATCTAAAATAATTGCATGATAAGTTATAAAGGAAGTAACCAATTCAATTAGATGGACAATTTATGTGATAAATTTTAATTGCGAAAGCGAGGATTATAGACTGATATCTAAACTAATTAAATAGCAATATCTAAGGGGTGAAGCTTATTTGATTGCCTGGAAATTTATGTCCTAAAACTTCGTTACAAAAGCTTGCTATTAAGACGATATAAAAATAATTTCATGATAAAATCAAAAATTATTTATAAATTTTATTTACTTGAAATTAAATTTCTTAAACCTTTTCTCATAATATTGTTTATTAGGGTGATATTAAAAAAAATTAAGTAATAATATTCAAAGGAGGCAACTAATTTGATTTCCTTCGAATGTCATGTTGAAATGATTCGTTATAAAAGCTGGTTATTATAATTTGATTTTCTTAGAATGTCAAGCTCAAATTATTCGTTATAAAAGCTGGTTATTCTGGCGGGAACTCAAATAATTACAAGACCATATAAAATGGCGACAATTAATTTGATTTTCTTTGGAATGTCAAGCTCAAAGTACTTGTTATAAAAGCTGGTTTTTATTGCAGGAACTCAAATAATTACAAGACCATACAAAATGGAAGCAACTAATTTGATTTTCTTAGAATGTCAAGCTCAAATTATTCGTTATAAAAGCTGGTTATTCTGGCGGGAACTCAAATAATTACAAGACCATATAAAATGGCAACAATTAATTTGATTTTCTTTGGAGTGTCAAGCTCAAAGTACTTGTTATAAAAGCTGGTTTTTATTGCAGGAACTCAAATAATTACAAGACCATACAAAATAGACACAACTAATTTGATTTCCTTGGAATGTCAAGTTCAAAAAATTCGTTATAAAATTCGTTGTAAAACCATACACAATGGAGGTAAATAATTTGATTTCTTTGATTTCGTGACAAAAAATGTTTATTAATAGGATTTCTGAAAGAAACAAAATCATTAGTGAAAACCAATACATTGTTATTTAATGTCCATAAAAAGAGATTTTGGAGAGGGGTACATGTTGTCCGAAATAATAATCTATTCGAACCCCAGTTCCCAGGAAAAACATTTCCTATAAAATCGGCATATCGTGTTATGTACTACCACAGACAACTGCACTGTACCGATGTCAATGCACAATCCTGGGCGCAATGTAAACTGACTTAGTGACCTAGGTGCTTAGTGAGTACTACAACTAGAGAGAAACGTATAGCATCATTTGAATTGCAATAAACGTCTCACGGGATTTATCGAGAATTTTATAGTATATAATTATATAGTAAAAAATTCACAACTTGAAGAATTTGTATTAATAGTAAACCCCTAAACACTAATTTCTCATCCATTTGTGCATTTTGTTCCCAAAATGTGTGAAATAAGCAAATAAATATGGGAATCACGTATGGGTTATTGTTACTTATAATAAGGTCTTATGAGCAATTGTTACTTGTCGTAATGTAATGTCGTTGTAAATATTGTTATTGTGATGCCGCCAACTTTACACAGGGTCGAATATGATGCGGTCTTCCATGAAAAAAGAAAGAAAATGGCCCACTCCTGATCTACAGCCATCTGTAAAACACAGTGACAACGTCGTCAGAATGTGGCTCTGCATTTCAAGCAGAAATCCATCTGTGCTGCCACCTGCAATTCTTTGTAGATGAGTTCAAGCTTTTCCAACGAGTTAGTTTGAAAATGACAAGCAACTAGAATTTAGACTTGAGTTGTTTATCACCTGTTCCGTTTTCGTTGTGTGTCTTGTGGCAGCCAATCGATATTTAATAAACGATAAGAATATTATTATAATCATAATTTGATTCGTAATATTAGTAACTAAATTTAAATTTATACCTGAGAGTACCTATACTGTTAACGTTTCGATATAAATTGTAACTGATGTCTGTATTATCTCTTTCCCGTCCAATTTTTAGATATAAAATTGATTCCATCAATGAACGCGTTATTTGACTGAAGGCGTTCCTTCTCAGATCAAAACACGTGACTATGACGTTTTTCCATTTTGAACATTCACGTACCCATTGTTTTTTTTCTAATGGGATGGACAAAATAATAAAAAAGCTAGTACCATAAGAGCATATTTTAGAAAATTTGATTAAACTGTCAAAAGCTTGTCTGCTTTTATGTTTATTAATTTAATATTTTTTTGCTACAATTGTTTTTTGTTACAGATATCATTTCAATAACTTTATTAAGGTTGATCTTAATAAAGTTTTATATGTAAAAACAACAATTTTAGCAAAAAAAAAAAAGAAGTACTACTAATATTAAATTAGGAGTCATGAGTGTTCATGAATTTTAAGTGATCAACTTCACCCTATGGTTCAGGGACTGTTTCCAGAGAGATAAAACTGCTAAAGTTGCAAACTTTGGTTGTTGATTTTTGGGGGGTGATTTGATTCCCTGTTGATGTATGTATGGTTATGTGACTCACATAACCATACATACATCATCAGGGAATCAAATCACCCCCCCACCCCACAAATCACCAACAACCTATACAAATCTATCCAATTTCACTAAAGTACCAACTCTAGCAATAAGGACATTTTTGACAATTCTAAGATTAAATGCATTAATGCTTTAGAAAAAAGTAAACTGAACAGTACTTTAAAATACTCCGTCAAAAACAAGGTAGGCAGAAATGAGCGGAAATCACGTAAACGTAACATTATTTGGTTTAATCCACCGTTCAGTCGTAACGTCCAAAATAACATTGGTAAACTCTTTCTTAACTTCATTTACAAACATTTCAACCATTCACCCATACTACAAAAATTTTTTCAAGAAAAAGCAATGTTAAAGTTAGTTATAGCTGCGTTAAAAACATGGATAAATATATTTCACGACATAATGCTATGATATCAAATAAATATTTGGCCCACATAAACAACATCCGTCACCAAAGTAATAGCAAAAATGACTTTTCTTCGAAAAAATAAAACATGACAATTGAATAGTCAATGTATGTCCGAAAGTATTGTTTATAGAGCTCGAATTCATTCGGATGATAGTGATATTAAATTTTACTTTGGAAGTACTTTTGACAGGTGGAAGATAAGCTTTAACAACCACATGTTGTCTTTAAACAGTAGTAAATACAGCAAAAGTACTGCTTTATCCATACATCATTGGAGATTAAAAAAACAAGAACTCAATTATTAACTGGAATATCGTAGCTAAATCCAAATCTTAAAATGGAAAAGGAGATAAATGTAATCTATGTCTTTTAGAAAAACTTGTCATCTTAAACCATATCAATAATTCTAATTTGTTTAATAAAAAAGTGGTTTAATGACATGCTGTCAAAGAAAAAAAAATACTTTTTTTAGACTCAGATTGACATAGATTTCTTTCTTTCTTTCTTTCTTTCGCAATGTTACTTTTAACAATAATGAGTTAAACACCTTTTATTTTTGCTCTCTACAATGTTTAATTTTTAATTTTAAAAAAGTTTACTTTTTAATTCTTAATTTTAATTTTAATTTTAATTTTATTTTATTTAAAATTTAAAATTTTAATTTATCTGCATTTAATGTTTGAATATTTAAATTTTTACATATCATGATTTCTTCTCCCTGTATTTTATTATTTTTAATATTTTTTATTTTAATTTTAAAATTTCATTTTTAATTTCTACCTACATGTAACCTTAGAATATTTAAATTTTTAATCTTGTTATTATAAAAGCAGTAATTTAACTATAAGATTTAATTAGAATTTCTTACATCAGCCAAATATATATATATATATATATATATATATATATATATATATATATTGAAATGATTTGTTTCAACATTATTTTTGATCGATACTCGTATTTAAGTAGATATTCTGTTTATAATCAAACAGTATTATATATTTATTTCTACCGGCCTGATTATTTACGATAAATTTTTGTTACGAAAATGTGTGTCATTCGGTAAGATTTTGTAACAAAAAATTATCGTAAATAATCAGGTCGGTAGAAATAAATATATAATACTGTTTGATTGTCGGTTGTTTATAACTAGTTTCGTTAATCTTCGTTAATTTCCGTATATATATATATATATATATATATATATATATATATATATATATAAGCCGATGTAAGAAATTTGAGAGATAAATAATAAAATTGATAATAAGACTAATAATATTTATTGTATATTAAAATACTTATGGACCAACTAGAAACAAGATGAGAAAGTTTTTTAAATATCGGGATTTTCGGACACTCGAGACTAGAAAGAAAAAAAATAAAATATGGATTTTTTTTTGTTCCGCATGTGATATATTACCGTAAGAGTTATAGATTTGTTGCTTGTCACGATTAGGGTTGTATAGGGTTTGTAGAAGGTTTTCTATGGGAACTATATCCTTTGAGTAAGCCTCAATTCTTGTTTAATCCTAAAGTGTGTGAATTTTGTCAAAATGCCTACTAATATACAATAAATAATCTTAGACTTCTTATCAATATTATTATTTTTGTTGATTTTTTTATCTCACGAATTTCCCTCATCGCTCTATTATATCCATGTATTATCAGAAGCAGACGTAGACAATCTTTCTTTACTATTATTTTTGGACACGTGGCTGTCTGACCATAAGACACCAATGTATCAGGAAGATGACTTTTTGATGCAATCGACCCAAGGAAGCAATCCCATCGTGAAAGTGTCTGAAAACCACACTATGTGTTGGCTCAAGCCTCGAGTTATATTAAACCAGTAAGTCAGTTAACGGCCATATGTGTTACCCGCTTGAACGAGTCTGTCTCTTTCGATCCATGACAGACAAGGGAGATGATTTTTCCGCAGTAGGTTGCCATTTCTTTCTGCAGTAGGCTGGTTGCCAACCAGAGATATAGAACCCAATATGTCTTGCTATTCTACCCATATGTGGATGGAAAAGAGATGGATACCTTTCCCAAGAGTATTTGCTCGTAAATGAGTGCAATGAATTCAAAGAGAATTCGAACTAGGATCTCCGATTTACCATTGCGAGTCGATATCCACAGCACATAAGTAATAAATAAAATTATGTTTAAAAAAAATTGTAGAAATATTTTAGGTCAGTCAATGAATTAAAAATATATACGCATACATACATACATACATACATACATACATACATACATACATACATACATACAATGAAAACTAAGTGGACATCCGTGTTATGTAGGCTTTTTTCTTTTCTGTCTGGCAAATAGAGCGACCGGCGACCATTTTACACAGGATGAAAAATGATACGGCTCTCCCTGAAAAATGTTCGCCCACCCCTGTTCCAATTAATTGTTACAAAAAACCATTGACTTTCTTGAACTTATTTAAGTATTGTTACTCAAAAATATTAAATGCAGTGACATCGAAAAAGATTAAAGCAATTTTGACTCACTTAATTTGACACAGGAAATACATTCCCAACATTAGTAGAGTGAAAATGACGAACAGGGCGCAGGAACCAATGATGATGACCACCAAACGAGAAATTCTCTGCAATTGGAAGAATATTTAGAGTTATTGTGTGTGTCTTCTTAATACATCGTTTGAATGTCAAAAGAATATTTAGAATTATTGTGTGTGTCTTCTTAATACATCGTTTGAATGTCAAAAGAATATTCAGAGTTATTGTGTGTGTCTTCTTAATACATCGTTATTGTGTGTGTCTTCTTAATACATCGTTTGAATGTCAAAAGAATATTTAGAGTTATTGTGTGTGTCTTCTTAATACATCGTTTGAATGTCAAAAGAATATTTAGAATTATTGTGTGTGTCTTCTTAATACATCGTTTGAATGTCAAAAGAGTATTTAGAATTATTGTGTGTGTCTTCTTAATACATCGTTTGAATGTCAAAAGAAATAAGACATATACAAGAAACACAAAAAACTATGCACAGAACAAGAGAAAGAATTTTCAGGAGACCATTGAAAAAAATGTTAATCTGAAAAGAACAAAACTCATTACGCATTCAAAGAAGATTGTCAAATGTGCGCCACCTAGCGAGGATTGAGTTAGTAAGTTCATTTTGTTTAGCGGCATAACAACCCATATGGATTATTTAATGCCGAAATCTACATATTTTGAACGTAATTTTATGCTTCCATCTAGAGATATTTTGCATATAATTTTATACTTTCAGGGTAAAGTTCCCTTTTTAAGATATATTGCAGATCATAAAAAGTATTTTTGCTAATTTTACTATAAAATGTATTTTTTACTGTTGCATTGATTGCTATTTTCTTATAAAATGTATTGTTGCTCATTTTATTTTAACAAGACTGTGAATTTTAGTTTTGGGTGGATGTCTCACTATTTACTCATAACTGGGTTCCCTAACAGGTACTAACACTCTGGGTTATAGTGGACTTGGGAACAGCAGCAATTAAGAGGTGATTCCAGGCTCCTCTAAACCCCTAGTCTCCAGGGTGTAGTATATCGTCATACCCAGGACGAAATATTAATATTCACCCAATACAAGGCCCAAGAGTCACTCAAAGTAAATTTTACTGTGTGATGTTTTGTGAGTGTAAGAAAAGACAAGAATTGAAGTTCATGAGAGTATGTAGAAATAGTTAACACTAGACTAGAAAAGGTTAAGAGTGTAGTGGTTGGCAAAACACCCCAACAGGAGTCTGTCCCCCAAAGAAGTAGTTTTTGGGAGGAAGCTCTCGGAATGGAACTTACTTCTTACTACAGCAATACGAAAGAAACTGAGATGATTCACTCTATTGTACGTATCATGGTGGATCTCAGTTATATAGGTCAGGGGTGGTGTGATTAGAGAATGTAAATCGTTAGAATATGTCATAGAAGTAGTGATAGAGCAGCGAGTGTCTTGCAATATTTGGTTTGTAGGAAAGTGGTTGTAGGGTGGAAATTAACACATAACTCAGAAATCCTTCACTATGCACTTTCGATACTGCACGAAAATCCTGTCCGAAGAATTCTTACAGAGTGCTTAAAGTAGAATGACTACATCGAATCTATAGCTACGTCTACTGCTATGAAGGTTGGATCTCTATGTCAGGTCAGAAATCTTGCATATTTATAAATCTACCATTCGTCCTTGCATTAAATACTGTTGTCATATCTGGTCATGTACTCCTGCTATTCATCTTGACAAAATCCAAAGAAGGATCTGCAATGTAATCGGTCCTGACTCGGCATCTCGACTTCAGTCACTTTCTTACCGATGCAACATGGCTCCCCTTTGTCTTTTCTACAAATATTTTCATGGCATCTACTGTGACGAGCTTTTTCCCTGGTGTCCCGACCACGTGAATTTAAGCGTGCTTGTAGTTTGGCATCTAGGTCCCATCCTTTTACCGTTGAAATAATAACATGTAAACGCATCTAGTCCAACAGTTTCTTTTATCGCACTTCCCGTCTGTTTACATGCTTCCCTGAGAGCTACAATCTCCAAAAATTTAAATGTAACATCAGTTGCTATCTTCTATCTTGAATCCCGTTCATCTTTTATCGTTTCTTCAATATCCCCTGTACCCAGTATATTCTCTTATTGTAATCCCACTGCGCACTAGTGTCGGTCTCGCCTTGCTTAGGGTGAAATGATTTTTAAAAATAGTACAAGCGTGAGCGGTATATTTCTCATCATAAATCATTAACTTTTAAGCAGTTCTTGTAATATTCCGTTTTGATGCTACCCAGAAATCTATTGATGCCACTCTTGAATGCATTCTAAGCTCTTTTTTTCTACTTTTGCCATTTTTATCTAAACAATTTTGGATGCCAGTATCCGCTTCACTTTTGGTCCAACAGACACACGAATAGTAATTTTCTAGAAACATTGATCGCATTCTGGTACAGGCTTCCGCCATTGCAAACTAATGCTGTAACGAATTGTTTTACCAAGCATATTTTAATATTTAATGAAATATAGCCAAAGGAAAACAAATGTGATAATAACAAAGTTACAAATGACAGAAATTTATTCTGGCTATAACTGATAAAATATAGATGCTATGCTGAAAAGATTGTTGCTATCTATTCAGTATGTCGAAAATATACAAGAAACATGAAAAAATCATTAGAAACAATTTTTTGTTCGATAATGTTAGAATTTAATTTTTGTATACATATATATATCAGAATTTTTAATTCCTAAATTAGACATAATAAGAATTAGCGACAATAATTAAAAAAGAAGACAATTGGAGTAATAGACTGTAATACAAGTTATGTGACTGATAGAAAATTCGTTCTTATCGTATATCTTAAGATATAATCTTTTTTTGTTAACCTCTCAATAAGAGATTAACAAAAATGATCTTACCGTAGATATTATCTAAACTTATTTATAAATGAAACTTTGTCTGTCTGTGTGTGTCTCTGTATGTGTGTGTCCGTTACCTATAGAATCCGAAACGGCTGAACCGATTTTCTTGAAAATTCACACAATTGTACTCCAAGCGTCTGCGAGTGTTCTTAGCTAGGTTTTGTGTCGAGATACCCTCGATAAATATCGAAAATCGATAATCGAAAAAATCGGGTTATAGAAGGAGTGGTCCGATTTTAATCAAATTTGATACACTCATGTGTGTGCGTCTGTTTATTTGTCTGTATGCCCTTTATACAAATAATTTTTATCCGATTCTCACCAAACTTCACACAAATATTCTTTAGGTGAGTCTGAGCTTTGGACCATGGGTTAGTTTTAAAGCTTTCATTACATTCGAGCAACGCCGGACTATACTGCTAGTTAGAGATAATTATAACAATATAGATAAAATGTCACGAATAAAAGATACGTTTTTACCGTAGATATTATTAGGCTAAGAGATTAACCACAGTGACTAATAATAAAATAAAACAATTATAATAATATACTGTAATAAAAGTTGTGACGGATAGAAGATTCGTTCTTACTCTAGATCTTAGCGACCTCAACATACAATTTTCCTTATTAAGTGAAAAATTTCACCATTTCACTTGAAGGAAGCACACTAAGAATTCTCTTTGGCGTATCTGAATTGCACTTGCACTTTGTAGCACGAATTAAATCTTATCGATTGTTTCTTTCTAGCGTTTTTCGAGAGTAATCTGTGTATTCCTCCAGCTTCAATCAAACTAGTGACACGCTTCTCTCTAGGTTTCGCGTTTATTCCTTCATTGTCGCTTCCAGAAAGTTGTTCTTTCCAAAATTCTTTAGAGGGGGAATATGTCATTATTGTTCTTTTTATTCTCCCCCACCTCAAACAAGGCAATAAACGTCACTAGGATGAAAAGTTTTTTTCTGAAAAGAAACAAAGCGTGGGTAACAGTATGAGAACAGGATTCAAGGATAGAACATGATTTTGGCTGTCCGACCATGAGACCGATGTATCAGGACATGTGACGTCTTGATGTAATCGACCTGAGGAAGCGATCCCAGAGTGCGATACCTTCTGGAAGTGACCGAAAACAACACGTAGCGTTGGCTGAAGCATTGTGAGTGAAATTGGATAAGTCACTCAGTAACTTACCCTACGTGATACTTGCTTGGTCGATCATGTCTCTTTCGATTCATGACTGACTAGACAGAAGATTTTCCTGCAGTAGGTTGCCATTTCTTTCTGCAGTAAACTGGTTATCAACCAAGGCTATAGAACCCAATCTATTTTGCTATTCAACCCATAGGTGGAGGAAGAAGAGATGGATAATTTACCAAAGAGTATTTGCACGTAAGTGAATGCAACGAATTCAAATGAAATTCGAACTCGACTCTCCGAGTTCTCATTGCGAGCTGATATCCATTACACCATAACGCACATCGGTAATAAATAAAATTATGCTTAAAAACATTGTAGAAATATTTTAGACCAGTCATTGAATTAAAAATATATGCGCATACATATATACATACATACATACATAATTTAAATGAAAACCAAGTAAACATCCGTTTGAGGAAGGCTTTTTTCTTTTCTGTCTGGCAAATAGTGCAACGAGCCATCACTTTACACAGGGGAAAATATGATTGACATTGCATTTGAATTAAAAAAAATCATAGTTTGTAGAAAAGCCAGGCGAAAGAAGAGAGATCTGCAAGCAAGAACTTTGGGAGAAGAAAATATTAACTTGTAGTCAGAAATAGTAATTTCAACAGTGAAATTATGAAACCTAACTGCCAATCTAGTCAGTCATTTAATTGCCATACGTGATACACGCTTGGGCGATCATGTCTCTTTCGGTCCATGACTGACTCGGCAGAAGATTTTCCTGCAGGATGTTGCCATTACTTTCTGCAGAAGACTAGTTGCCAACCTAAGCTAAAGAACCCAATATGTCTTGATATTTAACCCATAGCTGAAAGAAGAAGAGATGGATTAACACCTTTTCCAAGGATATTTGTGCGTAAGTGATTGAAACGAATTCGAATTCTAGTACAGCGCTTAAATTCTTAAAGTCAAGATACCAAAGGGGAAAGCGCATTACAACAATTCATGAACATATTCCGAAAAGAGGCTAGATTACGGCAGTAGAAAATGACTGAAACCGAGATGCCTGGTCAGAACGGATAACGTTGCAGATTATTGAGTATCTACAAAAGTTCCCAATACCCTTCTTTTTTTTTTTTAGAACATGCAATATCATGGACCCACACAGATTGCTTTTCTATATTATCTGAGAGTTGCCATCACCTTTTAGAAAAGATAGTGAAATGTGTGCCCATTTATTTCCCCACGGTTTCCCAGAGTTGTCCTTATAGCCAAGCTGCGACCCAAGGAGAAAGAACACAGTCTACTATTTAAGCGATAGCTAGAGGGAGCAAGGGAAAATAGATAGATTCATGTTTTTTCTAAAGTTAATTATGCGATAATACTTATGCTACACGTACATTCTCTATTCACAGTTCGAAATCAGTCGGGTTTGTTATATTTACTTACGCACAAATACCATTGGGAAAGGCATTAATAAGGCCCTTCTCCTTCAGCTATAGATTAAATAGTAGAACGTGTATTAGCAAATCATTATTATCGCCAAAAGTTCTTAAGGTATATTATAGTATCAAGAACATGCAAATGCCTCCGACACTTGGAAGTCTAAAGTGCTAAATTCTTTAAAAAAAAAATTCCATATGTCTTCAGAACGTAGGCGATCATGTTCCTCCATAGATTCCAGAGTTAAGAAACGCCGACTCTGGTCAGTACTTAGATGAGTGACCGCTTGGAAATATCAGGTGCTTTAAGCTAGGATGTACGAGTGGTGGAATGGCTTGAAATTGAAAAGCCAGGTTTACTGTATTCACTTACGCGCAAATATCCTTGCGAAAGGTACAAATTCACGTCTTCTACTCCTCACTATGGGTTAAAGAGCATGAGTAAATCATTGGTATATAAAATAATGATCACATTCTAAATATATTTTCTAGCTTTAAATAAACTGTAAAAGGTTGATAACGCATAAAAAATAATCAATCAAATAATCCACGGTTTCCTTTTCTTTATTTGTGCTCAGCAGAATAATCAGCTTGAGGTCTTGGCGTCGTTTTTTTTTCTGTCGAAAAACGGAAGTAAAAATGTTATTTTACAAGAATTTATTTAATTGAAAATAAAGTATGGGAAGGTATACAGGTTGAGTATCATTCACCTGAAATTCCCAAATCTGAAAATCTCAAAAACCCGAAAGTATTTCAGGTGGTGACATGACTTGCCACAAATGAAAATATTAATCAGCTGCTAGGAAGGTTGGTTCACTGTGTCGGACCAGAAAGTTTTACTCGTCAGAATCCATTTCGCACATTTAAAAATTTACTATTCGTCCGTACATCAAATACTGTTGCCATATCTGGTTGGGTGCTCCTGCTGTTCATCTTCAGATTCTCGACAACATCCAAAGGAGGATCTGCAATATAATGGATCCTGCCAAAGCTTGCCTTCAGTAATTTTCTCATCATGTGGCTTCCCTCTGTCTTTTCTACAAGTATTTTTGATGGCAACTGCTCTGACGAGCTTTTTTTCCTAGTACCCTGATCTCATATATTTGCTCATGGTACTAGATTGGCATCAAGGTCTCACCATTTTACTGTCGAGATAGTTAAATGTAATCATCTCTTCTACTCTAATAGTTTCTTTTCTCGCACTTACTGTTTTTGGAACTCACTTCCATTTGCTTGCTTCCCTGATAGCTACAACCTCCAAAACTTTAAATGCAACATCAAATGCTATCTTTTATCTACTTGGTTCCCATCCATCACTTATTTTTTTTCGACATTCCCAGTACCTTTTTTATTCTATCACTGTAACCCTCTGCACACTAGTGGCAATTCTGCATTGCTTGGGGAGAAATGATTATATATATATATATATATATATATATATATATATGATTATATATATATATATATATATATATAATAACTACATAGACTCTGTAAGTATGCCGGTCGTAAATTTATACTAAAATAAACCTCCGAAAAAACCATTAACAAACAGAACCTAAATCCGTTACAATCCGGTGTACTAAGACGTCGGATAAATGGGGAGAAAAAAAAGAAACCCGCGGAACAAGAACAAAACATTCAATACTCCGCAGTAAAGAAAAAACCCCAAACGGAACCAAGCACAAGAAAAAGTGCTCAATACAAAGTACGAAAGAAAAGATACAGTAGTAGAGCAAAAACACACAAAAATCTAGAGTGAGCCAAAACCTACCGCGGTTTCACACTACGGATCGTCAGGGCAAAGATTTTTGTATTTATATATATATATAGATTTTTGTATATATATATATATATATATATATATATATATAAATTAGGTTGGTTCCTACATAATGTGCAGCTGTTGTAAGTGAACATATCTGCTCTACTTTGCCCTGACGATCCGTAGTGTGAAACCGCGGTAGGTTTTGGCTCACTCTAGATTTTTGTATATATATATATATAGATTTTTGTATTTATATATATATATATAGATTTTTGTATATATATATATATATATATATATATATATATATATATATATATATATATAAATTAGGTAGGTTCCTACATAATGTGCAGCTGTTGTAAGTGAACATATCTGCTCTACTTGAATGTGTGTGTGTGTGGGGGGGTGTCCCCAGCCCGCTACGTAGTCTAGGTTGGCGCCAGTTTTTTGTTAGCGATCGTCACAGCAACATCTTTATTCGTGCATTACTTACCAGATGTTTCGTGTTCAATAAAGATATTATTCAAAATATCAAAAATTCTGCATTTATATATTTTTTGTAAATGGTGATAATGTTTTTTGTGCACGTACAGAATGTATAAAACCTCATTTTTTACGTGAAATTTTACTTTCACTACTTAAAAATCCGTGTGAGCATTACATGACTAGCTTTATTACCTGCATCTGCATGTACATAAAATGCATTAAATTTTATATAAAACTACCTTCATGGTATGTCATTTATATAAAAACGGTGAGAAAGTGACTGAAGTCGAGATGCCAAATTAGGACCAATAACATTGCAGATTCTACTTTGTATTTTATCTATAAATACATAGCACCAGACCAGATGTGGCAGCAATATTCAATGCATGGATGACTGGCAGATTTATAAATGCGTAAAATAAATTCTGGCTAGAAAATTGTCTAGCACGACACGCAATTGATTCAATATAACTAAAATCTTAACCTCTTTAGCTATCTATCCTACATATCCTCATAATCTGCGCTTCTTAACTTCTTCTCTTTTGCGTATACAATATCGATGTGAAACACATTGAGTGGCTCATGGTTCTTTTTTTGGGTAAAATATCTTCGTCTGAATCCATTTTGCAAATTTATAAAACTATCACCCGTCCGTGCATTAGATACTATTGCCATATCTGGTCAGGTGCTTCTGCTATTCATCTTGAGGTTCTCAACGAAATCCAATGGAGGGTCTGCAATATCATTGATCCTGATTTGGAAACCAGCCTTCAGTCACTTTCTCGCTGATGTGATGTGGCTTCCCTCTGTCTTTTCTACAAGTATTTTCATGGCAACTGCTCTGACGAGATTTTTCCATTGTTCTCCGACCTCATGTATTTACTCGTGCTACTAGATTGGCATAAAGGTTCCACCGTCGAAATAGATAAATGTAACCGTCTCTTCTACTCTAATAGTTTCTTTTCTCGCACTTCCCGTTTGTGAAACTCCCTTCCATTTGCTTGTTTTCCTGATAGTTACAACCTCCAAAAGTATAAATACAACATCAAATGCTATCTTTTATCTACTTGATTCCCATTCATCTCTCATCTTTTCTTCAACATTCCCTGTACTTTTTGATTCTATCACTGTAGCCCCCCTTCGCACCAGTTGCATCTTTGCTTTGCTGGTTTTTTTTAATCATATCACCCGAAGCAAGGCGGTAACGCTACTGATACGCAGGAGGCTACTTAAGAGTAAAAAGATTGGAAAAGAGAAAGTCGGAAACCACATCCTAAACAGGGAACAAGGGTGAGCCTCTTCACCTGTTCAATAGACGTGGGTGGAGTGTGAACCGGGCGATATTTTAGTCTATCAACTCCAATTGAGAGAGAAAAAAAAAGAAAAGAGTAAAAAGATTGGAAAAGAGAAAGTCGGAAACCACATACTAAACAGGGAACAAGGGTGAGCCTCTTCACCTGTTCAATAGACGTGGGTGGAGTGTGAACCGGGCGATAGTTTAGTTTATCTACTCCAATTGAGAGAAAAAAAAGAAAAGATTAAGAAGACTGGAAAAGCGAAAGCCGGAAACCACATCCTAAACAGGGAACAAGGGATGAGCCACTTCACCTGTTCAATGATTATTAAAAAAACAAAAACAATAAAACTGAAACAAAAAACAAACCAAACAAAATAAAACTAAGGCAGTACTTTGAAAGGACTGCATGACTTTTTTCCAACATTATCCCATATTTTTTCGTTAATATGAAATAGCTGGACACTTACCGGACAGGCTTTGGATACTCATAGAGGTTAGCATTT
This sequence comes from Ascarosepion bandense, assembly GCA_037127315.1. Lineage (NCBI taxonomy): Eukaryota > Metazoa > Mollusca > Cephalopoda > Sepiida > Sepiidae > Ascarosepion > Ascarosepion bandense. Next base: position 1,179,721 of record JBBBDQ010000515.1, read on the forward strand.
GAAGGTTTATCAATAAACATACCACTTTCAGAAGAAATAATTCCAACGACATGATCTCTCCAGACTTTCAACACACTTACAATCGCAAAGCTAATATTTTTTTATTCAAATTTGATCGCAGACAGTAATATGATTAAACTTACCTTGGATACAATGGGTAGTTTTTGTTCAATAGGCTTGCTAGGGGCGTAAAAAAGTTCAGCAGAATAATTAGACAGAGGCTTCATCATCCTTTCTTCAGTTGAAAGCGGCAAGTAGAATCCAGTTCCATTATAGCGAGCGACATATTTTACAAGAATTTCTCTCGATTCATTTCTGTCAAAAAACAAAAACAAAACAACATAGATTCAAAAGAAAAATCGGGAAGATATAACATCTTTTTTAAAATCATTTTACCCTAAGCATGGCGGGGATGCCACTCATACGCGGGGTTTCTTTCTGTCTTTTCACTACGTAGGCGATCATGGTCTTCTACTTACCCTTTTCCTTGTCGCCCCTAACAACTTTCCTCTTAGTATCCCTCCCAAACCCTGCTCCGCCATCCACTTGCTCAAACCCATCAAGTATGTCTCGCATTGCTTTCCCCTGTCTTTCTTTCCCTCTATCCGTCTCAGAGCCTTTCTCATTATGTCTCCCAGAAGTTGTCTCTTCCTGACGTTAAGTATGAGTTGCTTTTTGTGTGTATCCTATCCAAAACCTTGTCGTTGCTCACATGTTCGGTCCATGGTATCCTCAGCATCTTTCTGTAAAACCACATTTCGGTTGCTTCGAGTCTCCCCTTCGTCTTTAGGGAGATCGTCCAGCATTCGCTGCCATGTAGGAGGACATATATCACATAGAAGTCTAATACTCTTTTCTTTGTTTCCAACGAAATCTTCCTGTCTCTAGATACTCTGTTCAGCTTTTGAAATGCGTTTTTAGCTATGCCAATGAGCCTTTGGACCTCAGAGTCGCACTTTCAGTCCTCTGTCAGAACACTTGACAGGTATTTAAATTTTTGCACCTGCTTGATTTTAGTATTCTCGATCTATAGTTGGCATTTTGGTCTCCTCTTTTTGCTGATGACCATGCTTTCAGTTTTCTTGTAATTTATATTTAGCCTCTTCTTCTTGCTTCCCTTTGCTAGATTCAGTAGGAGGTTCTGTATTTTACTTTACGTGTCTGCCATCAGCCACGTGTTACCTGCGTATCTTCTATGTTGAGATTGTGGCCACCAATGACGAATCCTGGCAGGACTTCTAATTCTCTCAGAATTGTTTCACTGTACAGGTTGAATAGATCCGGTGAGAAGACACATCCTTGTCTTACACTTCTGTAAAAATGAAAAAGAAGACTGAGAATATGGCCAATAATAACAAGTATTCGCCGAAGAGAATGAACCACCCGATCAAAGAAAATGGTCGCTTTTGATGCCGGATCATAAACGTCAGTGAGGCTGAGCGGGGTGGTTATTGAACAAATTTTTCTGATTTGCAAAGTTCAAGATGTGGAGATAGTTTTTGAAAGTTTCCTGTTTTTCTTCTGAATATTTTTGTTCGTCTTTTTATTATAACGAGTCTAGTCCTCCAAACACTTCCGAGATTAACAACAGTAATTATCTTACGAGAATAAGTGAACAAATAAATGTGTATTTCTTAAAAGGGTAAAAAAAAACAAACAAACAAAAAAAAAAAACAAACAAAAAAACACGTTATTTTTACTGGATAAACGTTTTTGAAATAGGCCCTGTGCAATTTAAAAAAAAAATAGTATGTATTACGTCTATCGACCTACGCATAAATCTTAATTAAGTGAACGTGTTCTTCAACAAGTTTAAAACCTGTAATTACCTTTGTAGGTGCCCACGTTTGATCCGGCATACTTTAGACCGCTCGACTACAGAGAGTATACCATCCCAACAACGTTTTTTTTTAAATCTTTTTAAGGAATACATATTTCTTTGTTCAGTTATTCTCGAAAGCCCATTTTCGTATCTGAAACGTTAACAAAGTAGTTTCTAAAGAACTAACGGATTTATTTTTAATCCGACACTAAAAATAATGCTTGAAGTTACAAAAATATCGTATTAAAAATAAATCCATTTATAAGCTGCTTTGTTTACGTTTCAGATACGAAACTAAGGTGATATGATATTTCTAGAAAAAAATTGAACACTATAAATAAATAAAGATACTGTTTAATAAATAAAAACTGCATCTACTCAAATAATGGTATCCATTGAAAATAACGTTGATATATACATCAACGTTATTTTCAATGGATACCATTATTTGAGTAGATGCTGTTTTTATTTATTAAACAGTATCTTTATTTATTTCCATCTACCGGCCTGAATATTCGATAAATCTTGTTAGAAAAATATGCGCACTCCAGCAAGATTGATACTCCCCAGGGTAAACCGTCATAAGATCTGAAGTGCTTTGACCTTTCGGTTACAAATAGTGCTTTTGAACACATTCCATTCCCGATTCTCGAAATTCACACCGTCATTCTCTCTCTCTCTCTCTGTATATATATATATATATATACTGTAGTCATCCGCAGACAGATCTGTTTCGCTGTATTACAGCTCATCAGTACGGCTTAGATTCCGGTCGCTTCCTAACCTGGGATTGAAACCCGACCGAATTGGCGTCAGTCGGCGATTCTACCCCTAGGGCACGAGCGTCCATTAGAAGAAGGCAGGCTTTTTAGTGCGTATAAACACGCCCAATTACTAGAGTGCTCCAATTCATTATCGAATGAGCGGTGCGCAAATGCAGGATTAGCTACTGTTTACAAAGTCTACCACTCTTCCAGAGTGCTCAATCAGGGTGTGAGAGCGTAAATATATATATAAACATCAGTCAGTCAGTTAACTGGCATACGTGATCCATGCTTGGCCTATGTCTCCAAAGAGACATGACTGATGAGGTAGAAGATTTTTCGCAGTAGATTGCCATTACTCATTGGCAACCAAGGCTATAGAACCCAATCTGTCTTGCTATTTAACACACAGCTGGAGAGAAAAGTGGTGGATTAATACCTTTTCAAGGTTATTTGTGCGTAAATGAATGCAATAAGTTCTACTGGAATTCGAACTCAGCTCTTAGATTTCCCGTTCCACAACAACGCATATCCAATATATATATATATAGTCTTGACGGCAAAAAGAAGATATCAGAATATTTTTGTCTGTTAAATGTGCAAGACATTTTTCACGAGGTATTTTGTTAATCAGAAGCAAAAAGGAAAAAAATATTTCACAAATATCTTGTCAGACACTCACGGACCGAGAAATTTTACTTCAGAAACAAACAACCGAAAATATTTACGAGTTATGCTATCATCTGATGACCCACCAAGATAATTTTCACGTGTTATTTTGGTAGTCACTCCAGAAAAAAAATCTGACGAGATATATCGTCGTACGCTCCGGGACCAAAAAAATTATCACGAGATTTGTTGGTTGTCATTTCAGAAACAACAACAATAACAAAAACAACATGATCACGAGATATTTAGTCAGTCATTCAAGGAACAACTAATTTCTGACCTGATTTTGCTGAGGATTTTAGTCAACCGACAACAACGATAAAGGCAAGAAAGAAAAAAAATATTTTTCTCAGTGTGTACAAGTGTTAAAGTTCCTTGTATGTAGTTGTTTTTTAAGATGAGATGAAATGTCGTTTCTTCCCGTTTATGTCTGAAAAAAGAGGCAGGGGTAAATGTAAGGAGGAAAGTGTAAGTATCACGCAGCTTGGTGAGGAAGAGTGTAAATGTTTCATACCTTAGGAAGGAAGATGGGTGAATGAGTAAGGAAGATGGGGTGAATGAGTAAGGAAGATGGGGTGAATGAGTAAGGAAGATGGGGTGAATGAGTAAGGTATCTATATTAAGCTATGATGTCGTGAATTTGTTGCAGTATGTCAACATTCCTTCTCTTTACTGTTTTTGACCGTCTAAAAACTTTGCTTAAATACTCTTCAAAGAGGTAACGAGGTATGTTTTTATCGTCGGCGGGAACACTACTCATTGGTTGAAAAATGTTAGATATTTTCAAAGGATTAAGTTATTAACCGGAAGGGTGTGCGAATTCTCCGACTCAGAAACCATTGTCATTTGGCGTTCGACCGTCTTGCTGTTTATTTCTATCTTCGTTCCACAATATAATGTCAGCAACTCCAAACACAAGAAACCTCTTGCAAGATATCACCAGCCATTGAAAAACTAAGAAAGAGCTTGAAAGATATCTGCCCCGCCAAAGTCGTAAAAAATGTTACTTTCTCTTACGAAAATTATATTTGAATAAATCAAAATAGTGCTTACCTTACATCCAGATCCTGAGTGAGCATCACAATTTCCAGTAGACATTTATTCGATATAAAAATACTGCCAATTGTGTTGAAGAGCAAGTAAGCAACATGTGCATTTTCGTATTTGGAGCTCAGTTCAATGGTAAACATATTTATATCTGTAAATAGATTACACACATAAATGAATAAAAATTATTATACATCCTTGTACAAATTAATTGAAATAAAACGAATAATTTATTTCTAAGATCTTTCACACGTTCCCTGATCACGTATACGTCATCTCTTGGCGTTTTTCTCTCTTTCGACTGCATTTTCAATTACGTTTTGGACTGATGGATCAAGTTTGTTTCTTCTCCTTGATAAACACGAGTGACAGTTGAAAGGCTGACACCAACAATATTGCGATCTCTCTCTAAAGTGTGTTACTGCAGCATTACAATTTTTGTATACTTCCTTGGAGTAACGCCCATCACAGACTATGGCTGTAGGACAACTAATCGACAGTCAAAATAATAGTGTCGGGTCGTGATAAAGATTTGATGCAATCACGGATGACGCAATATTTTTCAAGGCCAAACAAATTTTGTCATACACTCCGAAAATAAATTCATATTCCTGCACACCATTGCAAATGACCAAATCCAAGGAAAATAGAATTCGGTTACACCCTGCGACTTCAGGGTGTCTAAAACTGACCGTATGGCTAAAGAAAGAAAGCTGAAAGAATTTTTTCAATTAATTTGCACAAGTATTTAAACAAAGTACATATAAGTACATATAAGAGAAACATACGCAAGTTGATATCAGTCATAAGTATACACTCGGTCCGGAAATGATCAAAACACCACGAATTTCAAAAGTTTTATGGGATTTATTTGAAAATTCTCATTTGTATAAAAAACGATTCTTAGTTGTTTTAAAGCGTACCCCAAAGAAAGAAGAGGGATGCTGAAGATGAATATTGAGTGATTGATTGATTCTTACTAATTAACTCATAGCTTGGGGTAGAAAAGATGTCTAATCAGATTTATAGCTAATCAGATGGCTAATCAGAATTTGATAAACAAAACAATTGTAATAAAACATGAACTGGGGGATCAATTATGTATTACTATCAATATATAAACTTATCTCTCACTTTGCGGCCACGATAGTTTTCTATAGATTTATATTCCAGAAAATGTAAATAAATCTAAAAAAGAAAAGAAAAAAAAACATGCCCGTATAGCTAATCAGTATTTTATTGATTGATTGATTCGGTTTTTTACGGTTTATTAACATTTTGCAGGAGAGCCAGAAAGTATTTTTACATTGTAAATATATGTTTTTAGATAATAATGGTTCAGTTATAGAAGTCTTACTAGTTAACTCAACGCTAGGGAAAAGAAGACGTTGACTCATACATTTCCCAAGAGTATTTGCGTGTAGGTGAATATAACAAACCATAGCTTACAGCACCTGTTATTCTAAGTGGTAACCCATCTAGGTACTGATAAATCTCGACGTTGCTTAACTTTGTTGATCGTAACGGAACCGGTGATATGGTCGTAATCTTATCAAAAGAAAAAAGAATAAGGGGATGTAATTTCTCTTAAGTGGTCAGCTTTTCAGTAAATCTTTAACAAAGAAGATCGTTGATATATATATATATATATATATATATATATATATATATATATATATATATATATATGCTTACAGAGAGATTGGATTCTAAGTTTAATGTTTAGAGACTCCAAGTAGAGAGAATGTCTGTTAGGACTCCACATCATTACCATCCTATGCCCGCTCCCCACATCTCCCACTTTTTTGCCCTTTGCATGTTCATCTTCAGTTTTAATATTTTAAAATATTGAAGAATTAAAAAAAATCCCAGTTGAACCCTGATGAAAAACGGGATTGAAACCTGTCGGTCGTTCTTTTGTTTCTTATTTTTTATTCATCATCATTTATATGCCTGTAAGTATGAAGTTTATCTTGTTATATGCCTGTAAGTATGAAGTTTATCTTGTTATATATATATATATATATATATATATATATATATATATCAGGAAAGGTGAGATTAAAAAAAACGGAGAGCAGATTAATATTTTGATAATATTTGATGGCGGCACTCTCAAGGACTTTCTAAAAGACATAACAATAATAATTCATAAAATAAATACAAGATTAGATGGGAAAGGTAAACTTCTCATCCCCATAAAATTCCTTTTGTCGCGTCGTTCATATCATGACTCTGATAATGCCTACCAATTAAAAGAACACATAGTGCCCAGCTTGCGTCAACAGCGATACCACATTGCTACAGAGAGAACAGCCTTAAGAGCAAAGAACTTTCCACGCAACCATAATATTTTCAATGAACTTGCACAAAGAGACCCTGCAGTGGAAAAAAAGATTCACCACAGAGAATGCAGTTTTGAAAATTTTCCAAGTCCGTCAAACAAAGTCTTTTGCCGAACCAGAGGGTCACCAGGTGATATCATTATTGAGACGTTTCAACCCAGGCACCCAAGGCCATATGGAGCTAGCCTTTTGTTTCGTAAGACCGAGCTTGCATATCAGCTCATCTTGATCCCTTAACACGTGATATAATGCATTACGAAACAACGCGTGAATGTCTGTGCGTTGATCAGAGGGTATGAACATGGGTATTTTCAAATGGGGAGGATAGCAGCAACAAAATGTCACGTTCAGGTGTTTGCTTTTTTAGGTGCGTGTGCCATCGATTTGGGCGGAGGAGCAAATGTTTTCCTGGATGTTGAGGAAGACGGAGAAGAAGATGAGGTGTCTTTTATATCAAACGCAAGGAATCCTTTTTGCATTTAGCAGAGAGCTGCCGTTTCAACTTAATTACCTCCTCCACAACTGCACAAGCGGCGGGCAAAGGCTTTTCAGAAAACGGGGGTCTCAGAAGAAACCCAACTGCAGGTCGTACTCACTGAGCATTTTAATCAGACTCGAACGTGAAGGGATTTTAGTTGATCGGGGCCAGATTTCCAGAGAGTTTTTTCTCTGGGGAGGAAGATGAGAAGTTAACAGTTTTTTCCGCATTTCTAACATATTAATTTTCGGCCGGTCATAATGACCAGCATTTTTTGACCCTCTACATCCAGACAGTTGGAGATAGATATGAAGGTTTTGTGATCCATCATGATTTCAAAATTCCATCACCCGTTCAAATCGTCAGAGGAAGTACTTAATATCTGACCGAACTGGGCTAGGTAAGTCCAATATGGTCAGATATTGTATGTGCTCTCCTAAGATCTGAGAAGGAATCTCAAAGACTGCTACTAATTCTTCACCTACCATCATATATTCCGTTCTTAGGATGAGATCTTTAGTTATAATGTCACGAATGGCTGCTCTACACAGTTTTTAGGTATAACAGTAGTATGTTCTACTTGAAATATCTTGTGCCCTTGTTTATTCTTGTGGCTTAAACCCCCCACCCCGCCCCCGAGACATCATCAGATACTTGATGACGACGTATTTCGTGGAACGACAAATTTTGCGCGAACGCTTGTCGACCACGAAATTGACACAATTTGTTTCTTAAACTTTTTCAATTCTTGGAGATCCACTAAAAGCCCATCTTCTTTGATAAGATGTGTGTAACCTCCAAACTCTCCGTGATGTTGATTATACATTTCGGTGAGGACTTTCAGCAGGAGAGCTATTCTGATTATTCTTATTGGTTTCTTCTTTCTTGACCATTTTTAGCCACCATTGGTTGGTTGTCATTATTGGCATCATTATTCTTAATTGGGTCATTTTGTACAACCATTGATTAGTTCACTTTAATTTTTTCAGTAATCTTATTTTGGCCATTTTGGGCCAACAAACTTTCTTTTCTGAAATCTTCTTTCGACCCTTTTTGGCCATCATATTTTTTGACAGCAGCTTTTAGAATTTTTTTTATACAGACTGACCTTTGTCGGCCATGATGGTAGATTTTCTATATTAAAAAAAAAAGCGAAAAAGAAAGACATGGAAAACAAAACTTTACCCAAAATATATAAAAAAGAAACAAATAAAAAAACTATTTAAAAGTAAAACTTAAAACAATCAAATACTGTGTATGCGAAACAAAGAGATACGTTCGACTTTAGTCAAACCAAAACAAAAAGAAAAGAAAAAAGAAAGAAAAATACTAAACAAAGAAATAAGTTTGACCTTAGTCAAACAAGAAACAGAAAGAAAATATAGAAACAGAAAACAAAACTTCACCCAAAATATGACAAAAAAAAAAAAAAGGAAAAGAAAAAGAAAAAAGAAAAACAAAACAGAAAGTATTTAAAAGTAAAACTTAGCAATTAAAACAATTTAACAATAAAAATCAAATGTTGGTTATACTAAACAAAGAACTAAGTATGACCATAGTCAAACAAAAAACAAAAAGAAAAGGAAAAAGAGAGTTCGCGTGGACAAAAATTCTAAAGCGTTTTTTTCTTTTTTTTTCCAACCAAGTACTAAAATAGATTCTATTTGTGTTTTTAAACGAAATGGAAGAAAGGGAAAACAAACTTTAGCCAAAAATTGTAACTAATAAAATATACAAACTTGTTAAAATTTCTTTGAAAAGAAATTAATTAAAAAATTAAATTAGCTGAAAAAAACAAACAAAAAAACGAAAAAAAAACAAACAAAACAAAAAACAAAAATAATACACAAAACTAAAAGATAATACCATTTATACCAGTAAAAGAATACGCTTGACCTTAGTCAAATAAAAATACGTAAAATAATAATCAAAATAAAAACCCAGTCTAGCTGAAGAAATACACCAAATAAATAAAAACAAAATAACTTCGAAAGAGACTTGAATTAAAACGCTGATAAAAAATATTCAAGAAAAATAAACAGAAAACGATGTAAAGAAAGTACACAAAAAAGTTTTGCCCGAGAGAAAAAAACAAAAAATTAAAACAAAGAGAAAAAAATTAAAACAAAGAGAAAAAAACGAAAAACATCAATAACAATAACACGAGAGATTTAAACAAAAAACGGTTGTCTGGAGTGACTAAATGTTAAAGAAAAAGAAAAAAAATCATCTGAAATGCCGAGAGGAGAAAAAAAAATATTAAAATAAATACTAAAAAAAAATAAATACTAAAAAAAAAAAATCACAAAATTCAAAATCTAGCCCAAACATATAATAACAAAGACTTAACCAACAAATTATTCACACGTCTTTTGAGTAATCCAGATAAAGAGTCGATCATTCAGTCGGTTAAGTGCCATACGTGATACTTTGGCAATCATCTCCCTTTCGAGAAATGACTGACTGGGCAGAATAGTTTCCCGCAGTAGGTTGCCATTACTTTCTACGGTAGACTAAAGAAGCTAATCTGCCCGGTTATTTAACCCATAATGGGAAGGAAGAGACGGATTAATACCTTTCCCAAGGGTATTTGCGCGCAAGTGAAGGCAAGAAATTCAACTAACCTGATTTCTCGTTCCAAGCCAATATCCACTGCACCACAACGCACAGTCAATAAATAGTGGACGTAAAACATGGTCTCTTCAACGTGGTGTCTCGCTAGAACAGTTTTTGCATGAGTAGTGATTTCGGTCTTCACACTTTTTGCCTTGTGTCTCATCTAAGGTACCATTAAAAACGTTTCCTCAATAGATGCCCGATACAATCGGCTTTGTGCCACATCTAAGCTGCGCTTAGAAAATTACCATAATTTTAGAAAAAAACGGTATGTTACCTGGTCAATGTTAAAGCAAATTGGACTAGTATTAAGGTACCAAATAGGAGAAGAGTCATGAAAATATTTGTAGAAAAGGCAGATGGAAAAAACGTTACCGAAAGTGACTGAAACCGAGATGCAAGGTTAGAACCAATAAAATTGCAGAACTATTTTGAATTTTATTAAAAACCTCTCAATAGAAAACAGAAGCACCAGGTCAGATCTGAAAACAATATTCATGGTTAGTCTCAAAAAACCTGTTGTTTTTTCGAAGTGGAATTCAAATGCTAGCAGAAAGATGGGAAAAATAGTGGCTAGCGATCGGCAATATTTCAGTGACATGTTTCTAAATAATTTTTATAAATAAAACATTACTTTGCATGAAAAATGAGCCAGAACTTATTCAACACACACACACACACACACACACACACACACACACACACACACACACACACACACACACACACACACACATATATATATATATATATATTGAATATAACATAGAAAATTCATTTAGCTTTTTCATAAATTAATCCAAGGAAAATCCTCATACAATCCTCTAGAATGGCTAGAACGAAAGCAATTCATTTAGCCTTTTTGGAAATGGATCCAAGCCAGATCCTCATACAATCCTTCAGAATGCCATGAAAGTGAGAAATTCATTTAGCCTTTTTGGAAATGAATCCAAGGCAGATCCTCATACAATCCTTAAGAATCGCTTGAAAGTGAGAAATTCATTTAGCCTTTTCGGAAATGAATCTCGGGCAAATTCTCATACAATCCTTCAGGATAGGTTGAACGTAGGAAATTCATTTAGCCTTCCTGAAATGCATCCAAAGCAGATCTTCATACAATACTTTAGAATGGGTTGAATGTAAGAAAATCATTTAGACTTTTTGGAAAAGAATCCAAGGCAAATCCTTATAGAATCCTTCAGAATGGCTAGAAAGTAAAAAAAAGGCTAAATGAATTTCTTGCTTTTGAGCGATTTTGATAAATAGAAATGGATTTTCTAATTTGATGCAAAAAAGTTGGGGAAATACATTAACAACTTTCGACTCGAACTAAAAATTGTAAAGAAAAGATACTAGAATAAATATTAACGACTTTTTAAAAAGTAACCCATTTTCTTTCTTCTTTAGTCACGAGAAACGCCAACTCAGAGAAAGTACTAAGATTATTTAAACACACACACACACACACACACACATACACAGACAGACAGACAGACAGACAGAGACAGACAGACATACACACATTTCATTTTCTTCATTTTCAGATCTGATGATGCCTTGAATAATGAAATGCACAAAACTATCTGAAACGTTTCAATTTTTCAATATATATATATATATATATATATATATATATATATATATATATATATTTCTTAGTAGTGGTAAGAATTAATGAAATAACACTCCACAGTTCGTAGCATTTAATTTCTAATAGTGCTCAATACGTAGTAGAGCAATATTACGCTGATATATATCATTACAAATATTGCTGCACTACGTATCGAGCATTGTTAAAATGCAAATGCTGTGGAGTGTTATTCCATATATCTGAATATAATACCCCGACACACGCCAGTTCTCGTGTAGCGACAAAAATGTCGCTACTCCAATAAAAAATTGTACCACACACACACACACACACACACACACACACACACACACACACACATATATATATATAAGTTTACGCATTTGCAAAATTTTAAACTAATTTATATATTATTGAAGTCTTGAGATTAAACAGGTCATTTCCTTATAGATAGAAAGTGAAATACGAAAGAGTTGTCTGCGCAGAATGTTATTTTGCATTGTATTGCTAAAAGATTATCTTTTTTCTTTCTCCTCTATTTAATGGTACTTTCAAGATTAAGCTGTGTACTGGCGTGTTTTGTCAGTTGAATGCTGTCAAAATTATAACGATAACTAGAATAACTTAGCCTACGGCACATGAAGTCACTCCAGTCCATAACTCTTTCACCACCAAACCTACAATCAACCCTTTTCGCTGTTTCTCGTCGTAGATTATACCAGGAATATTGTAGCTGTCAAAACCGTCAAGTTTGATGCATTTTTCTTCTTTCAAGATCAAATTTGGTCGATAATCAATGCGCATTGGCGTCTGGCTATTTAGTGGCGTTTATGCAAATGAGGTTTCGACAGTTCATACCAAGACTGCGTCAGAATCACTGACCAAAATCTGAACACAGGTTTTGAGGTTTACTGTACAGACATTATTTGCACTGTTCGGACTGTAGTGCTTATCTTTATTGTCATGTGTACGATGGTACGTCCAGGCCTTCTTCAGGTGCTAAAAAGTTTTGAACCAAACTTTTATTTCATGACTAGGGTATATAATTCTCATTCCATGTGTGATGTTACTTCCGGATATCATGTAGTTATCTCCCTTTAACTCTCTAAGTTATAAACATGATCACAGGGTACATGACGACAGCTCCAACGAATGTGGAAGTGGGGTGCATGAGGATAACAACTCTCAGAAAACAGCCTCGGTCTGTCTACCCTATCTGAAAGGGTTATTGGAGAAAATACAAAGGGTTTGTGGTCCATATAAAAGTGGTTCTACGCTTCGCAGATACCTCTCCCGAGTAGGACTTCTAACAGGGCGAAGCATACAACGGCCGAAACGTTGTAAACATGGCAATAAAGATGAGGACAACAGTCCGAACAGTGCAAATAATGTAAATACTCCCTCATCTCAGAAGTATAGACAAATTCCTGTACCGAGTTTATTATTTGTACACTTTTCGGAACACCTTTTAATAGATTATCTATAGTATCTATATAGAACCGTTTTCTCAGATTATTTGTAGCCTATGATTCAGGCCAGGAAATATCAAAGGGCAAAATCGAATACAATGTCCTTCTAAAAGAAAATCTGTAATGACCCCATTATGCACTGGACTCGCTCTAAGAAATACCAAATAAGTTTTTTTTTATTTGTATCCAATCAGCACGTCAAAATATTGACCCTTTTCATTTTTTTACGGCTTATGAAACATTTGCCGGTTATTTAAGGCCAGAAAATATTTTTAGGTTGTAAACATTTTGGATTGATAATAATGATTTACTGAAACAATAAACTCATCGTTGCATAATTGATTGATTTATGTTTTTCATTTTTTAAAGTCTTATCAACCTTTTGCAGATTATTTTAAACCAGAAATTTAAGTTTTAAGAATTTTTAGAGATAATACTGAAACAATTCCTATTAATTAATCCATAGCTGGGGAGAAGAGGTAGACTCATATCTTTCTCAAGAGTATTTGCGCGTAAGTAAATATAATGAACCCTACTGGAGTTGATTCTTAATTCCGAGCCGTTAACCATTACCCCATCCGCACATCCACGTTTACAACCAAGCTTACAGCAACTGGTATATCCAAGCGCTTACACATCAAGATACTGCACAAGCTCGAATTTTTCTAAACTTTGGTGATATTTCTACGGGATATAACTACAAGTAGAACGTCAGAAGAGCTAGCTGGCTCAGGGGGTTGATCTCATAGTCACCAAGTGCAGAATCGAGCCGTCATAACCATGAAATTCAGCTCAGTTGTATTTAGGATAAGCACACAGAAAAAAAACCTGAAAATGGATCGCCCTGTTCACACTCCACCCTCGTCTATTGAACAGGTGAAGAGGCTCATCCCTTGTTTCCTGTTTAGGATGTGGTTTCCGGTTTTCTTTTTCCCAATCTTTTCACTCTTACGTAGCCCCCTGCACATCAGTGGCGTTACCGCCTTGCTCGGGGTGATATGATTAAAAAAAAGAAAATTAGGTAAACGGAACTAGCCACACCAGACGAGGCGCTTTTCTCACTAAAATTGTAACGAAGGCCATCCCAGTACAGTTAAAGTACATACCAAATGTACAGGGATGATTTCCGATTTTCTTACTCATTCCCAGAAACCTCTGCAACTTGTCCCTCTTTCTCAAAAATCAACTCTTTTGTAACCCCCCTGCGCACCAGTGGCAATTCTGCTTTGCTTGGGGTGAAATGATTAAAAAAATACTCAATGTTTCTCTAGCAGAGTTCCCGGGTTTAACGCAACATTTCACGTTTTGACTATTTGTTCCAACTTCCTGTTCATGAGAAAATCGCAGTCTACAGAACACACGTAACCACATAAACACAAATTTAAGACTTTGCGAAGTGAACAAAGCGATGTCACTCGGTACACTGGCACGTGATGGTCACTGCAAGCTTCCACTATGCATACGACAGTGTTCTGTCACCTGACGCTCTACAGAACTAGTCTTGAATTTTTTTTTATACCACCGCGTATATCAGGGAGTATTAACATATTTACAGTTTTACAGACCATTCAAAGCTAAGCATGTTATTAAGAAACAGAAAAAAAAAACCCGTTAGAAACAAAGAAAAGAGTATAGAACTGTCACGTGATATCATTCCTTCTGTATGGTAGCGAATGCTGGACAATCTACTGAAAGAAGAACAGAATTGAAACATGTGAAATGTGGTTCTACAGAAGGATACTGAGGATGCCATACACGAAAATGTGAGGAACGATGAAGTTTTAGAGAAAATAGAAACAAAAAGAAAACTTATACTTAACCTCAGGAAGAGACACTTGAAACTCTTAGCGAAAATGAGGAAAGAGGGCATGAAAAATCTGATACTCACAGGACAGATGAAATGACTCAATTGGTGGCAAGTGAGAAACTTTCTCGTTTTGACATCCATTCGCTTAATGTCATCTATGGTTGAATTAAGGATTTTGAAACTGTATTGCACCATAAGAACGGCCAAATTGATTATGAATGATAATTCGTTTGGTGAATTCAATATTTATTATTATTATTATTATTATTATTATTATTATTATTATTAAAAGTATTTTCGTTTTTTAGAGGCTTTTACTCCTAAACTTATTTTCCGTACTCATCTGAATACTATCTATGACTCCAATATGTTGTTAATATGACTATGATATAAAAGGGTGTATTAAAAGTTTTAAAAAATGTTTTTTACAAATTTTTATTCCAAAGTATATATATATATATATATATATATATATATATATATATATATATTATTATTATTATTATTATTATTAATTATTACGTTAGAACATGTGAAAACTACAAACTACTACAAAATTGTACATTTTCTTTCGACATTGAAAGAACAATGTCTCATCAGGTAGTTTACAATGATGGTAATAAACGTTTTATTAAAAAAATTTTAAGAACAACCCTTCCCTTTATTTTTGAATGTTTTCTGCACGAGATAAAAAGAAATTAAAAAAGATGAGAAATCAAGAAAAGTATATATATATATATATATATATATATATATATAGATAGATAGATAGATAGATAGATAGATAGATAGATGCTTCCATGAGATTATTGTTATTATTATTGTTATTATGTTGGTGTCCCACATAAATCTGTGCATGAGGCATGGTGTCACCAAGACTCCTCTCGACTCAAGAATATTTTTAGAGAATCTTCGTAGTGTAAATGATGGCAGTTTTTAAGAGGTCTACAATCTAAGTCACTATTTCAATTTTCCCTAAGCATTTTATCAGTTTTATTAGTTTTATAGCTGGTGTTCCATATGCACCAGGAATTAGATCTAGATTCATGTTCCATAACTTCTTCAGCTCTCGAGCCAGATCCTGGTGTTTTTGTATTATTATTATTATTATTATTATTATTATTATTAGTAGTAGTAGTAGTAGCAGCATTTCACATTCCGCACAGGATATATGTTGGTTACTGGCAAGATCTTCATTTTCCTGTCGCCTCGCGTGACCTAAGAAAATAAACTGGTCATTTGTTCATTTCATCAACAAGTCGTTTCCAATATTTTTCGAAGTACCCTTGGTGTTCTGAGGAGGAAAGTTTTTGTATCTGCCATGCTTGCAAATATTGGCTTGTGATTTGGAAATGTAGACATAAAATTATTATTGTTGGTGTATATTAAAATTATTCTCGTCTCCATAGATCTTTACTCACCTGAATATTATTCATAACTCCAGAATATTGTTTATTTTTATCATTATTGTTGTATATTACCGTGTATGAAAACTATTTTTGTTTTCATAGTCTTTTCCATGAAACTTTATTTCATCTAAATCTTATGATTTCACTGATTTATTATTTTTATAATTAATATTCAGCTGTGCCTTTTATTTCATATGCAATATAGCGGAGAAAAGCATTTTGATTCTGGCAATTATAGACATTTTAAATTTGGCCTGAAAGCCAATGAATCTGCTTGCAAAGTCCAGGAAGTTGAAGGAAATAAAGTGATATCTGGTGGTGGTTCGAAAAATAAAGGAAATAAAGTGATATCTGGTTTTGGTTCGAAAAATAAAGGAAATAAAGTGATATCTGGTCTTGGTTCGAAAAATAAAAAAAGGAAATAAAGTGATATCTGGTCTTGGTTCGAAAAATAAAGGAAATAAAGTGATATCTGGTCTTAGTTCGAAAAATAAAGGAAATAAAGTGATATCTGGTCTTGGTTCGAAAAATAAAGGAAATAAAGTGATATCTGGTCGTGGTTCGAAAAATAAAAGAAATAAAGTGATATCTGGTCTTGGTTCGAAAAATAAAGGAAATAAAGTGATATCTGGTCTTGGTTCGAAAAATAAAGGAAATAAAATGATATCTGGTTTTGGTTCGAAAAATAAAGGAAATAAAGTGATATCTGGTCTTGGTTCGAAAAATAAAGGAAATAAAGTGATATCTGGTTTTGGTTCGAAAAATAAAGGAAATAAAGTGATATATGGTCTTGGTTCGAAAAATAAAGGAAATAAAGTGATATCTGGTTTTGGTTCGAAAAATAAAGGAAATAAAGTGATATCTGGTCTTGGTTCGAAAAATAAAGGAAATAAAGTGATATCTGGTCTTGGTTCGAAAAATAAAGGAAATAAAGTGATATCTGGTTTTGGTTCGAAAAATAAAGGAAATAAAGTGATATCTGGTCTTGGTTCGAAAAATAAAGGAAATAAAGTGATATCTGGTTTTGGTTCGAAATGAGAACTTTCGTCTTGAAATAAAACCTTCACAAATAGAACGATTATCAATTACCGATTACAATACTTTGGCACAAGTAGAAAACTTTTAGAATACGTAAGACTATTAAAAGATTTCATTTGTTTGAATTTTGAATAGAGGAGCGATGTTTTCTTCTATAAAAAAATCCACCCAGAAGATAGTCCAATGAGGTGCAATGTTTAGCGAGTTTGATTCAAAGATCAGTTACAACTGAGAATTGAGCTCAATCCCCATCAAAATCCGAATATTTGCTGCCTTGTTCTCTTAGGAAAAACCCACCCGGAACATCTGTATTCCAACCACCTCTTTTATTAGATATTTGGGTATATTCCTTGGTTTTTTGAAAAGGAGTAGAAGTTTATCGCTTGTTTCCTGCTTAGGATTGAGTTTCAGGTTCCTTCTAAAGCCTACTTCAGCTACAGCTAACGTTTTTTGTTTTTTTGTTTTTTTTTTGGTGGAAAATGTCATGATGTCATTTCTAATCTTAGGTCTCTGGTTGGGACCCGGAAAGAAATGTATACACAACAAAAATAAAAAATAAAATAAATAATAATAGATTTTATTTTATTTCTATAGTAAATAGATTTTCAGAACGTAAAAAAAAAAGATTTTCATTATTGTTTTTAGTCACCATGGCTGTCTCGTCTCTTTATCCTAATATTGATCATGATGAAAGGATTGAGGCATTCAACAAAGCTTTTGAAAAACGCAAAAATAAAACCATTCCGTCAAACTTTGTAGACTTATACCTTTCGTCATGAAAAGCCTCAGAATGGAATTTTGGTAAAAAGTTCTTTCACCAAATCAATGGATGTGCAATGGGAACCCCCATGGTCTTTAACTTTGCGAATATCTTTAGGACAAATTTTGAAGAAAAGCAACATGAAGTGCGGCACTGAACCAGAACTTTTGCTGCCATTTATTGATGATATTTTCTTCATCTGGGAAGGTACACAGGTAAGTTTGATAAAATTTTTACAATTTTGTTAGACTTTTGTGTAAAAGAATAATTTTGGATCATAAATAAAATTTGCATCTAGTTTCTCCAAAGCTAGTGTTGAATTTTTAGGCACCAGAATAAAGTTATCAAAGTATCGTCTCATGACCGAATTATTTTGCAAACTTACGTCAGCGCACATTTACCTACACTGCCATTCTAATCTTTTAGAATCTTTACCACGTTACAATCGCATAAGGCGAATTTGTATGGAGATTATTAGAAGCTTGTTAATAATTTAATTCGGTATTGTTCAGCGCAGCTATCAAAAATCGCAACTTAAACAAATTGCGAATGAAATAGCTAAAAATTAGGATTACCATAATTTTACACCAGGTGAAAATACCCCGAAACACAATAAAAATTATAACAAAATCTTATTAGTTATCAACTGGTACCGGAATTTTGCTGGAATTTCGAAAATACTACCCCACAACTATGAACAAATCGCACAAAAATATTTCCGTTTTAAAGAAATTTTTTCTAACCTGCCTTCAGTTTCTTTCAAAAGAAATAAAAAACACCAAACAAATTTTAATGAGTGTAGGCTTCCGCACTCAAAAGCAAAATTGGATTTTCGGATCGTTGCACTCCCGAAAACACTCATAGAAGAAGAAAAAACCGGTGCGTTGTGCAACAACATGAGTTAATTCTATCACAAATTCAAAGAGAAACCTCACGATTTCTACAGAGGGTGGAAATTGTACTGATTACCATTTAACAGACGTCATCCAATTTACCTAATGTAACGTGATTTATGTGGGTTGCATCACGGAAAAATGAAATAAAAGATTCAATGAACACAGATTCAATGAACACAGATTCAATGAACACAGATTCAATGAACACAATGTCAGTCACAACAATATGACATCAACGGAGCTTGCAGTACATTTTATTACAAATGAATTTAATTTCAACAAAAATCTTAAGGTGGATATTTTGAAAACATTCAGATTTTAATGACCTTTCAACCTTTAAAAAAGCTCGAGGATCGTTATGTAAGCAAATTGCTAACTTCCTGGCCCGGAGGAATTAACAGAATGACAGGAGAGTTCCATAAAATTTACACTAATCAATTTGATTAATTCCTCTTAGTAACTAATTAACTAACGGAAAATTTCAAGAAGCCCAAGATCATCATCATATTAAGCACGTTTCAATTGCGTATCTTCATACTAGTGTTTTATTCGCGTTCATTATCAATACAGCCATTCTTTCATTACAAGACAAGCAACGTTTGCACAAAGATATAATCTTTTGCATATTTTTATACTTAAAAAGCTGTTTAAATATAACTTGAAGACAGACATTCTGTTGAAATATTGTTTAATATCGTCAAAGACTGTTTTTTCTTTTCTTATTCTTTTCTTAAATCGCGGTCTTCTCTTAACTGTTGAAAAACATTGAAAGAATCACGTCAATCATTTTATTTGTTTTTATTAATAATAATAATAATAATAATAAAAACAATAATAATAATAATAATTATTGTTAAAAACCAGAAGGAGAAAACTTGTCTATTAATTGATATGGCTTGTCCAGCGGATTGTAACATAGCAACCAAGGAATTTGAAAAACTGTCAAAATATAAAGACCTGGAAATTGAAATAGAAAAAATGTGGAAATTGAAAACAAGAGTTGTGCCAGTGATAGTAGGTGCACTTGGAATGATAAAAAATGGAACAAAACAACACATTGAAAGAATCCCTGGAAACCCCAGCTTAAGAGATATACAAAAAATTGTTTTATTAAGTACAGCCCACACACTAAGGAAAACTTTATCTATGTAATGCTAGGGATGATAGGGAAGATAGAAAAACATGAAATGGAGTCATAACAACACGCCACGACCTGCCTTAGGTCTCCCCGCAGACTTGGTTGGTAGTGAGACCAAAGCAGAAATCGAAATATGATGAAAAAATGACATAATAATAATAATAAAGAAGAACGTATCGACCGAGTGTGTTGGCATAAAAAGCAATAATAAAACAGAATATAACTAGTAATACATGTAATAGTCATAATAATAAGTGCATCTCACGGGAATGTTGGTATAAAAAAACCCAGCAATAACGAAATGAAGTCAAGCCAGTGACATGAATAATAGCTGTAATGTATTGTTCCAAAGTGTTGGAAAACAACAATTATAAGATGAAACAAAATTAGTAATAAACTAAGAGTAACAAGAGCACTCAAAGATCTCACACTTCCGCCAAAACAATACTGACATAATCTCAGTGATTTGCAAGAGATGATAATTAAAATGGGAATAACTGCAATGAACTTAGCCGATCTCAAGAGGGAAAATATATATATAAAAAAAAAAAATTTGAAAAATGAGAAGTGAAATTCAAACTTTACGATGCACAAATTAGGGAAAGGTTCATTTTTACTTTTTAATATCTCAAAATTATATTTTGACTCATTTTCTCTGTGTTTTATCTTTTTTTTCTTGCTTTTGGATAATAAATATTAAATTTATATTGAAAATAATAATATTTTCGTGTAAAAAATAGTGCGTTCATGAAATTATAATATCAAACTATCAATCAGGAGGTAATAAATAGACGAAAAAATATTAGTAAAAAAACAAAAAAAAAAAATGAAGAAAAGACAGACAACTTTATCCCGTACGAGATCGAACTCAAAACTTAATCAGTTCGTGTCAGTCATGAGGCCAATCATCTCTGAAAGTTTCATCCGAATCCATCCAGCTGGTCTTGAGATATCTTGACCGCGGACAGACGGACAGAGAAACAAACAGACAAACGCAACCGAATACAATACCTACGCCTTTAGTCAGAGGTAATAATGAAAAGTACATCGACCTAGAGTGTTAAGATAAAAGACAGCAATAACGAAATTGAGCTAAGCTAATAACAATGAAGATTGTGTAAAGTTAGGGCAACAGTATAATAATAAAATGAAGTCAAACTATTACTATTAATAATAGTAAAAATGAAGAATGTCTGGTGATATGTAACTTTTTGTGGGGTTAGAGCCCCGTTGCGTTTGACTCGAAATCACCCGAGCAACAGGAAAAAATAAATTCTGGGCGACTAAAGACAAAAATTCATACGGAACTAATGAAGAACAGGTCACATGATCTAAAAAACTACCAAGAGAAAAGAAATCAGCAGAAAGTCAGTTCCAAAACAAAAAGAACACACGTCACTAAGACACAATAATGTCGTCTTATCTATGCGACATAACAACTTTCATTAAGCCTTTAAGGCAAGCCGGTGGTTGCATATCATATGCCTCACTAACACTAGTAATAACGATAAAGAATAAATTCGTTACGACAAACAATGGTCCTGGGCATGACGGTAAACTGCATCCAGCAGCAAGGCTTCTGATTGGGAAGTGTGAGGAGCATGGAACCACCTCTTAATTGCTGTTGTTCCCAGCTCCACCCTGACCCGGAGTGATAGCACCTGTTAAGGTTCCAGCTATAGGCAAATAGGTAACCCCCAAACTGGGGTCAAAACACTATGAAAGTATAAAAAATTTTGAAGGAAAAATATTGCCAACAATACATTTTTAAAGGAAAAAAATGGCCATAATACATTTCTGAAAGAGAAAAAATTATTACCGGCAATACATTTTTGTATACAAAACTAAAAGACGTCTTCAGTTTTCTAAAATGAAAAAAATCATCAAAATCTAATTAAATCAATCTTTTCACTATAAACAAAAATTTTAAAAAAATGCTTTAAAACCCCACCTTTTTGGCTTTAAATAACCCACAGAGGTTAAACAAAACTCAAACTCAAACGGTAAACATTATGCCGGTTCTACAGAAAGATGATGCAGATACCAATGACCAAACATGTGAGCAACGAGGTAGTTTTAGAGAAAATAGGAAGAAGGAATCGTATATTATTTACATTATTCGAACTGTTGCCCCCATCTTTATTGCCACGTTTATGCCATTGTTTCGGCCATTGAACGCTCTGGCCTTCTTCAGGTGCAAGGAATTTTGCACCGAATCCTTTATTTCGATCAATGAGGTATATATTTCTCATTCCATGTGTGATGCTACTTCCGGATGTATGTAGTTATCTTCCTTTTACTCAACTTTCTAAGTTATTTGTTCACCACTGTTGTAGCCAAGTATTGAACTCACAACTCTTTGGATCAAGTCATTAGGTCTAACCAACGATTTTATCCATTGGGACATGCCTACTCAAGGTGTTGGTTAGATTCAGTGACTATATATATATATATATATATATATATATATATATATATATATATATATATATATCAGCATGCAGTGTGGGTATAGAAGAATCCAAAGGAGTATCCTGTACATACAGTGGTAGAATTCGTGTAAAATCTTTGGTAAAATAAAGAAAAATCTGTTTGTAAAATAAATAAAATATTTTGTAAAATAAAGACGGAAACTGACGATGGTTCGCCTGAAATAGGCCTATAATTCCGATTCACCATGAAATAACGTGTCCGTCTTAATTTGTCTTATATATATATATATATATATATATATAAAACATAAATATGTTATAATATGACTACAAAAATATCCGATTTGTTTCGACATTATCTGTGTTTTATCAAGTGATGAGGTTTATTTCAAGTTGAAGAGTTTCAAAAGGTTCAAGACTAACTAAACCCCCTTAATCAGGGATGCATTGTTACATAAACAGAGTGGACCAATCAAAATAAAGAAATTTCTAATTTGAAGAATATGAGAACAGACAATATAAACAATGTATATTATTTATATGAATATTTCATTAAAATAGAGGTCAGTATTATTAACCGACTATTAGATTCCCTTTACTTTATTTTTATTAGGAATTTTAAATTCTAAGTTTAACAAAGCATTAGATTTAGATGATTATAAAATAACTTCGATATTAAATGAGTAAAAGACGTGTGAGTACACATTCAAATCTATAGACATCCACATATGGATAAATAGACGAGTGTATACACACACGAACACACGCTGGCACACAGACTCATTCACAAACGAATATACGCACACATATACATACACAAATTTAAAAATTTTGTTTTTATCGACGTGTCATTATCTCCGTTAAGTTTGTAAAAGCTACAGTATTTGATATATATATATATATATATATATGAATATATGATATATATATATATATATATATATATATATATGATTTTTATCATACATATATATATATATATATATATATATATATATATATATATATAATTTATGATAGAAATCAGGATTTTTTTCGTCAGAATCCATCATAAACATTTATAAATATACCATTTGTCCGTGCATTCAATGCCGTTGGCATATCTGGTCGGGTGCCCCTGCTATTCACCTCGACGTTCTCGACAAAATCTAAAGGAGGATCTGCAATGTAATTGATCCCGATATAGCAGCTCCGCTTGATATTGACAATCTCCAAAAATTTAAGTGCAACGTCAATTGCCATTTATCTTCTTGATTCCCAACTTTCTATTTCCCTTTCTCAAACATCTCGGATAACCTGTTTTCTGTTTCTTTTTCTATCCTTTTGTCTCACTGTTTACCCCCCCCCCCCCCCCCCACGGCGCACCAGTGGCGAAACTCCATTGCTTAGAGGTGAAAAGATTATAACAAATGCTATATTTATGGGTAAAACTTTCTATATATTTTTTGAAAACTGCGTATTTGCTATTTGTAAAGCTTGTTTTGTGTGCGTACTTTCTGCAGGTTCCTTCAGTTATTTGATATTTTTTTTCGTTATCTGTTTATTTTACAGTGGCTCGCTATATTATATTGTTTTGCAAGCAATTGCCATGTAAGGTACATTCGTTTTTTTTTCTCTGCAGTTACAGGTGAGTTTATTTTGTGCTGGTGGTTTGTTGGTAATTTTGCTGTTGTGCTTTGGATTATCTATGTCATGTTCTCGGTGCAACTGTAGCTGATTTTTATTGTGTTTCTATAGAATATCTTGTGGTGTGCGATTGATGGGGGAAATGTTTGAGTATTAGTATAATAAATGTTTTTCCTAAGTTTGTTTTTTCGTTTTTGTTGTACGGCGATATGCTGCTTAATTTCCTGTTGGATTTTTTTTTGTACTTCGTGGTGTGTGAGTAGTGTTGAAAATCTACTATTTTTAGAGCTGTTTCATAATGTTTTGGCTTCGTTGAAAATAGTTTAATTGCATGAATTATCCGATAGCCTATGGTTAATTGATTGTAGGATCTGCTTGATTATCATTTGCAAGCGATCAGAAGATGTATGGATGTAAAGGGTTTTGCCATTGGTATTTTTATATGGTTAACGTGTGCCTTTTCTTCAATCGTTATAATCGTTTCACCCCAAACAAGGCAGGACTGGTGCACTAACAGTAACATAAAAGAAAGAAAAAAAAAACAAGGTACAAGAGACGTCGAAGAAAATATACGAGAAAGAAGACAATCAAGGAGATAAAAGATGGTAAATGACATTACATTTAAACTTTTGGAGATTGTAGCGACCAGAGAATCAAGTATACGGAAGGGAGATCCACAGGCGGAAAGTGCGAGAAAAAAAACTGTTAGAGTAGAGGTGGAGGTTACATTTGACTATTTTGACGGCAAAGGGGTGGGACTTAGATGAAAATCTAGTAGCAAGGGTAAATCTATATAGGTTGAGTTTATCATGGAAAGAATCTCGTCAGTGCAGAGGCCGTGAAAATATTTGTAGAAAAAATCGAGGGAAGCCACATCACGTCGGTGGGAAAGTGACTAAAGGCGAGTTGTTAAGTCAGAATCAATCACGTTGCAAATCCTTCTTTGGATTTTATCGAAGATCCAAAGATGAATAGCAGGAGCACCTGACCAGATATGGCAACAGTATTCAATGCAACGACGAATGGTAGCTTACAAATGTACAAAATGGATTCTAATGAGAAAAACGTCATGGCTCGATTTCTAATTTAGATGTATTATGGCAGTCATTTCTTAATTAAATTAGACGTCCCATTTTTGCACATTTGGAAAAGACAATGTATCTTCCGACAGAGATCGGACTTGCGTTTCCCTTGGTAAGGAAAACTGGCACGCGTATCCCTTTCATTTAAATTTCTTTTTTCGAAAGCCCAGATCGGCTCAGTATATATATATATATAGTCATCCGCAGACAGATCTGTTTCGCTGTATCACAGCTCATCAGTACGGTTAGACTCCGATTGCTCCCTATATATATATATATCACAAGTCTACCATTTATCTGCCATCAAATATTATAGACATATCGGGTCTGGTGCTTCTGTTTAAAATCTATAGATTCTAGACAAAATCCTAAAAGAAATCTGCTACGCCTGAGCTGGCATCTAGGCTTCAGTCATTTTCTCAATAACATAGTGTAGCTTCTCTTTGCCTCTTCCATAAATATTAGCTTTGCACCTTGGTACTTCAACTTCACGAATTTAAGAGCAGTACTAGTTTTTTTGTGCTCCAGTTGATATCGGCTCGGAATGAGAAATTGAAGAGCCGAATTTGAGTTCCAGTCGAATTCATTGCCTTCATTTACGGGCAAATGCTCTTGGAAAAGTTATTAATCCATCTCTCCTCCCTCCATCTATGGACTGACAGATTGGGTTCTATAGACAACTAGTCTACTGCAGGATGTCATAGCAAACCTACTGTGGGAAAATCTTCTGCCTAGTCAGTCATGTCTCGAAAAAGACATGATCGGCCAAGCGTGTATCACGCATGGCAGTTGACTGACACACACACACACACACACACACACACACACACACACACATATATATATGTGTGTGTGTGTGTGTGTATGTGAATTGGGATAAAAACAGATCAAATACGGATTGGAATCCGACAGAATGACAAAATAGGAAATGTTTATCAAGCAAACATTTAATTAAAAGCTTTAACAGAGAATGAGAAAAAGAAGAAAGAAAATAAGAAAATAAAATCATAAAAATATAAAATATGGATAAAAAGAAAAAAGAATTTCTGATATTTTTATGTTGTTCAATTGTCATTGGTTAATCAAGTTTCACGTACATCCGACTTGTTAAACAAACATTAATATAATTTATGGTGTTCGGAATTCTAGGAAAGATGACGCGCCCTTTCGAAATTCCAAGAAATTAACAGCTTTCAAGCCTACCTGAAAAACTTTAAATACTGTTATATGTGTGTAAGTGTATGATAATTCTAGTTTGTCTACGTGGGATTCAGATGATAATTTATATCTGTAACTGTGTGTGTCTAAGTCTTATAGACATCATGTTTGGTGGTTTTTCGCATGTTGATGTGTGAATGTTTTTATGTACTCATCGTTCGTTTGAGATAAACATATGTTAGATTCTGTAGGAATGGATTCAATATATTCATTAGTAATCCCTTGCATTGTGTGTGTTTGTGCTCTAAATGCAAAGTTCATGCTAACAGGTTTTCTCTCGAACTTCTTGTTTGTCTACTTCTCGTCTATCCCCCTCTGAATTCTTGCTTTCCAGTTAACTTTGGTTTTCAAAAATGTAATCGTTATCTTTCGTCTTCTTAATTCTTCTTAATTCTTGATCTTCTATTGTTCTCTCTCCTTAATAATATTTTAATCATTTTCTCAGAGATTTTTCCCCGCTCATGATCCATTGCATATTTATTAAGTTGCTTGGGGATGAAATTATTACAAAAAATATCGTAGTGACGCTACACTGATCAAAGGCAGATGGGTTAAAGAGTGACATATTGTTTTTCGATGGACTATACAAATCCATTCTTAAATTACCCTGTCATTTTTTACTGGTACTACGGCTAGTGGAATGTACGAATAATGCATTTGTGCGGAATGCGAAATCAGCGAGTCGAGTTCAAATTCTGGTCTAGTTAGCCGAATTTATTTTTGCACAAATGCGCTTGGGAAAAAGTTTAATCAATACCTTCTCCCTTCGGTTAAACATGCGTGAAAGATAGATTATTTTAGCTCATTGTCTAAGAGTTGCATTCAATTACGCGCAAATACTTAATTGTATTTACTTATGCGTAAATACCTTTGGGAAAGGTGTTAATCAGTTGCTCCTCCATTCAGCTATAGGTTAAGTAGCAGAACAGATTGGGTTCTGTAGCCTTGATTAGCAATCAGTCTACCGCAGAAAGTAAAGGCAACCTACTGCGAGAAAATCTTCTGGCCAGTCAATCATGTCTCTTTCGAGACATGATCGTCCAAACGTGTATCTCGTATGGCACTTAACTGACTAAGAAAAATGAAACTATGAATTCTACACTGTAAAACCACCTTCTTTCACCATAATAATTTACAGCAACTCGCACAAGGTAAAGAAAATGAATTTATGGAGAGTCATGACCGCTTACAACTATAAAGGACATTGCATTTTTAATTTTCTCTTAAAAATAATAATAATAATCGAGATTGTATCGATCAAGATTTCCGCTATAAAAGCAAATGATAAGATCGCGAGAAACGAGCAATACAAGAATAGTCCATAATGGAAAATGATTTATCTAAAAACAAAACAAAGGCTTTCAAAGTGATTGGAGCTGAAAGGTGTATAATAATGTTTATGCCTTTTATACGCACACACATGCATGCCACTCCCCAAATGTGCAAACACACACACACACACACACACACACACACACACACACACACACACACACACATATATATATATGCATGCATATTTACATGCATATATATATATATATATATTTACACACACACATATATATATGCATGTAAATATGCATTAGCAAGTGGAAACGAACAAGTGAACTAAGAGAGCAAAAAAAAAAAAAAAAAAAAGAACGGAGAAAAAAATCAATACCTTCATGATCTTTGATTTTATATTGATAATCTTTATAGCTGAACTGAATGAGATGAGTACAATTTAAAATGACAGTCGAGCCATCCTTAGTCGCAGAAGGAATTCTTATCTGGCGTGCTTGTACCGTTCTCCCTTGTTCCCCACCCGCATTCCTATGCGAGGTGGAAAGGACGCGAGCTTTGGTTGTGACGTCCTCAAACGCTAACGATGTCTCCGTGCCCGAATTCCTGGTTTTGGGGATCCGTTCAGAAGTAATAACAAACCCTGTTAGCGATTCTGGAGTTGGCCGGGTACTCGAGTCGAGATTAGTTGATAGAAATCGGTTGGCGATATGAGGCTAAAATAACAAAGGAAAAGTCTATACAGTATTTATTAAATATGTATGTGGTTTTCATGCAAGACATTTATAAGATAAGAGAGATATAAAAAGGATCAATTTTTTTTACCGACAATTCCAAAGTCTGCCCCAAAATGACCCACTTATTAAATACACAGACCTACAATTTTTTTTCAAATGATGACTAACATATTTTGGCTAATTTCAAACAAGTTTGGGTTGTTGAATCCAAAAAATAGATACTATTTTCCACTATGAGGTGGGGGTGAGTCTCTGTCTTCACCCCCACCTCGCCTCTTACAGTGTTTCTTTTTTTTATACTGTCCACGTGAATAAATAAAAAAAAAATAGAATCTTGGTTTTTTCTAGCGAAAATTCATCCGATTGGTTGATTACGATTATTCTACTGAAAGAAAACCGGAAGTATACAAGCGGAGCCACCGAATTAGAGACCTATTTTATCATTTGACACTTCCGTCTGCGAGCTGTTTATTTGGAGTCCAGCGAATGTACGGCTTTAGTTTTTTTGCTCCAGGATATTCTATCCGACATAAAAAATATTCATGATTTGGTTAACGTGAAGAAAAAATAAATGCTCGTTTGAAGATTAAAATTATTTTAGTGTGAAATTCAACAGAACTCATTAAATATGAAGGAAAAACAACAATAAGTGATTAAAATTCGAATACTGAGATTAATTGGCAGTCGTTGTTAGTATTTTCGCTTATTACATTTTCATAAATACTTAAATTTGTTTCGTTTTAAACACCAGCACTAGTCATCCATCATTCTTTTGTCTAATGGTATTTAATACCATTCTTGAATAACTTTAATGTCCTGGTGGAATCTTTCACCTTGCTCATCACTAGAATTACCAAAATTAAATTCTATCTCAGACAAACTCAAGTTTTTATCACAGATATTTGATTCAGGCTCTGTATAGTGATTACATCCAACGACTTTATTGTCATAACTTAGAACAATACAATTACAATATCATTATCATCATGCATTTTCATATGAAAATCGAGGCATTTGAGCAAGCAGGAATTCAATAACATGTTTCTTTTTGTAGGAACCATTCAGAATTAATTTGAATATTATGGGAAATTTAACTTCTGTCATTTTTTTGAAAACAAACAAACAAACAAACAAAAACACAAGATTCTGTACAGCAAAATGTGGAGTTAACCAGTAAAAATGTACTTGACTTATGATTTAGCGTCTTAAAATTAGCTTTGGTTTATCATTTCCCCCCCAAGGAATGTATTAAAATCTACAAGGATGCAAGGGGTTACTGAGAGCGAAAGATACAGAGAGAACAATAAACTAGTCAGTCAGTCAGTATGTCAGTTAAGTGCCATACATGATACACGATTTCAGCACATGACGATCATGACGATTTCAGCGCATGACTGACTAGGCAGAAGATTTTCCCGCAGTAGGTTGCCATTTCTTTCTGCGGTAGATTGGTTGCCAACCAAAGCTATAGAACCTAATCTGTCCTGCTATGAGAATAGATGAATTAATATCTTTCCCAAGGGTATTTGTGAGTAACTGAAAAGCGACGAATTCAACTGGAATTCGAACTCTGTTCTCCGATTTCTCGTTCTGAGCCGATATCCAATTCACCTCAAATAAACTAGTACTATGCTTAAATTCGTAAAGTCGAGGTATCAAGGAGTGAAAATTCACTAGAACAATTATTATGAAAATATCTATAGAAGAGGCAAAAAGAAACTACACTATAGTGTTGAAAAAATTACTGAAGCCTAGATGCCAGGTCAGGCGTAGCAGATTCCTTTAGAATTTTGTTAAAAATCACTAGATATAAAACAGAAGTACCAGGCTGCAATATTTGATGTCAAACGAATGGTAAACTTATAGTGAGCCTAAATATAAAAATATACAGACAAAGAATTTAAATTAGAAATAAGGCATTTACCATCCTTTAAAACCTAATACCTGATTGTTTTTCTCTTTCTACCCTTCTTTCTCTGTACTTCGCTATCAACTAATGAGAAGGCAACTCTCAAATAAAAAAGAAGGGCAGAAGAAAAGACAGTTGTCCTCATCGTTGTTGCCATATTCACAACTTTTCGGTCGTGGTACGCCATAGATTTCATCATGTGATTGGATTTTCGAACTGAACCTTTTATCTCGTTTACCGTAGTAGATTCTTCTAGTTCAATGAGTCATGCTTCTTCCAGATATCACAGTATCAGTTATATCTCTTTATCTCAACTCTCTAAATTTTGTTCACCTCTAGCCAGATATTGAACTCACAGCTCTTTGGATCAATTTACTGGATTCAACTATCCACTGGCTCATATATCCTTGGGAACATCAGTGCGTAAATTCTTGGGATATATAAACCTAATGTTTCATTAACCATTCTTTACCAGAGTTCATATTACAATTTTTTTTTGCAATTGTTTTTTTTTCTAGAACTTCGTATTACTGGTATTCATATTGTATTCATTTCTATGCTTGGCCGACTCCTTAAGTTTTGTAATTTTCACTGGCGTTCTCTATCTATTAATTCAACTTCATCTCACAGAGTGTTATCCCTTTTTCGTCTATATGTAATTATCTGCGCCTGATTTTTCTATTTTCCTTCATGTTATGGCTTTGCGCTATTTTTCTTATCTTAAGGAGGTGGCCCATTTCTCCTTTATATTTCTTACCACACCTGCATGAAATGGCGCACACACTGTCCTTAATCATGTTCTCCTCTATGAGAGGTCTTAATCGGAAGAAGTGTCTACAAAGTGTTAAATAACTTTTGAAGGTCGTTCTGATGTTATATGGACCACAGATCTGTGTTTTTTCCGATAATCCCTTCACATGGTATAGACAGAACGAGACCGTTTTCTAAGTGTTGTTACCCTCTTGCAACCTTATATCCCAGTTTGTTGGAATTGCTGTCATGTACCCAAGGTACCTCTTACCTTGTAGGGTACTCCTTATACTAACCATTTCTTCTTCATATATATCTGGATCACCACTTAGAACTTTTACACGATGTTGTAAGCAGCGAACGAAGTATGGTTGATGGGAAGTTCTAAGAAAGAGATCGTCCGCTGTTGATATAAAGGATTATAACCAAGGACTTTAAATTGTTTCCATTCCCCGGTTCATACTCCACCCACGTCTATTGAACAGATGAAGAGGCTCATCCCTTGTTTTCTGTTTAGGATGTGGTTTCCAGTTTTTCTCTTTTCCAATCTTTTCACTCTTACGTAGCCCCCTGCGCATCAATGGTGTTTTCGTCTTGCTTGGGGTGATATGATTAAAAAAAAGAAGATCTATACAATTACATAGTCTTTATTATAACGCATTTTTATAATACAACAAGCAGGTATATGAGCAGTTATGAATTCAAAAACATTCATAATTAACTTTTTTTTATAATAATTTCACCCCAAACAAGGCAGGGATGCCACTGAGGCGCAGAGGGTTACAGTGAAAGGATAAAAAAGTTACAGGGGATATCAAAGAAAAGAGAATAGATAGATGGGAATCAGGTCGATAAAAGATGGCTATTAACGTTGCCTTTAAACTTTTCGAGATTGTAGCTATCAGGGAGGCAAGAGCAATTGCTACGAAAACACTAGTAGAAAAGACAGAGGGAAGTGATATCACGTCAGTGAGAAAGTGACTGAAAGCGAGCTGCCAAGTCAGGATCGATTATATTGCAGATTCTCCTTTGGATTTTGTAGAGATGAATAGAAGGAGCCCCCAACCAGTATTCAACAGTATTCAATGCACAGATTTATTAATATGCAAAATGGATTCTGACGAAAAAAAAAAAAAAAGAATTTCCTGTCCTGACATAGTGATCCAACCTTCCTAGCAGTAGATGAAGCAAACTTGAACATTATGGGGAATTTACCTCTAAATTATCATATTTTATTTTAAAACAAAAGAATTCTGTAGTAAAATGTGGAGCTAATCAGTAAAAATGAACTCTATTTTTTAATATTCGTCTATATTTCTGAGATAGTTATTTACATCGTTCGGACTGTTGTCCTCATATTTATTGCCATATTCACGACGTTTCGTTCGTTGTACGTTCCGGCTTTCTTCAGATGATTGGATTTTCGAACCAAACTCTTTATTTCGATCCGATCACTGATGTATACTATTCTCGTTTTATGAGCCATATTACTTTCGATGTCTTAGTTATCTCCCTTTAACTCAACTCTGTAAGTTATTGTTCACCACTGCTGCAGCTAGGTATTGAACTCACAACTCCAAGTCAATTCACTGGATCTTAATCGACGCTTTTATTCACTGAGCCATGTGTTTTTGAAGCTGTTTTTGTTTAACTCTATGTCGCACTGTAAGTTAAGAAAACGTATAACTTGGCTTGTACCAAAATATGTGTAGGCCAGTGATACAGACTATTAAAAATCCTACTAAGACAATGGTTCTAGTTGTTTGCAAAGTGTTCCCATTGGGAACCACACTTATATACCAGATTCAGTTCCACTTTTCAAACAGCTTGTTAAATCCCCTTACGGGAATCATCGCTGTCTTCTTGCAATTTCCGACATAACAACATACCCGGGTTTTACAATTTACTTCTTTTTAAACAACAATTTTAGCTTTGAAAAAAAAAGTACCAACAGAATTCTCATGTAGTTTGGCTATAGGCCTACAGTAAAAGGTTGAACGTGCCGAATGAACAGGTTTTGCTGATGCGATATTTCAACCCACAAACGGAGATACCTGTCGAAAATGGGCAGATATTTTCTTAAAAAACTTTGTATGTTTGCTCTCAACAATGGTAATCATGACGCAAAATGTGAAACGAAAATCCAAAGGTACGCCGGAATAACGAAAGATGTCTTCCAAAAGCTAAACAATTTATTAAGAAACAAGAAGCTTTCTTGATAAACAAAGACAAGAGAGTAGAACCACTATGTAATATGAATCTTTCTCTATCTCACTGGATGCTGCACAGTTTCCTCACAGATAAAAAAAAGTGATTTGTGCCAACAGATATGTAGTTCTACAGAAGGATGCTGAGAATACCATGGACGGGAGGATGCGCCTAACGAAGAAATATAAAAGAAAAGGAATATTAAAAATAAGACACTTTTTGATATGAAAAATAAAATAGCTTGCTTGATGGAATATATATATATATATATATATATATATATATATATATATATATATATATATTGCAGATTAATCGATTGATCTGTTTTTACGGCTTATCAACCTTTTGTAAGTTATTTAAAGCTGGCAAATATTTTTGAATTGAAAGAAATTTTGGGAGATAATAATGATTTACTGATACCATGTTTTACAAATTAACCCATAGCTGGGGTGAGGGGAAGAGATGGATTCATGCCTTTCTCACATATGTTTGCGCGTAAGTGAATATAATGAACCTAGCTGGAATTGATACTTGGTTATCTGATTTCCAACTTCAAGACGTTATCCACGCAGCTTACAAAACCTGGTATTTCCAATTGTTCGCACATTAAAGTACTGACGAGGCTTAACCTTTATTAACTTTGGTGATCTTACGAGAACTGATATTTCAACGGGGTATGGCCGTAATCTTGCAGCATTGCGAAGTTGGGCTAGATGTATGTATATGCATTCTGTAGCGTTTTGGTAAACATTACTAGATACCAACTAAAAATTTGCATATAAATCTCCGCTTAATGACATTTAATATTGCTCTACGAGTGGGCCTGTACCGTTAAAAATGACAGCAAAATATTTATATCAAAATGCCGTCTAAAATGACGGCAACAAATATATTGATGTATCTACTACGATGTATATTACATTAAGACACAAGGAAAAAATAAAATAACACAAACCCCTGAGCGTGAAAAAAGGAATATATATATATATATATATATATATATATATATATATATATATATATGCACAATGTTTTTTATTATAAGAGGACACACACACACACACACACACACACACACACACACACACACACACACACACACATATATATATATATATACTGTAATGGTTGTTACAATGTTTTTATAAATTCATAGTATCACTACACAAAAATTTTCGCGTTTCGAAGCCAGCCCATTATGTTGTTGGCTTCTTCTTCAGGTGATTTTTTTAGAAATGAGAATTATCCAGTTGAAAAGCCCGTTTATTCGTGTTGGATTTGTTTTTTTTTTTGGTGTTAGAGGGGTTGGTCTGTATTTTGAGTTCTGTTGACCTTTTTAAGGTCTTAGGGTTAAGTGTTTGTTTGTGGCTGAGTTCAGGATAGGTTAATCTATTTATCTTGTAAGTGTTTAGGCTGCTGGCGCCTTGCGTGTTGTTATTTGGTTTAGGGGTTGGTAGGTGTTGTTTTGTTTTGGGGTTGGTTTCTTCTTAATTTAATTTATGTTATTTTGTATTGGGGTGTGTGCTTTTTTTTTTTTATCGTGTCGATATTTTTATTTATTTATCTACTATTCTGCTGCAACTGCATTTATTTTTTTGTTGGTATTGTATAGGGTTTGTTTTCTTTTCCTGTTTATTTGTAGGGTTGGTTGTGATATCTATATATATATATATTCTTCACTACTTGGCCACATAATTATTACAAAGAACTAAAATAATAAGGCACTGTTAAAGAGCGAACACGCGGCAAGAACATTGATAACGTAATAAAATTTAATAACTAGCAGTAAAGGGAATGTCTTGCTTTTGTCTCTCAAATGAACTGAGACGACGCTGCTTTGCTGTTGCTTCTCTTTCTATGAGCGTGGTAGGAGGAATATTCACAAACATATATATATATATATATGTGTGTGTGTGTGT
This sequence comes from Ascarosepion bandense, assembly GCA_037127315.1. NCBI lineage: Eukaryota > Metazoa > Mollusca > Cephalopoda > Sepiida > Sepiidae > Ascarosepion > Ascarosepion bandense. The sequence continues at coordinate 1,214,738 of JBBBDQ010000515.1, forward strand.
GTGTGTGTGTGTGTGTGTGTGTGTTATAATTTTGTTATTACAATTGTCTATAAAAGCATTATATCACTACATAGAAAAATGTTCTGTTTCAGAGCAATATTGTTCTTCAGGTGATATTTTAAAAATAAATGGAGAAAATTATTTATTTTAGAAAATATAATATAAATTTATAGTTATTCAAAAAATTAAGGAGGGATGGTTGGGGGAATTTAAGCAATATGATTGTAGGTGTGTTAATATTACTCAATCAAAAGTGAGAATTATATTGAAATATGGAGTTGAATATTTGGGTCGTGTGGAGAACAATGTTGTTTAATGTCAAGCATGAAACTTTTATTTTGTCTGGGTAAGATACATACTAAGAACATACATTATTTAAATTAGTAGACAATCATTTTAATAGCAGGTTGGATTTTAGGTTTTTTAAAGGTGATTTTGTACAAAATCATTTGTTAAAAGGGGCTGGATTGTTTAGGTTAAAATTAGAATTAAGTAATTATGATATACTATGGTATATTGAAGTTATGAAAACCAAATAAGTATTGTACGGATTATTAATTTTAGTAAAAATAATTTAAAGTAATATTAGTGTATAAGTTAAAAATGAACATTATAATTAATTAAATTTTAAAGAGAAATATTTCTGGTATTTACATGATAGTGTAAATTCATTTCTATGATTTAGTAGTACTTTATTTTTATTCAGGCACAGAGGGTAGATGTCATAGAATGATTTACAGATTCATATTTTTCCCAGAATATACAAATAAATACACAACGGTGTTTATTATAATAAAAAAAGATTATAAAGTTAGGCTAGGTACAATATTGGTAGTCTGTAACGTTTGAGGAGACATTAGCTTACCTGATATCTCAACTTTGCATATTAATCGCTTCTATTTAAATTTAATATTACAGTATTATGGTGCTATGCTAGGTATAATATAATAGTTTAAACACATGACACCTTCTCGGGTTAACGCTTTCTACTGACATGAAGTGGAAAAATTATATTGAGTCAACTGCTAAGTCTGCTGCTAAGGATAACCGTTTCGCTGTGTCGTTCTAGACAATTTTTCTTGTAAGAATCTAACACATTTATAAATCGTTTACCATTCGTTCATGCATTGAATTTTGTTACTAACATCTGTTCTGGTGTTTTTGCTATGTATTTATAAATGTTTCAAAAATGCAAAGAAGAATCTGAAATGTTATTGGTCCTCACCTGGAATATTGGAAAAAAAGTAATTTTCCCATCGCCCCAGTATAGCTGGCATGCACCTTTTCTATGAATATTTTTTCTAGTAATTGTTCTAATGACCTTTTCTCTATGATAGTTAGACTTTATGAATTTAAGCGCACAAATACCCTTGGGAAAGGTGTTAATCCGTCTATTCCTTCCAGTTATGGGTTAAATAACAGGACAGATTGGGTTCTTTCTATGGCCTTGGTTGGCAACCAGTCTACCGCAGAAAGCAATGGCAACCTACTGCGGGATAATCTTCTGCCCAGTCAGTCATGTCTCGAAAGAGACATGATCGCCCAAGCGTGTATCACGTAAGGCACTTAACTGACTGAATTGGCATTTTGGGCTCCTGTTTTCGCTGATAACCATGCATTCAGTTTTCATGTAGTTTCTGTTTAGTCTTTTTTTTTTTCTCGCTTTCTTTCGCTACTTTTGGTAATAGGTCTTGTAGTTTCCTTTCTGTGTTTGCTGTCGGAAGTGTCATCTGCGTATCTTATATTGTTAAGATTGTGGCCGCCAATGACAAATCCTGACAGGACTTCTAAGCACGTCTTCTATTTACATTAAACATTACAGCATTATGAATCTAGGTTAGATTCAAGTGCTTGTACCCCATCGCTTTTAGGCAAGGGTTAGCCTTCCATATACTTCAACTTTACTTGCATGTAAATTATTTTTGGGCTATTATTTTTTGACAGATTAAACTCGATTTAGATATCTTTTTTCCAACTTCCATGCTAATTACCTGTAATTGCAGGCACGGATTGAAGTAATCCTTGACTTTACCTGCTGCAAAAAATTGGATAATGTCTTTCCCCAAAAGTCGGGTATGTGCATTAATTATCTCAGGAAGAATTTGAACCCTGTTTGCCGACCCCATTTCCTGCCACTCGGCATCTCTATCATCAAATTAAAGGAAAAACATTGAAGATTGTCAGACGCGAGTTACACCTGAGAAAAGCCGGAGAGCGCCCCGGCCAAAATTCAAGTAACAAATAGTAGGATTCTCTTCCTACGTAGTGCCATTCGGCTATCCTATAGAGTATAGTGCAACAGCTTCACTACACTAGGTGCTGCTCTATTTTCTGTAGCAAGTAAAATTTTACGGAGTGCCGATGTCTGGCCAATTTTGAATTCAGAGTCGTACTTTTTCTAAACTGGTTGCCAACTAAGAGCATCAGTCTTACTATTTAACCCCCCAAAAAGGAGATAAGAGATGAATTCATACTTTTCCAAAAATATCAGAGCGAAAGTGAACGACTGGAATTTGAACCTGTCACGACGATTTTGCTTCTCGTGTCGATAACTGCTGTTCTACACGCAAATCCATAGAGATGAGAATATTCACCTAAATAATGATGACTCTTCAATGCTTCTAATAAAATAAAATACTTACCTCAGTAAGTTCAGTTGTCGTTGAAATATCTGTTGTAAGCACTGTAAATACAAAAAGATATATAAGTACATTTTGGGACATGATAGATTTTACATGCATTTGCAGGCGTGTAAGGAGATAAAGAAATAATGTACTGTGTTCGAAAGGAGAAGTTTTTGAACATCAAATGTTACCAATAATGTCTTCACAAAGAAAAACGCATTTTGGTTAGCGGTGTTCTTTAGTTTTCCTAAATCAATAAAATTTCTTCAAGCTGTTTGTTTGCGTGAAGGAATACTTTGTGAGATTTAGTTAAAACGCTCGACTGCTGAGCCTGTCAGTAGCAAAAAGAAAATGTCAGAAACAAATGAAAACATGGAAGTTACCCTGCGACATTTTTCATTTTTTCCCCTTTATTTTTGAGTGTTTTACTCTTTTGTTTTTTGTTTTTTTGACAGTCTTCTTTATTTTGTTAATATCGAATAAGAATATTAACCTTTTTGAACTTTTGTCAAATCTCTTAAGTTGGTTTAGTTTGGTTGTTTCTGTTAGCGGTATATCAACCCGTACATCTAATACCGAAATCTAAAAATGAAAATTCAAACTTTATAATTAATTCTAGTGAATGACATTATTTCATGATTAAATCATAATTACATAGAAAAATGCACGAATTAAAAGTAATATTGTTAAGATTATATTAAACCTGAAAAAGAACAGGACAAGTTATTAAAGCTGGAAAGGTAGAGAACAAGATATTCTAGTGACGTAAAAAACAAGAAATTTCTTACTTAAAATATTGCATTCAAATTTTATTTTTAACTGCAATATTTTAAGTAGAAAAAAGAACTTGTCCTGTTCTTTTCCAGGTTTAATAACTTGTTTTGTTCTTTTCCAGGTTTAATATAATCTTAAGAATATTACTTTTCACGCGCATTTTCCTTTGTAATCCATTATTTTTCCAGGCATTGCTATTAAAAATTAAAAAAAATAAAAAAAATAGATACGCAATTGATTAAAAATGCGATAAAAATATTGATTATTTATAATTAATTTGTTAATCAATTCTGATAAAATGATAAGTGATATGCAAAGTTTGATTGCCAAAAATGATAAAGGATATCATCCGAATTTAAATGTTGGAAACCGCATGCAAAAATATTAAACAGAAAAATTTATAGAGAATAAGATTGATTATTAGTAGCGTTAGTCACTTACGTATGTGCTTAATTAGTTAGTCTCCCTTTTCGGACTTCACATATTTTGATGTAACTTCTTTCTATTGAACCAAAATTCAAAACTTTTTTAAAAAATGAACCTATCTAACTATATAAACTGTTTGAAATTTGGTTAAGAAGTAAATTAGTGGTGAAGCTTGAAAGCTGCCATGGTTGAATGATTACTTAGCTGTATTTACTTTTTACCAAATAATCTTATACAAAATCAAACATTTTTCCCTACAAAAACAAAAAATATTCATCCAAATTGTTTTTGGCAACGTCTTTAATTTTACAATAAAATCTAAGGATTGTCATTTTTACTATAAAAATCATGATCATTTTATTATAAAATGTTGGTAATTTTACTATAACAATTATTTAATTTGTTTAACGGCATATCAGATCTTTAGGGATTTTTTAATGTCGAAATTTAATTTTTTTTTGGGGGGGGGGAGATTTGAAGTAATAAAAATACAATATATGTTATGCTGCTTTCACAATTGAACACATGGTAGATGATACTCAGCATTTGTATAGATATATGTTTGTGTTGACATTATTACGAGAGGCGGTGATATGTGTTTGTTGAAGTTATAATTTGGAATACAGTTTACGCTCTTTAAGAAATTGTAGGATGTTATATAGATTAATGCAATGAGAGAGTTATTCGTGTCGGTTGTTTAAATGATGTTATTTAGCGGCACGTCAACCCATGCATTATTTAATGCGAGAATCTAAATATTTTGAACGCAATTGTATACCTTTAGCTACAGATAAAATCTATTGTTAGTCATTTTGTTATAAAATGTATTGTTACTGATTCTACTATCAAATGCATTGCTAGTCATATTGGATTTTCAAAATAAAATAACACATTGAGCGATTAAACAGGATTTTTGTTTACGCAGAATATAATTTCCACAGGGAGCACTCTAACCAGCTGCAACATTCCTCAGAAAAGAAAGTCACACTTTTTATTCATATATATATATATATATATATATATATATATATATATATAATGAAAATAAATTGGACGAATTATAAATCCATTGCTGATAATTTATTTAATGAATTTTTTTGTTCAAAATATTCAACTTCTCAAACCGATTAAAAAAAAAAATGAATGGGTTACATTTATCCAGACGAGAGGAATAGTGGGGGGTAGGGGAAGAAGGTATTGGTGGTAGGGGGATATACAACGTTAATTTTTAAACGCGTATGTCATATTTAGAATGTTGCATTTTATCCCAGATGATAAGGTGACCTTGGATTTGATAATACCTTCATCCTATAAATATAACCTTTTCAGTTTTCTGATAATAATATTGCTATCAAGTATGACAACAATGTTAATGATAATAAAAAATATAAAATAATAAAAACTATAATTTTAAATAGAAAATAAAAGAACTAATAATTTTATTGTTATCATTATTGTTAATGATAATCATAACAATAACTTATAATAAAGATTTTAAAATAATAATAATAATGATAATCCTTATAATAATAATAATAATAATAATAATAATAATAATAATAATTTGAAAATGACATAATATAAATAAATTAATAGTACCATCAATATAAAGTCTTTAACAGGGACTTATATGAGTATTATATGAAGACATGAGAGGGCCGTTTTAAGGGAATTAAATTATATACCTATTTGCATATAAACTTTTACTTCCATACTTGCTTGTCTGTGACTATGTAAATACATACATGTACATACACCCACATGTACATTTAAACACACACACACACACACACACACACACACACACACACACACACACACACACACACATATATATACGTAAACAAATACATAAATATACAGTGCGATTCAAAAGAGTTTTCACCTATAATAGTTCTACAATATACAAATTTAAACTATAGTAATGGCTTGTGTAAACATTAGAATAAATATATTTAATTTAAAATGACATGTTCAGCGTGATATAAAAGTTTAATTCACGAAAATCTCCATATTATTATTTATTTAATGATTTCTGTATATTTCAGGTGAATCAAAAGTGTTTGTAGAAATCATAAATTTTAAAATAATGCCTCGTGGGAAGATGCTAACTGCTGATGAAAAAGCCAAAATAAAATTACTCTCAAGTGATAAAACCACACTGGAAATAGCAAAAATAATTAAATGAGATCATTGCAAAGTGAAGCAATCTGTCAATGAGGGTAAAGTAGACCGCATGAAGCACAAGGGTGGTCGGCTACGTTTATTTAAGAAAGAGAGATTTAAGAAAAATTAAATGAGCATTCAAACAGAACTCTCACAGCACCAGTAAAAATATTTTAAAGCCAGCTGTTGTTGAATAAGTATCAAAAAGCAACACAAAAACGCACCCCTCCGTAGTATGGCACAATGGCGTTCTCCAATTTTTGCCCTCCGTTGAGAGAAATGAATCACCTGAAGAGGTTAGAATGGACAAACAAATACTTAAAAACTGATTTCTAAAAGAGTAATTTGGACGGATGAAGCCCGAGCTACATTAAACGGTCTTGATGGTTAGAAAAGAGGTTGGCTTATTCATGGAGGAACTCCTCGCTTGCGTTTTAAACACCAACAAGGCGGCAGTGGAGTGATGTTCTAGGCGGGAATTTGTAGCTCGACATTAATTGGACCATTTCTTGTGCCAGAAAGACTCAAACTGAATTCAGCTAATTATTAAATTATTTTATTCTAAAAGAAAATTTTATACCCTGGTTGAATTAAAAAAATGATGAGTTCATCAGCAAGATAATGCCCCCAGTCATTGGTGCGCGTCACCAAAGAGTGGTTAGCAGATCAAGGTTTCACAGGGGGACAAGATTATAGTACGGCTACCACAGAGTCCCGATTTAAACTCTATCGAGATCTTTGGCTCTGGTAAAGCGTCGAGTTTATGAGAAATGGAAGTCAATTTTCTAAAATTACCTGCGGAAGTGCATTTTGAATGTTTGTTCTAAAATTACAGGCAGCGAAGTTAGGAAAGTCACTGCATCAGTCGATAAACGACTTATTGAGGTCGAAAAATTAAATATTACGTTTGTTTTCATACACTGATATCTAAACAAAATCATACCAGTTTTCATTGATATATAATACATAATACGTCTTTGTACAACTGATTTGATTGTAATCATTTTTTGCATTGAAATGAAAGTTTGCAAAAAGTTTTGAGTCGGTTTATCCCTTTAATTAATAAAAAAAATTCATGAATAAAGCTAATTTTCGTAATTTATTTTAAGATTTAATGGTTTGGTATTCGGTGAGCAGTAAGGAATTAAAATATACAACTTTTGTCGATAAAGCGTATTTTCTAATAGAAAATGCAAAATGTCAGTATTTGCAAACTCTTTTGAGTCGCACTGTATATATATATATATATATATATATATATATATATATATATACAAAGATCTACGTGCACTTACACATATTGTTACCTGTATATATATATATAGCCTTTGAGATTTGGAAAAAAAATCACTCGACCGGCGGTCGAGAGCGAGGAAAAATTTACTCGCCCCAAAATTATTTTACTCGACTGACTCCATTTTCTTTATAGTCACCTTACGTTAACATAATGTGAATCGCTGACGGAAAACAAAAAATGAAATTTTAATTAAATTTTAACGTTGAAAATAAGAGAAAAATCAGGATGATAAAGGGCCTGTTTAATGTTTTCGCATCGAAATTCTTGTAATGTTATCCTTGTTTGATGAAAGTTATGGTGGAAAAGTAGTTTTTGATGACGTTTCCCACGCCAATGAATTAACGGTTAAACTAATTTTCTAGAAACACTTTCCTTATAAAATGATCTGTGAAATTAAGCAACGTAATACGGTTTCCCAGATCTCGACTGAAACGAGACTTACGGTCACATTTCACTGAAACAAAGATTCCCTTACGACTACTGACGTTAAGCAACGTAATTCGGTTTCCCAGATCTTGACGGTAAAGAATACATCCATCTGCAGTTACAATTCGCCCCTGAAACCCTGAAGGATTTTAACTTTTTGTTCTGGCCTGTTAGGGCCAGGAAGTAAGACATGAAAAGAACATGGGTTGAAACAGTGTATTGGAATAACAGAACATATATACAAAACAAGAGTGTTATTAGTCAGCATATAGAAGTGTCCGTTCGAACTGTCAAGTTACGCTGCACCTCGACTGCCTCCTTTAGGAAGTCTCGCAGGTTACTATTTATGAAGGAGGAAGAGTTCATTCCAATGTAGATAGGGCACCATAACAATTTTTATAATTTGCGTTCAAAATTCTGTTGTTCATCAGAGTGAAACAATTTTGGCACCCAACGAGCAGAAAGTTTGCTCGACTATAATTTTCAGATAAAATTGTGTGGCTTGAACCAATTGAAAGGTCTATGGTGTTAGCTACTATTTCTCCCGTTAGTCATTCACAATTAAATCTCGAACAACATCGATCTTTCTCCCAAACAGAGGTTGATGGTCGACCGATCATTTCGATACATTAAATTCTATTCTGTAGTTAATTTATAAATTGCTGATGTTTTCATGGATTATCTCCATAAACTTTTAAAAAAAAATTTTTTCAAAGCACTAATCAAGTTTTTTTTCACCCAAAGCAAGACAGAAAAACGTTGAGACACAAGGGGTGTGGAAAATTAGGTACAGAAGCATTATTAATGAGCGGAAGAGAAAAGAGTAATCAGGAGGACAGTAAATAGCAATTGGCATTGCATTTAATTTTTTCGCAAATTAAAGTTGGCTGGTAAGCAAGGCGTCAGAAACTAGTTTTATAACCTAAAAGTGCAAGAATATAAACTGTTAGCATAGAACCTATGGTTACATGTTGATGAAATCTTGACGCCGCCGGTTTATGACAGCTCTTAAATTCAAAAGGTCTAGGTACCATAGCGAAGAACTCATTCGAACAATTACCATTTCTTATTTATAGATAAAACACAGAGAGGCAAAGTTACGGTGGTGGGAAATTGACTAAAGCCGAGATGCAAGATCACGACCGATGGTATTGCTGATTCTTCTTTACCATAAATTTGGTGTCTTCCGTTCAATTTTGAAAGGATTCGTGTGATCTAAAACGGTTGTTTTTAAACTAAACTTCAAGCTTCAAACTTCGAAATACTTCTGGTTCATACAGGTTATAAAATTTCCAAGTTAATTTTCTGCAAGCAAATATCTAATTATTTGCATAGTTTTTTTTTACATGTTTTTTATCAGGAACCTTTTTAATGCTCCTTGTATTTGGTAACACCAGTATCATCACGTATATAAATATATATAAAAAAGTGCTAAATCAATGTAATTCTTAAGGTTCACTGATTTTAAAAGATTATCTATTAACTAGTTACTACACTCAAACCTCTCGACTAGATGGTCCAAGACTTGTTGGGGACGTCAAGAAGCGCTTTCTGACCCTTGCTATTTTACTTACATGTGCTTTTTTTTTTACTATATTTACATATCATACGATCATGGGCTGTCATATCTCAAGATGAAACATGACTGACTGGTCAGATTTTCTCCCGGTAGGTTGCCATTACTTCCTGCAGTAGACTGGTTGCCAACTAAAGATATCGAACCCAAAGGGGCCTGCTACTTAACCCGTTTCACAAGGGTATTTGCGCGTATGTGAATGCAACGAATTCAACTGAAATTCGAACTCGACTCTCCGATTTCCTGTTCCGAACCTATATCCACTGCGCCACAACGCACCTACTTGCATACGTTACAAATTTAACTAAGCACGTGATTATGAATGGACGAAACATTTTCTCAAATTTTGACATCATTCGAAGTTTGTTTTTTTTTGTCCAAATCTGAATTTGTTTTGCTCATGTAAAATCTCGAAAAAACATTATATAACATTCACTTTTATTCATAATGTTGAATATGTTAAAATTATTCAACTGTTTAACAAGAAAAATCTCAAGTTGATGTTAAAAACTTTCGCAAAACATTGTTGATTTATTTAGGATGGAATGATTTATTATAACATGTCTCTAGACTTTCAGTTTTTCTAGTTGAATTGTCATATGATCGTACAGGTTACAATGAAATTTGCATTTTATATGAATACTACAGTATGAAAATTGAAATGTAGTAGAGTGGAGGCTCCGTAGCATAGATTCGGCGGAGCGGGGGATCACATAGATTCGGGAGAGGGTTACAAAAAATGGATGCTTTTTTTTCGGAAATGGAAAAAATCGTTATCCCTGTTGTAGCATACTTGCACAAAATCATGGAATTATCCGATTCAAACGAAATTTTCAGCACTAATCCATAAATATTTTTTTTTACTAAATATGTTCTATTTCATATAAGACGTTCGGATAATATGTTATGGGGGTATGTGTCACCCTCTTTTCGTTATCTCGTATTTAGTTTTTAATTTCGGAAGTGTTAGTTCGATTTTTTATCGTCATATAAAGAAAACATACCTGGAGGTATTATTTCGGTAAAACATTTATGCAATATCAAGAGTGAGCGTATGTAAAATTCATACTGCGCTTTTCAAAATTTTTTTGTTTATAATCATTTCACCCCAAGAAAGGCAGAACCACCACTAATGCGCAGGAGGTTACAGTGAGAAAAAACAAAAAAAAACAAAAAAAAAAAACAAAAAAAAAACAAGGTGCAGAGTACGTCGAAGAAAAGATAATAGATGGATAGGAATCAAGTAGATAGAAGATGGCGATTGATGTTGATGCTAATGAAATAACATGTGTAAATACATATGGTCGGGGATCCAGGCGAAAAAGCTCGTCACGGCAGTTGCTATGAATTCTTTTTTGAGAATTCAGGTTTGCATAATCTTTTAAAATATATTTTCTTTTTTGCTTTCAGACTGGACAGAAAAAATCTGCTCTTAATTTTTTTATAAAAAAGGAAAAAAAAACTATTTATAATTTTCCAGTGCTATTTTGAAGTGCATCTTGTTGCTGTTCGTAACAAGAATGTCTTTTAATTAACTAAAGACGTATTTGAAGATGAAAAAATGCCAAGTTTAATGCCGTTTTAGAGTGGGAACCTTTTTTAAAAGAATTTTATTTTATTTTCCTTTAAAGTGTTATGTTATTTTTGGTATGGATGTACAAAAATACATGCTTCTGGTATCTAGCGTTGATTGATTACTATTCAATATCGGAAGAATGCATGGTCATCAGTAAAAGAGAAGCCCAAAATGTCAAGTACAGGTCGAGGATACTAAAATCAAGCGATACTAAAAATCTAAACACATACAGAAATTTAAAAACCTAGGAAGTGTTTTAACAAAAGACGCAAAGTGCAACACTGAGATCCGAAGACGAATTGGCATGGCCAAGGATACATTCCAGAAGCTGAATAGAGTATTGAGAGACAGAAAAATTTCGTTGGAAACAAAGGACAGAGTACTAGATAGTTATGTGATGTCTGTCCTTCAATATGGCAGCGAATGCTGGGCAATCTCATCAAAGATGAAAGAAGCAACCGAAATGTGATTTTACAGAAGGATGCTGAGGATACCATGGACCGAACATGTGAGCAACGGGGAGGTTAGGAAGAGGATGGAAACGATAATGAAACTTATACTTAACATCAGGAAAATACAATTGTCATGGAATGTAATGAAGAAGTAGGGCTTGGAGAATCTGGTACTCACAGGACGGATAGAGGGAAAGCGAGATAGGTGAAAACAATGCGTGACATACTTGATAGGCTTTAGCAAGTGGATGCTAGAGCAGGGTTTGGAAGAAATAACGAGAAAATGTTAAGAGCTACAGAGGCTAGGGAGATGTGGAGGCCCATGATCGTTTACGTCCTGAAGTAACACGGCACATAGAAGAAGAAGATTTCCTGTTCAGTAAGTTTATGCCTTGAAAGCAATGTTGAATCTTTTCTGTTAATTCACCCCAAATAATGAAAAGTTACTTATCGCAAATATTAATTCAACAAGAATTATAAATTTTAAATAAACATTTGTTTAGCATGCTTCGCAACAACTCCAACCGACAGATTGAAAAATTACCAAAAGTCAAGGAATTATTCACATTTTATAAGTGTGTATGATATTCGGAGTATATTTTTTAAAAACAAAATTTAAAAAGTCTGTTTTTGGCTTGTTTATCAGTGTGAGCACGACATAGACCCCACATTTAGAAATAGCGCGCCCGTATCGTCCACATTTGAGGCAATCGCTAAGATTTAACCCAACCGGAGTGCAATAGAAGTGCATCATTCTGGGAGTACTTGGTGTGAATTTTAGTAAATATAAATTCTTTTTATTTGGGGGAGAATTAATATTTGAGGGCAAATTAAGAGAAAAGATTCGCACTGTTTTCTGATTTGTTCCGGTGAGTTTTTTACTCTCGTGTCCCTTTTTTTCATTGTATTTATTTATAGATTCTTGTATACAAGAACAACAAGTATTTACTTCAGAAATTAAACATACGTTGTTATTTTATGTTTTTGTTGTTGTTGTTGTTGTTGTGTTGTATTATTAATTCATGGGAAATTGTAAGCACTCAACTGTCTTATGGGTAATAACTGTAGCTGTTTATACTCTCGATGCCTTTTTATATAAAAGAGTCTCCTCATCTCCCTGTGCCGAAGAGGTTTTATCCCCTTATTTTCCTTGGTACTTTTTCTGGGAGCTTTTGTCTCTTCACCAACTACTTCCTTTTCCCTAAGAGATTTTCTAAATATAGCAGATAGTGATCCTTTAACAATTATCTATTTTCAGAGTCTACACAGCTCTCGATTCCACTGTCATGTTTGTATTGCATTCACATGACAGTTTTGCCTTCATTACTTTCAGGCTCACTGACCATTTCTATCATCCTGCAATTAAACTTGGTCTGCTTCGCTAATATCCTATTTCCATTTATTACTATTATTATAGTGTTCTGTCCACATTACCTATTAGATTAGATTCACTATTCTTTTTATGCCACAGTTTTTTGTTACTGTCATAAGACATGGTCAATGGGGCTTTAATTTGTCTCCCCATAAGAGCGGACAGGCTTTTCGAGTTTGTGGTATTGTCCTATAACTTAACAATCTAGGAAGAAATGTTTCTAATTTTTCTTTCCGTTGTAGACAGATTTTCAGTCCGTTTTTTTATGGTTTGTACTACCCTTTCTGCTAATCCGTTTGATTGCAGATGGTACGGGGGTGTTTTATATGATTTGCATCCAATGTTATTTAACCATTAGCATAGTACCTCATCAGAAAACTTTGGGTCGTTGTCGAATTTTACCATTTTCAGAATTTCATTTCTTGAAAATATGATCCTTAACGGTTGTTTCAATGAAAAGGCTTCCATACTTATTTCCTTTTCATACTTTTGACCATCTCTACATTTTTCTTTTTGAAGTTGCGTGCGTTGTGGTGCAGTGGATATTGGCTCAGAACGAAAAGTCGGAGAGCTGGGTTCAAATTCCAGTTGAATTCGTTGCATTCACTTACGCGCAAATACCCTTGGGAAAGGTATTAATCCATCGCTTTCCCCTCAAGCTATAGGTTAAATAGCAGGACAGATTGAGTTCTATAGCCTTGGTTGGCAAACGGTCTACCGCAGAAAGTAATGGTAATCTACCGCTGGAAAATTTTCTTTCTAGTTAGTCATATCTCTTTCAAGACATGATCGCCAAGTGTTTACCACGTATGGTACTTAACTGACTGACATACGTTTTAAATGATTTCTTTTGAAATGTTTTTCACATCTTTTTTTTATATATCGGGCATTTTTTGTTTTCCCTTTGATGTTTATACCCACACCAATTTTGTATTTTTTCTCTATCGTGTATATATTCATTTCCTTTACTAGATCCCTAACTTTAACTGAATTCAATTTTTGAATCAATTCTTGTTGCTGAACAAATTCGAAACACTGTTCTAATGTCAATCTTTAACTGCATTAGTGTTATTTGTCGGCACATCCTATTTTGAAGGCCGTTTACCAATTTAATTTGAATCAAATCCTCTTCGATCGACTGTTTTTCTGAACGCATTCCCTCAAACTTATGCTATTTGGCAGCCTGTTTCAAACAAAGAACATATTCAGTGACTGGTTCATTCAATTTTTGAGAAATATTCATAAACTTAGCTCCATCTACATTCACTACATTTTTCTTAGGTTCCATGTTTTTAACATTAGCTTAATTATATCGTCGAACGTCATTTTCCCCGCTGTCTTAGGTGTGCAGTTGCTGATATCTCACAATCCGAAGTTGCCCAGAAGAGATCATTTCTCTGGCTTTCTCCTCAAACTGATTTTAAATCTTTCAGATTTTTTGCTCTAGTTTAGCTGTTAGATTCCTCAGTCACACTTGTGTGTACTCGTAATTATCAAGTGATAATTTTTCATTCGGTTCTTTAGATATCGGCGACGTCACTGTTATGTCGTGTAACTGACTCACGAAAGTGGTAACCACGCAACTGTCTCATGGATAATAGCTGTAGCTATTTATACTCTTGGTGTAAATGCTAGATTTCATTCATAAAAATGAATACTTTATTGTCATTTTTAAAAAATTTACATTTAGAACAGTGGTTCCCAAATATTTTTGGCAATGGCCAACCTAAGCCTCTCTAAAATCCTGAGCCCCCCCACCTGACATATGATTCTTATTATTTAAAAAGTAAAGAAAAACTAAATAGTCATTAACTTAATTTTCCTTAAGAAATTGAGACTCCATATATGCAATAGCCTTATTATTTAATCTTAGTAATTTTACAATATTTATAAGATTATGCATTATATACAGTGCGTACGTAATTGCAGATGTACATACATACACACAAATATTTGTATGTATGCATACTGTATTCACCATATGTATGTGTGTGTGAGCGAGTTCATACTCACACAGACACACTACACAAAATATCAATAATAATAACTCATTCTGGAATTGTCACCCCACCAAAAATAAAAAATAAAAAATCACCCTACGTTGCGAACCGCGGTCTAAGAATAGATGTTTTTTTCTTTTAACATTAAACTAACGCAAATTATCATCATCATTTATCCATCACACCCAGATGGTGCATAGGGCAGCAACTTTTTGTTGCTGCAACAAACTGTTTTTTACGGGGCAGGGTTGTTAGCGCTGCACCCAACCTCCAAACCTGAAGTACCGGTGGACCATTTACAGCACCTGGTATTCCTAAATGGTCACCCATTTAAGTACTGACCAGCTCGATGTTGCTTAACTTCGGTGATCGGACGGGAACCGGTGTATTCAAGACAATATAGCCGTAACGATGATATATTTTGGTTTTGGTGGCGGTTTACTAACTCCACATCTATTCATTTTACTAATTTTAATAAAAGCGAATAGAATAAAATATATACCCTTAAACCATTGATTAAAAAAGTTTATTATAACAGTTTTTTATTATCACACTGCTGTTCTTTGGCATTACTTTAGATGCTATTTTTACTTTTTCGCGCGCTTTTTTGGACAGAGATTAGATTAAAGTGTGTAAATAAAACACCATTTTTATTTTTTTAAGTAAAAAAATAAGCATTAATTTTTGATAATTCATTTAATTAATTTACTAATTTGCTGATAAACTTCGAAGAGACCCCATTAGAACAAATATTAGACTTTAAAAAAAATTTAATTTTTGTTTACATTTTTCGCATACTATGGCGGCTTGATGAGTGACGACAAAATCGTATCAATATTTAAAATAATGCCTAATTTTTTTTAGCTTTAGGTCATTATCTTTTAAACAGAACCAAAATTTAAGTTCAAATACATTTAAATGATATAAAATGCATTTTTCGTGTTTTTATAGTAAGTTCGTGGAGGTATCTGATTGTAACTAATTGCTAGCAATGAAACCTAACTGGTTTTGAATTGAGAGCTATCCGTCTTCTCGATTGGTTGCCAACAAAACTAGAGAAATCTGTCTGTCTTGATGTTATCATTTAGCTGGGGTAACGAAAGAAAAATTTTTTGCGAGGAAGTGAACACAATGACCTCGGCTTGAATTTGAACTCCTATGTTATGCGCTGATAATCGATAGGTTATAAAGGTATAATCGGGTCATTATTATATGCATTACGTAAATATCATTTTAACGTAAATGCATTACTACTTCATACATATTTTCATTAAAACTGCCCACATAAGACTAACTCTCTTAACCGGAGAATCAGTCGGAACTAGCAGTAGTAATTTTAAGCCATCTTTAACTTGAACTCTTATGGCTATTGTATGTAAATGAATTACTATTTTATATGTAATATTTTTATAAAGACTGCCTTAATTAAAAGACTGACTCGATTAACCAGCAACTCAGTCGGAACTTGCATCAGTAATTTTTAGCAATGTTTAACATTTTTTAGTTACTGGATTAAGCATAATTTTTTGAGGGTCTGGCATGACCTGTCTTTGAGATTATCAAGAATGAGTTGTCCCCAGATTTAAGAAGCTTTTAAATACTTTGCTTGTTGTAACAATTCACCAGTAAATAGCTGTCATTTTGTGATGTTGCATTGTAGTGATTATTAGTTTGAGATTTTAATTAAACGTTTCCTGCATTGAATTCTAGTGTTTAGCCCAAGGTAGCGACAATTTGTGTTTACTCTTCAGTTATCGACGAATTTCAACGACCTAGAGATTTTTTTCAGTGGAACGAACGATCAATAAGGTTAGTTAATGTTGCTATCGACATTTTGGTGTTTTTATTTTTCTTTATTTTTTAATTTTTTGATTTTTTTAGCAAGATGTCGATTGAAGATGATCAGAAAATCTTCATATATAAAACACAGTAAACGCACGCACACATAGTGAGAAGGAAAACGACGAATAGGAGAGATAACTACGACATTCTATACGGATGCACACATGCACAAGCAGACGCATGAGGGCGCACACATACACTCGCGTGCGTATACTCACAAACACACACACACACACACACGAAGAAAGAAAAAGTCAACCTTGCATAAATGAAAAGTGTATATATAAAAAAAGAAAAAAGAACGAGAAATATAAGCAATCAATTGTTGATAACCCCTGACGATTGGACAGAGTAATTGCTAGAGTACCCGTCTATGAAGCTCTGGAGTCAGGATGCTAAAGGTAACACTAATCAGCTAAGCGAAGAACATTATATTTGTATTATATATATATATATATATATATATATATATATATATATATATATATATATATATATATATTATCCAACTTTTACATTAGAACATGTAAGTAACTACAACAAAATTGTACATTTGTTTTCGACATTGAAGCACACACACACACACACACACACGCACACACACACACACGCACGCACACACATATTAAAAATGACAGACTTGGTGCAGCGATTAAGTTTTTATACAACTTTTCTTGTGATCATAAAACTTTCATTTTTAACTTGCTACCTAAATACACACACACACACACACACACACACACACACACACACACACAATATATATATATATATATATATATATATATATATATATAGTCCTATGTATAAAGCACGATTAAAAAAAATAAAATCATCAGGTGTATATTATGAAGTGACCGTTCTGAGATTTAAATTTCTGGTTCTCGTGATGTTAGAGGAATTATATGCTATACTGGGTTGCAATGTTTAATTTCATAATTTAATTTAAACTAAAACTTAAACTTGAAATTAAAAGTAAACCTCAAAAGTTGATTTCATAGGGAGGATATTTTTAGGGCAGAGGGTATACCGTTTATATATATGAATCAAGGGAAATTACTTGTTTTTAGTTTAGGAGAAAAATTATAATAATAGTTCGGAGATCTATATAGAAAATTTATATTAATCCGGGTCAACGCATTTGAGCAGATTTTTATTTTTATGTTTGCATGCAATCTTAAATTCACGTTTTGGTGTAGTGAATTGGCGTTAGGTTTTTTAAGTTAACTATT
>JBBBDQ010000515.1:1237500-1297500 GCA_037127315.1 Ascarosepion bandense
CCCTATCTTGGACATTTTAATAGACACAAACAATAATACATTTACTACCTCCCCATATAAGAAATCAACCAGCAACATCTCTTGCAATCTCAACTATAAATGCCCTAACTACTACAAAATAGCACTTACACACAACTTAATTAACCGAGCACAAATCAACTCTTCAACAAAAAAAGATATTTTACTCTGAAGTAAAAAATGCTCTCATTAATAATGACTTCCTAAACCACATTGTAGATGAATAAGACGATATTTCAAAAACCACAAAAAAACCATACAAAGTATGGTACTTACACAAAAGACCCTAAACATATCAAACTCTTCTATTGCAACCAGATGCACGATAACTACAAACAGGATGAGAAAATAAGAAAAATCTCATTTGGACTAATATATCTCCCGTTGATCCTAATGAAAAATTAAAATTAATAATATATTATAAAAGGTACAATACTACTGATCTGATTGTCCGTAATAACTCTTCCCCACCAACTGATGTGTTATGTAAAACTAACATTATACATCAATTCAAATGTCCCTTGGGAGAATGCATCTCCGACAATATATATATATATATATATATGTGTTGGATTTACAAAAGCCACGTTAACTAGATGTCCTACGTTACATTTATCTGATCATTCATCAATTTCTAGACATCTACAGCAACATTCCTGTCTACATTCACAATATAAAAAAATAATGATCGATAATACAACTATCCTGCACCAAGAAAACAACAAAAGCAAACTACAGATTCTTGAGACAATATTCATTAAAACACTTAAGCCGTCAATTAATAGAATCATGACATTACAACATATAAAAAAATACATTTTGGATAATTTTCACGTTCTAATGAACGCTAGCAATTTGTCAACTGTTATATTTCAAACAGTAAAAAAAATGTGCAGTAATTTTTAGCAACACAATTTTCCGGTTACATTTGTGACCATAACTTACACCTCTGAAGATGATCTCGGAAAGAAGTTGAAAGTACTTGGGTACCTTAAGAAATGAATGAAAATAACATTTGTCAACGTTACAGCTCATTTCTGACAACTTTTGATGATACCCGAAAGATTATCCGTGAGTATGAACAGATTTTATTAAAAATAAGCAAACATAGTGTTTGCAATTTATTTAATCTGGCATGTTTAAAAAAATTGCAGCCTAAATACACAAATATATATATGCTACTCAGATTATATATATATATATATATATATATATATATATATATATATATATGAGTAGACGTTCTGTTTATTTTGAACAGTATATATATATATATATATATATATATATATATATATGAGTAGACGTTCTGTTTATTTTGATCAGTATATATATATATATATATATATGTGTGTGTGTGTGTGTGTGTGTGTGTGTCTGAATTCTGCTCAAGATTATATATATATATATTAGTTATCCACATACAAGCATGTTTCACTGTATCACTACTCATCAGTGTGGCAAGACACATCCACTTGTTTTTGGCCGAGATCGAAACTCGACCCATTTGGAGTCGCAGCCCACCTAAGCCATAGGTGCATTGAATCAGAAAAGGGAAATTTTATCGTGTTGTATATAAGCAGTGTATACACACCGATTGCTTAAAATAAACGTAGCTTCTATTCAAATAGAAGTAACCACAAACATTTTTTGAAGTAATATATATTAGTTTTAATCTGTGAAAAATGCACGGTTTTCTTATTTTAATATTCTGATGAATCTCATGTCTTCATTTAATGAGTGAATATGCGAATGACATATTCTATGACAATAAAGTATCTGTATAAATTCCATATTAAATATTTTATCATAACAACTTCAGCAAAACATTGCAATAACAATCATAAATATAAAGTTCTCTCTTTTCTTCGTGACTGTCATTCCTCCTTGCTTGTATTCGTTCTCTATTATGTTTAAGGATTGCTTGTCTCACTTCTGCTCGTAATCGTTCTCGTCTTCTCTACGTTCTCTTTCTTCCTCTGTCTGTTGTTTTATTCTTTCTTTCATTACAATGATTTTCTCCGGAACTATAATGCATTTACAAAATACATTTACTTTCATTCATTGTAGCAAAAGCGTGACTCACGTAGGTACCTAGGTAGGTATTACTGCATTATGATAAAACGACTACGACTTGCTATGTTGTTCACAGCGAGAATTGAAAGAACGATTAGATAAAATAAATAAAAATAAACGTCTTAAAAGTATTTTTCTTAGTTGAAGAAGAATAAAGATGAGGACAGCAAAAAAGACTCGAAATTATTAGTTAACTTACGAAAACTCTATAAATACAATAATATTCTCTCTCTCTCTCTCTCTCTCTCTCTCTTTTAATAGATGATATATATTTTACAGTAATTATCTTTTCGTATTATATTCCCTATTCGAGGTTTCTTTCATTTATCCTGAGTGTTTGTGTGTACATCGTCTGGCGTTCCTATATTTAATCTTTTGTATCTATGTGTGTGATCATATCTCTTTCTAGAGCGTGACATACATAGGTACTACGGTATTAATATATATATATATATATATATATATATATATATATATTAAGAACATCGGCCGGTTACGCGTAATTAGCTGATCTTCCTACTATTATTATTTAAAAGCTCTGTATTATAAATCTTTAAAATCTATTCTTTCTTAAAATGCATATTGAGCATTTTTAATACAACTTATTACTGGTCTATTTTGATTCTGACCAATCACTGTTTAATATATATATATATATATATATATATATATATATATATATATATATATATACTGATTGATTGTTTAATTACTTAGTTTCTGGTTATAATAAGATTAGACCAGTGCACATTTGTATTTGTTATTGCAAATTTCCTGGAGATACCACTCATGGTAGAAACCCAGGTCGCGTAATAACTCGTTTACAAACGGAAACTATATATATATATATATATATATATATATATATATATATAGAGAGAGAGAGAGAGAGAGAGAAAGAGAGAGAGAGAGAGAGTGATTTGTTTTCAACATTATTTTTAAATGGATATTCATATTGGAGTAGATAGTCTGTTTTTCTATAATTAAACAGAACATGTTAATTATCCACTGGCCTAGATGTTCGAGAAATCATGTTTGGAAAATATCAATCTAATATGTTTCGCAAAAAAAAAAAAAAAAAAAACATCCATAAGTACAGCGGATAAATTTAAAATTTTAAAATAACAACAACAGAGCGTATTTTTAAAAATCACCTTCAAAGAATGCACATTTTATCGAGTTATAATAAGTTTGCCTTCGTATTTGAACTCTGAAAATGATTTTGAAAAAGATCGAAAGTACTTGGGTGAGAAAAAACTACAGTGCATTCTTTGATGAATTTCATCAAGGAGCTGATTAAACAACCGGAAAGACACATGCATAGACATTCTTCCGAGATCATCCTTAGGCATAAATCGCGAAGACAAACTTATTATCACTGTTGTGGTGGGGATTTTTGTAAACACGCGTGAACGTGTTATATTACAACTATTTTAAAATTAATCGTTGTAGTTAGTTATTTGTAAACAAGCGTCCACTGTGTAAAGCATGTATCACGTATGACACTTAATTGACTGATAAAATATTTAGCTTATATATAAAACAATTATAGTAAGTATAGATATTTGATATATTCTCTCCATTGAGGTATGTGAAACCGTTTACACATAATGTTACTTATGTAATACACCTATATTTGAATGAATTTGAATTCTAATCTGGGTTCTTTGAGACAGTGATGATAAAAATTAATTCGTTTTCTAATCAGTTTCTTGTTCAGATGAAAATCATCAAGGAAGGCGCGTTGTTTTTATTTATTTATTTTTGTAATTTATTCCTGAACATGATCTTAGAAAAAAAAAAAAAAAAAAAATGAAAGTACTTAGATTAAGAAAAACAAGGAAAAAAAAAAAAGGCTCCTTACTTTATGAATTTCATATTAACATAATGAAGTATATATAACATATACACTTCAAGATACCCTCTCCTTGGTGAATGATATTTTATTTCAAATGTAGTGTTTATTTTTCATATTAATATCTTACAGAGTATTTAATCTTTCTTTACAGTGATTGCTTTTGAATATTTTCGTATTAAGCACTAATATTTGTCTTATTATCGTAGTAATGTTTTGATTGTTCGTGATGTGTTTTTTCGGTATGTATGGGAACTGAACTGAGGCTTTTATAGTAATTCTAATAATATCCAAACCCTTCAGTATAAAGAAGAGATTGAATGTACCCGAAGATATTATTACACACTACAAACAATCCGGATGAAGTCAAATAATTCTCACAACATGAGATGGCGTTTTAAAATGTGCGTAAAATATCTGGATGGAGGTTGTGGTGCAGTGGATATCAGTTCGGAACAAGAAATCGAGAACCGAGTTCAACTTCCAGATGAATTCGATGCACTCGCTTAAGCGCAAATACTTTTGGGAAAGGTATTAAGCCATCTCTTTTCACCAGCTATGCGTCAAATACGAGGACAGATTGGGTTCTATAGCCTTGGTTGGCAACCAGTCTACCGAAGAAAGTAATGGCAACCTACTGCGGAAAAATCTTCTGCCCAGTCAGTCATATCTCTTTCGGGATATTATTGCCTCCCATATGGCACCTGACTGACTGATTAATATATTCACCATATTACTCGTAGCAATAAAGTCCACGAGGAAGATGTCAAAATAAAACTGTTGGCTTAAAATCAGTCAGGTAAATGCTACATGTGATACATGCTTGGGTGATCATGTCTCTTTTTGTCCCATGACTGACATGGCAGAAGATTTTCCCCAGTCTCTTTCCTCCAGCTATGCGTCAAATACGAGGACAGATTGGGTTCTATAGCCTTGGTTGGCAACCAGTCTACCGAAGAAAGTAATGGCAACCTACTGCGGAAAAATCTTCTGCCCAGTCAGTCATGTCTCTTTGAGACAAGATCGCCCAAG
Source organism: Ascarosepion bandense (assembly GCA_037127315.1). Classification (NCBI taxonomy): domain Eukaryota; kingdom Metazoa; phylum Mollusca; class Cephalopoda; order Sepiida; family Sepiidae; genus Ascarosepion; species Ascarosepion bandense. The sequence continues at coordinate 1,242,482 of JBBBDQ010000515.1, forward strand.
CATGTATCACGTATGACACTTAACTGACTGATAAAATATTTAGCTTATATATAAAACAATTATAGTAAGTATAGATATTTGATACATTCTCTCCATTGAGGTATGTGAAACCGTTTACACATAATGTTACTTATATAATACACCTATATTTGAATGAATTTGAATTCTAATCTGGGTTCTTAGCATTTCTTGCACCAGAAAATACCAAGATGTAAAAAACAAAAAAAAAAAACAAAAAACAAAAACAAATCTAGTCTAGCACACTGACGACACCGAATTTTTGATAATGACCGAGACAGTCAAGAGGACTTTCAAAGAAAGTAGAAGGGGAACTGTAGACAGTTTGTCCATTATTTAGATTAGGGTGTACATTCTCTTTGAAAATACCAAAAAATGCAATAGAAAAATTAAGCAAAAGACCTAGTCAGTTGAATTTAACAAAACTTATATATATTTTAACCAATTTACTACAAGCAAGGCGATAGTGCCACTAAGCTGCAAGAGAAAAAAAAGAGTGAAAGAGAAAAACAAAACTTTAAAAAGAAACGGGAACCCAATCCTAAAGAGTAAACAAGGGATAATTCTCTACTCTTGTTCAAAAGACCAAAGAGGGCTATAAACCGGACGGTAGGCGAATATATCTACTCTTATTGAAGGGAAAAAAGGTTAACAAATAGTAAATAAAATTTCAGAGTTTTAATCAAAAAACTATATATATATATATATATATATATATATATATGTATATATATAAAAAGAATATATCACTTGAACTTATCAAGTACATGCCGACTTTGAAGCTTTATGGACCGTTGTTATGATGCCCTCACTCATTAGGGCTGGGTTTCATGCTGCTGAGTCTCGTTTTTTTTCCTTATTTATAGGGAGCTCGGTCTGAATTGGCATTTTGTGGGATTTGCATAAACTTGATCAGTTAAAATGACAAATTCCTTACACTAAAATTATATATATATATATATATATATATATATATATATATATATAAAATTTATATATATATATATATAAAATTCATATGAAAATTTATAAAATTATATATATATATATATATATATATACATATATATATATATATATATATATAAAATTTTTAATAATTGTTTCCCCTCAAGCTAAAAGCAACAAGTAATCACCCCTTGATACATATATATAAACTGTATACGCTCTGCCTAAAATATATCATTCTTAATAAATCAACATTTGATTGTTGCTTTTTAATTTCAAGTTTAGGTTTTAGTTTAAATTATAAAATTAAAGAATTACATAATTAAAAATTAAAAGAAATACCATTCCAGAATTATAATATATTACTACCCTAACAACGCGAGAACCAGAAATTCAAGTCTCCGAACAGCCAGTTTGTAATATGCACTTGATGATTGCATAGTGCATGAAACTACTGACCTAGAGTAATATATATATATATATATATATATATATATATATATATATATATATAGAGAGAGAGAGAGAGAGAGAGAGAGAGAGTAGGATAAGGAACAAATAAGAAATGTTTATAAATTTAACTTTTCGCTTTTTAATCAAGCTTCATCAAAAAATGAAATATGAAGGAAAAAAGAAAATTCTTGTGTTCTTTAAATTTTTGTATTGTCTTTTAAGCAGACTCCATGCGTATTTGTTTTTTCAGGTAGCATTCCTTTGCATAATTTTTGTGTTTCTGTATGATAATTATAATTGGTTGAAGATGTGTGTGCCTACGTGCGTTACAACCAATGTAATTCTGCAGTTCGCGCGACCCCTTTCACGTAAGTCTCAAAGATTCTGATTCCCTTAACCCCATTTGTTGCAATGGGAGAGGTAACCCTGCAGGGATGGAATCCCCATGGTCAGCCTTCCCTCATTGCGTGAGCATGGACTTAGACTACCCAAAATAAAATCCCATTTAACCCTGGCCTGTGCGGAAACACGATAATATGAATGGAACAGATACCACACTCTAATTCTAGAGAAAGTTTTACAGAGTGTCACTTTGTTTCGGTGCAGATAGCATCCTTCGTAGAATTACCGATCCATACGCAAAGGTTACCATTAATTTTTACACGTGCTAAGATAGCAATTTTAATAATTGTTAGGTTAGAATTCTGAAATGCCTCAACAGATTGTTTAAAACGACTCGGAATGTAGTCATACATTTTTCGAAACAGTTTTTTATGAATCTCATATTGACAATAAATGTAAAGCTGGTCTGTAATCAACCAAGATTTTTTAAAAATTTATTTTCTTCTCCATTGAACGTAAGACTGATTAATGGCGGAAAAAGAGAGAAAAAACAACATGAAAGATTTTAAAAAAAAGTAATTTGTTTGACAGAGAACGTCTGGATCTCCATACATGACCGACAAGAATTGTGAAATTGTGTTATAGTGATTCATTTCGTGGACTTTACATAAAATGTTTGCACAACATCTAACTTGTCATGCTAGATACACAGAATCGTAAGTATGACTCTACACATGCTTCTTTTTACTTGAAAAATGATCATTACATTACTATGTAATGATCATTACATTACTATGTAATGATCATTACATTACTATGCGTGACACATTTAAGAACAATTATTTATATTTATCACGATAATTCATTATATCTTCTTTTTTGTGTGCTGTTTCCTTTCAGGACGTAGGCGATCACGGACTTCCACTTGCCCCTATCCCTTATCGTTTTCAATACTTTAGCATTGGTTTTAGTTTAGGAAGAACTAACTGAAATTTCTGTGACACTTAATGAGGAAGGAGTGTTTGGAGAATCTGATACTCACAGGCCGAATAGAGAGAAAGAGAGACAAGAAAAAGCAGCGCAAGACATACCAAGCCAAATTAGAGCTAATAAGAGTTGGGAAATTCTGTTGCACTGATCATTCAAATGAAAAGGTACTGCTTGTCTGATTTGAATGAATTCGAAATCCTGGCCTTTACTGTGGATTGAACACCGATTTCTCAATTTGCAAGTAGGGACGCAAAGGGCGATTATCATACTTTGGTTGAGACGAGGTTCATGTGACGGTCGATGAGTGGTGGCCGGTGAGTGACGTCATAGAGTGGCGAGAGGCAGCTACTGATTATTTCGCCGTAATGCAAGTTTTGTCCTCCCAAACCAGCTGCTATTTAGCAGGCGGGAGTTGCTATGTAGGCTGCGAAGAAGACTGACACCACAAAGTCACAGCATTAAGGTGAACAGAGAAACCCACATAGTCTCACCAGTAACATAAACGACACCACTGACACTACCCGTTTTCCAGTTCGGAAATATTACAAAACACACTTTATTTGGTAATAAAAAAATCTGTTTAAGAACCATAGTTTTTTATCATTGTTTTTTTCAGTTATTCTGTTTCTTCCGTGTATGAAAGTGTTATTGTATCACAGATATATTAATGCCTATAATGGGAAAATGTAACAGGAAATATTCATTTCTTGCATAGCACCCCCTTTATACTTATAAGTAAATCGCTTTTTACAATTACTGATGACACAAAGTCAAATAAAGTTAGGAATATTGTGTTGCAGTGACATTCTCAATGATTTGAAAATCATCATTCGAAACCCTGATTCTTACCAAGGATTGAACACAAACTTCTCAAATTTGTGATAACCGTTTAAACTATGAAACAAACTGATACTTTTGAACATTACTAACGACATAAAGTTAAATAGGGGAAGAAAGATTTTGCTACAAATACTTTACCTATGTCTTGAAAAATCAGCATTTGAAATCATAACGTTTACTAGGGATTGAACACAAACTTTTCAGCTAGGTTATAAGTAAATTATGAAGCAGGCCGGTCGAGAAATTAGAATAATTATAAAGAGCACAAAACTAAATGGAATATGAAGATTGTGTTGCGACAACCTTCTCGATGCCTTGATCTTTCAAAAGACTGGCTTTTCTAGGAAATGCTTTTGTCTAGCACCGGTTTCTGTTTTAAATTAATCTTGACTTACGATTAATAGTGTGTGAGATTAGTATGTTAACCTCGCTTTGCAGAAGGTACCGATCATGTAGTAAATATTTCCTTAGTTTGGCATAAGGACAAGAGTACAGAGGTCTTAGTTTGGTAGTTATCGTTTTATGCCAAGCACTTTTTATGTTACCATTTGTGGGAGTGAATTATATTAATTTAAAAACAAAACAAAACAAAACAAGAATAAAAATATCGGAATGATTTTCTTTCCCTCATCGCCGTTTTGATTGTTGCTTTAAGATTAAAAAAAAGAAGATCGCTTTTAAGTAGACATGTAGATAAGATATTTGATTAAGAAAAAATGGAATAAAAGAGAATGTCTTTCTATTCATCAACGAAACAATTTACAATGTATCTCTTAAGGAAAGAAAGTTATGTATGTCCAGACAATTTCGACAGCAAGCCTTTTTGATAGACACACAAATACGTTTTCACCAAGGAAATGCAATAATCAAACTGCGATAATTCCCGATATTTCAAGAGTTGGTCGGATACATACATTATTTAGATATAAAAGTCATTTGTAGACATTTTTTTTTCCGTCGCAAGAGAAACGTGTAATAGGATTAATTCTCGGATGCGAAAGTGACAATCATCCTGATTCTATCAAAAAGTTACAAAATAATGAAAGGCATCATGCAGCCTGAGATTTCCTCAAAGACGTTGAAGTACATTATCTCAAACTTACAGAAGAAAAGAATATGTCAAAAGATTTCTTTAGATTTCACTGATTTAATATTAGATATTTCCAGACAATTCACTTGACATTTTATATTAATATGTCAAATTTAAAGGGATCAGTATATTACTTAATAAAAATAGAAGAATGGCCCCACCTAAAGCTCAGTAGAAATTCATATTAATACAAGTTTACCGACTCCAACGAAAAGGATGGCATATATAACGTCTTTACGAAGTTGATCTTGGCGGTATCAGTGTATTACTCATTAACAATAAAAAACCAGTCCCCCACTTTCTGACCAGTAGATATTTATATAAATACTAGTTTACCGACAACAACGAAAATGATGGCATATAAAGTATTTACACAGTTGATCTTAAAGGGATCAGTTTATTGCTCATTGACAATATAAGACCAGTCCCCCACTTCCTGACCAGTAGACATTTATTTTATTAATACTAGTTTACCTACAACAACGAAAATGATGGCATGTAAAGACTTTACGTAGTTGATCTTTGGAGGAATCAGTTTATTACTTAATAACTATAAAAACTAATCCCTGACTTTATGACAAGATAAATTTATATTAATACCAGTTTACCGACGCCAACGAAAATGATGTCTTTATGCAACTGATATTAGAGGGGCCAGTTTATTGCTTAATAGCAATATAAAACCGATCTCCCACTTTATGATCAGTAGAAATATCAACACCAGTTTACCGACACCATCGAAAATGACAACATATGTGATTATTTATATAGGGTTTTACATAGAATCAGTTATATTTTTTAAATTATCATTTTAATATAAAGTTGTTCTGGGAGGGATATGTTTATCGTTTAATCACAACAGAAAACCAAAGCCCACACTTTATACCCAGTAGAATTTTATATCGTTTAACCATGTTTAAAAACGATTGTTTAATTGTTTAAAAACATCATTGCTCTGCATTTTTTTTTGCATATATTAAATATTTCTGAATATTAAAGTAAATGTAAAACAAAAAACAAAGCAAAACAATCAGAACTGCTCGATATTACTTGGGTTTCTTGCATGTACTGCATTCTTTAACTTGAATCGCAGATTTTCAATTGGGTTTTGGATCAGGATTTTGACGAGGCTATTCCAAGATTTGAAATTTCGTTTTTCGAGGCTATTCTTTTGTGGATTTACTTTGATATTTCAGATTATTGTTCTCGAATGAAGAAGTCACCAAATATTAAAAATTGTAAGGAATCACTTACTTTTGAACATCTGAATTTTGAAACAATATATTTATTCCGGCTTAATAAAGTTTTTGAAAGTGGTTGTAATTGGTTTAATAAAAAAAATTCTTAATGAATACATAGTTTAATAAAAATTTGTTGATTATCTAGAAAAAGGAGACAATATATGTATGTATGTATGTATGTATGTATGTATGTATGTATGTATGTATGTATGTATGGCGTAATTGTTAACAAATATCTGAGTCGTCAAAAATATTCAATGTCAATAATCAAAAATCAATACTAAATCCTTACATTAGTCAATTATGCACCTCACACTCTTGTAGATTAACTTGTTTGTAGTTTATTGAAACTTACAGAAAATCACGGACATATTTATCATCGTATTGCTAAGAGCGAAAATAAAGCTGTTCACATGACAAATAAATAAATGCTCAAAATACCCCAAGATATTACTTTACTAAAGAAATAACCACCGTGAAATAAAATACATTTTCTCCAAAGGAGATAATATTTTATAGTGAGTATAAAATATTTAATACGCTTATAAAATAATTCTCTGGATTATAATAAAGACCGGTATGTATTTATTTGTATATATATTTCCCTCCTGTCACGCTCATGGAGAGAGAAAGAGAGAGAATAGTGAGGTAGCGTCGGCTCAGTTCCATCTTTTTAATAGCAGTTATTAAACTTTACTACCATGAAGAAAAACTAACAACATCAAAAGAACCATTGAAAACGGTTAAAGAAGTGACAGGAAGCGCATGGAACAACGAAAATTATAGAATTTTCATGTATTACTTTACTTCTACAAAACGAAAAAAATGTAAGATGCTGAAAAAATTAAATAAAAAGTAATTAAAGCTTCCTTGTCGGCCATATTTAATGAAATAAGTTTAAAAGAAAAGTTACTGCTCATTTATACATACATACATACATACATACATACATACATACATACATATGTGTATGTGTGTGTGTGTGTGTGTAACATTCTGTGCGATACAGTTATATATATATATATGTGTGTGTGTGTGTGTGTGTGTGTGTGTGTACGTGCTGCGTACGTACGTACGTACGTACGTACGTATATATTGCATTTTATGTCTTCATTTGCGTGTTTCAAACTAGTTAATTTAGAATGAACATAATTTTTTTCTATAGACGTCTTGATTTTTACTTTGAGATTAAAAGAAAAAAAATTGATTGTTTTTAAGTCTTTGATAGGAAAGTCCATAGACAGGTAGAGGCGACCTTTGATTAACAAAAGAACGGAATCCAATGTTGCCGCTGTACTGATCATGTTAACAATATAAACGTGTATCTTAAAATGATTCTCTTCAAGAACGAAAGTTGCGTGTGTGTACAGACAGTTTAAATAGTAAAACAACAATTACTGCAGCTGGAGTTTGGCGCACTACATTCAGAACGGAACGGATGCCATAAGCAAATTAGAAACGTTAATTTTTTATTGAAATGAAAAAAAAAATTAATTTGATGGAATACCAGGTGCTTACATATACGGATGTTTCGATGGATAATGATGAGTTACAATTTCAGCTGGGTTCGTTATAATTACTTACACGCAAATATTCTTGGGAACATATAAATCCACCTCTTCTCTCTCCAGCTATGGGTTAATTAGTAAGACGTGTATTACTAAATTATTATTATCTAAACAAAAAAATTAATATGGCCTAAAAAATTTTTCTAGCCTTAAATAAACTACAGAGGTTGATAAGCCGTAGAAAAATGAATCAATGAAATACTGATAAGTTACACAGGTATGTTTTTCGGATGTATTTACATTCTCTGGAATATAAATGCATAGAAACTACCATGAACACAAAGTGAGGGGTCAGCTTATATATTAATTGTAATATGAAATTGATCTCCCATTTAATATCCGCAATATAATTTCTTGTCTGTTGATAAGCCGTAGAAAACGAATCAATCAATAAATTAAATACTGATTAGTTACAAAGGCATGTCCTTCAGATTTATTTACATTCTTTGGAATATAAATGTATAGAAACTACTATGACCACAAAGTGAGGGGTCAGTTTATATATTGATTGTAATATTGAATTGATTACCACTTTGTATCCACATAATAATTTCTTATATTTTATCAAATTTTGGTTAGGTATCAATCCACCCCTTTCTACAGTTATGGTTTAATTAGTAGGACGTGTATCACTAAATTGTTATTATCTAAAAAAAAATTCTTCTTCCTTAAAATATTTTCTGACTTTAAATAACCTGTAAAGGGTTGATAAAACATAGAAAACGAATCAGTCAATCAATAAAATACTGATTAGCTACACAGGCATGTTTTTTTTAAAATTTATGTACATTCTTTGGATCGAAAATGAGGACAAAACTGGAAGCAGCCGAAATGTGGTTCTACAGAAGGATGCTGCGGATATCGTGGACTGAGCATGCAATCAACGATGAGGTGTTGGAAAGAATGGCAACAAAAAGGAAATTAATACTGAGCATCAGGAAGAGACGACTGAAGTTCCTGGGACACGCAATGAGGAAGGAGAGCTTGGAGAACCTGATACTGACTGGCCAGATAGAAGGAAAGAGAGACAGAGAAAGGCAGCGGATAACATATTTGCAGGGCCTGATCAGGTGGATGACGGAACGGGGATTTCCAGGAGTAACAGGAGCAAACATACCATAACCATGATCGCCTACGTCCTGAAGGGACAGGGCACATAGAAGAAGAAGAAGACATTCTTTAGAATATAAATGGATAGAAACTATCGTCTCCACAAAGTGATGTGTCATGCCATATATTGATTTTAATAGCGAACGAATCTCTTACTTCATGTCCACTTTATAATTTCTTGTTTATCAAATTCTGATCAGGTATAAATCCACCTCTTCTTTCCCACAGTTATAGATATGCTATGACTTGTATCGCTAAATAATTCTCTAAAGAAAAAAAAAAAAAAAAAACTAAAAAACTCACAATTGAGGAAAATTGTATCGTTATAAAGAACCCGCCACGGGTTGATAAACCGTAGAAAACGAATCAAACAATCAATATTGACAATTAATTTAACCAACAAATATCTGGCATAATAATATCAGATTTATTTATAGTATTTACATTCGGAGTATCATCCTTATTTTTGTTTTTGTTATCACAGCGTTTTGGCTATTGAAATTTAAACTGAACACTTTATTTAATATACGGGGTACAGTGTTCTCGTTTCACGGCCCATGTACAGAGATATTTTATCTAATTCTTATTTTTGGTAATCCTCATTTTTACTGCGTCTCAGTACACTCTGCACGAGCAGTACTGTTGTGGGAGCGCTCCTTTTGTATAGAAGAATGGACGCCTGATGTGTACATATAATCCGGCCCTAGAAAGAACGTGGATAGTTGTAAAGGAGTTGTAAAGCAGTTGCTTAGTTGGTCAGTAAGTTGGTGCAGATTTAGTTGGAGTTGTTTGGATATAGACTCATTACCCGGACATACTATTTCACTGCAAGGCTGTATATATTGATTTCTACTAATAGTATTCCTGAATTGACTAACTCGTGTTCCAGTTTGTATATTTTGTTCAATATAACTTACATTTTCTATCTCTATATCTGTTTTTGTTATATATTATTTTGTGTGGTTTCTCAACCGGAATCTACAACAAGTATGATAAATAAAAACTAGACGAGATATACTTAGACATAGACAGTGGAACGAGAACAGATTAAAATAAATTAAATAAAGGATCTAGTTTGAAATTTCCATCTAGGTTATTCAGGTCGATATACGCCTGATGAAGGCCGGAGGGGGAAAGGGTCGAAACGTTGTGATAACAACATCAATAATCTAGGCAATTGTCAGAATGTAAATAAGGTAAATAGCATAAGTAATGATAAGTCCCCATTCCAGAAATTTTGAAAAGAAATAATATAAAAAATATCTGTACTTTTTTGAGCTTTGTGGGACATGCCTGCGAAATTATATATATATATATATATATATATATATACTAGCAGTATAGCCCGGCGTTTCTCGGGTGTAATGAAAGCTTTAAAACTAATCCATGGTCCTGGACCTCAGACTCAGCCTATAGAATATTTGTGTGAAGTTTGGTGAAAATCGGATAAAAAATTGTCGATTTGTATAAAGAACAAACAGACAGATAAACACACAAACATCTTGCCTTTATATATATATATATATATATATATATATATATATATATATATATATATATATAATCGATTTTCTGCACTATTGTAAGAACTGCAACATTGAAACTTCTGAATATCGTTTCTTATGTCTTTGTCTGTGTGTATAAAATTTGATTAAAATTGGACCACTCCTTCTATAACCCGATTTTTTCGATTATCGATTTTCGATATTTATCGGGAGTACCTCGACTCAAAACCTAGCTAAGAACACTTACAGGTGCTTATAGTACAACTGTGTAAATTTTCAAGAAAATCGGTTCAGCCGTTTCGAAGTCTATAGGTAACGGACACACACACACACACACACACACACACACACACACACACACACACACACACACACACACACACAGAGTTCCATTTATAAATAAGTTTAGATTAGTCAGAATTAAATTAGACCAGTATCCAGTTGTATTAAAAAGTGCACAACATTATATATTAATATATAAATTAGATCAATATACAGTTGCATCAAAAATTGCTCAACATTATATGTGTCTCTCTCTCTCTCTCTCTCTCTCTCTGTATGTTTGTGTGTGCCCCATGCGACTTACGACCCAGTGACCACGAATTGGTATGTCTGGCTTCGACTGCTTCGTGTCTGGCAACGTGAGTGTTATTTAGCCTGGTGTATGACAATTTCTATCTCAGCCCCCTCCTGGAAGTGTGAGTATCCTCTCGGGCGCCTCAAACTCAGAGTTAGAGTAGCCTGCATACAACACACTTTCTACCGTGCCTGTCTGTCTCTTTTGAAATCTTTCTTAAAAAAAATCCTCAAGATGTCAAGCAAGCACCAACGGCTAAGATATTTTGTATTTGCATGTACCTTGTTTTGCAACTAAAACGTTTTCTTTTTATTTTTTGCACCTATATTTTGTTAGCCTGTTTCTTTATAGTATGTAAACAACTGTACTGTAGTAGTTTGATTTAAACCTGAAGACCGTAAAAACAATAAACAAAACAATGTGTAAAGAAATGATACAAATAGTATCAAATGTAAAGATTATTTAAAAAAGATGTAATAATAAATACCAAGAGAAAGACTGAACAATTATTACAGGCTGACTTACAACCAGATTGATTTATGGCCTGCCGGTCGTAAGTCGACGACGACCTGTAACGCACATACGCGCGAACATATTCCCTATAAAAAAAAGAAAGAAATTGCACCGATAAAAGTGCATGTAAAAAGTAAAAAAAAAACAAAAAAAAAACACGAGCAGTATAAATAGTCAGTTGCTGATACTTCCTGAAGAGTAGACGGAGTGATTCTCGGAGGGTCCGTCTACTAAACTGTAGAGTCGGGATACTGAAGATAACATCAATCAGCTAAATGACAAAAATTTTACTTGCATTACATATATATTATGCAAGTAAAACATTTGTCATTTAGCTATATATATATATATATATATATATATATATATATATATATATATCAGATACATATTATTATTTATATATATTGTTTACTTATTGTTTACTTATATATATATATATCAGATACATATTATTGTTTACTTAACAAGAGCAAGTCCACAATACTCCCGCTAATCAACAAATTTGAGGTCCTCACCTCCCCAGCAGATAAGGCTGAATGTTTTGCCCGCAGATTCTCGAACAATTCGAGTCTGGACTCGTCTGGAGTTTTTACACCCGACTTCTCACCTAGAACCGAGGCACAACTGAATGATGTCCACATTACACCTTCGCTTGTCTCTAAGATTATCTTAAAACTTGACCCTCACAAAGCGAGCGGTGGTGACGGAATCCCAACCATAGTCTTAAAGAAATGTGCCCCTGAACTCTCCTCTATCCTTTCTAAGCTCTACAACCTCTGCCTATCTGCTTCCTGCTTTCCTGCCTGTTGGAAATCTTCCTCTATAGTTCCTATATTTAAAAACACTGGAGAACCCTCTGACCCTGCAAATTACCGCCCTATCAGCCTTCTTCCGATCTTTGGCAAAGTGTTCGAAGCCATTATCAACGCCGAGGTGGTTCAGCATCTCACAGCACACAGGCTCCTCTCGGACAAGCAATATGGTTTCCGATTCACCAGGTCTACTGCTGATATGCTAACGACCATCACCGAGTACATATACCAGGCACTCGACAGGAATGGCGAAGCTCGAACCGTTGCATTGGATATATCTAAGGCGTTCGACAGAGTTTGGCATGCTGGTCTTCTATGTAAACTGCGGAGCTATAGTATAACTGGACATTTGTTTGAACTAATCCAGTCATTCCTCTCTAACCGCACAATGAAAGTGGTATTAAACGGACATGCCTCTCAGAACTACCATACAAACGCAGGTGTCCCCCAAGGCTCCATCTTAGGTCCTACACTCTTCCTGATATATATTAATGATCTCCCTGATTCCATAAGAACCCCAATAGGTTTGTACGCCGATGACACCACAGTTTACTCTCGCCTCCAACAAAAATCTGGTGTAGGCGTCAAAGCTAAACTTGCAGCCGAGATTGAAAAAGACCTCCAATCCATATTGGACTGGGGTAAGAAATGGCTAGTAAATTTTAATGCTTCTAAAACGAAGCTACTGTCAATTAACCATCATCGACAATCTCACCTACCTCCCATTAGCATGGACCAGGCTTGCCTCCCAGAGAGTAAAACACTACGCCTCCTTGGTCTCACACTTTCAGCGGACCTCAAATGGAATGACTATATCGAATCCATTGCTAAATCCGCTGCTATGAAAGTCGGTTCTCTGTGTAGGGCCCGGAAGTTTTTTCCGTCTAAATCTATCCTGCACATTTACAAATCTACCATCCGCCCGTGCATTGAATACTGCTGCCATATCTGGTCGGGTGCCCCTGCTGTTCTCCTCGGGCTTCTCGATAAGGTTCAGAGGAGGGTCTGTAATGTGATAGATACCGACTTGGCAGACCGCCTGCAGTCTCTCTCCCACCGGCGAGACGTGGCTTCGCTGTGCCTCTTCTATAAATACTTTCACGGCTTCTGCTCCGATGAACTTAGATCACTGGTGCCCCCTAAATACGAATTTGCACGAGATACTAGATTAGCAACTAGATCCCACCCTTTTACAGTGAAATCGATAAAATGCAGCCGTAACTTCTACTCCAACAGTTTCTTTCCTCGCACTTCCCGACTGTGGAATTCTCTTCCAAAAGATTGCTTCCCCGACGGCTACAATCTCCAGGAGTTTAAATGTAAGGTCAATAGACACCTCCTAACACACTAACCTGCTCCCATTCTATCAAACACTCTTCCCATCTGCCCGACACTCATCCTCGCTATCCTTACTCATCTATCACCTTTCTCCTGACATTCCCTATGTCTATCCACTCCTTCTCTTTACCTTCCCCTATGTAGCCCCATGCGCAATAGTGGCAGTGGAATGCCTTGCCTGGGGTGAGATGATTAAAAAAAAAAAAAAAACATATTATGAACCGACCGTTTCTAGATTAGAATTTTGTTTTTGGTACTAGCGTTATTTAAGTTAGGTATAAATTATAAATTTGGGATGTCAATTTTTTCATTTATTAAATGCATAATTTAATTTGATTTGTACTGAAACCTTAAAATGAAAGATTAAAGTAAAATGGAGTTTAAAAAATAAACAAATATTAAATATTTTGGGGTCCATTTAACGTATGTTATAAGGGGTAACTTTTGTTTTATATATTTTATTGTTATTTAATTATTTGGAGAAAAAGCTAAATGGATATATATACATATGTGTGTATGCATATTCATATATATATATAAACGAAAATGAAAAAAGATAATAAAAATAAAATAGATAAATAGATAACTGAAAAAGTAAAACGATGGGTCAGGTTAGTCAGGTTCTGACTAAGCAGATATTTATTTCTATGTTTGTATGTGATTATAAATTCACTTTTGTTCAATAAATTAGTATTATTCAGGTGTTTTAAGATGACAGTTTTTTTAAAGGTATAAATTACATATATCCTATTCCATTGTAAGATTTGTTATTCACGATCATGTTCCGAGTAATAATTCCGAGTAATAATATTTGGAGAAAACAACGCTATTCTTGTATTTATTATTATTTAAAGTCAATTTATGGTTATAAAATCGATTTTTTCATTTGTTCTCATTTGAACCAAAATAATATTTAACATTTGAAATATATACACTTTCCTGTTAATTTAATTAAAATTTAAGCTATAATTTGAATTAAAAGTGAAAGCAATTTATGAAAAAAATATATAGAAAATATATAGGGAATGTTTTAATTGGTAGGTTATCTGCACTAGATAGCGTTCAGGTTCTAACAACATGTCACCTTTCTCGGCAGATCTTCTGTTATCACCATCATCATCATAAATCATCAATCCCCAGACTGCTTCAATCGTCGGGGATACTTAAGAGCAGAAGAAACAAACAACGGCCTCCAGGATATGATTTGTTGGTGGTAACTCTCTGGAGGTTCGGCATAGTCATGTCCGACTATTTGCTGATGATATCTGACCAGTTCTTGCGTTGCTGTCACGGCTTGTGTCAGCCTTCAACAGTGCTTTGCATGATGGTCTTGCAGAGACTCTGATGCCGTGTAAGGTGGCCAAACTATGTCATGTTCCGACGCTTAATATTAACGAAGAGAGATTCTTGTCACCTCATGAAACTTTCAACCTTGCTCCATGCTTAATCATTGGTTTTGGGATTCCAAGAAGATGCATTTATTCTAGAGCACAGGGATCTTTTTTCCTGTCTTAACCAGAAGTGTTCAAGTCTTTCATTTTTTTAATCATTTCACCCCAAGCAAGGCATTCCATTGCCACTGTTGTGCATGGGGTTACATAGGGGAAAGTGATGAGAAAGAGTGGTTAGTTATAGAAAATGCCGGGATGAGGGTGATAGACGGATGTGGATACCGAGGATGGAGGTGGGGTAGATGGGAAGAGAGTTTGAGAGAATGGATGCGAGTTAGTGTGATAAGAGGTGTCTATTGACCTTACATTTTAATTCCTGGAGATTGTAGCTGTCGGGTAAGTAAGTATATGGAAGGGAATTCCACAGACGGGAAGTGCGAGAAAAGAAGCTGTTAGAGTAGAAATTGCGGTTACATTACATCCTTAAGGAGGATGGATACGACCAGCAATTTCTAGAATTGAATAATATCATATGGAGGCTGATGTTGCTCTTCCATATCTTTTCCAATCTAACCATCGCTGTTGTGGCGATCCATGTGAAGATTTTTGTGGTATAGGTGACATCTTTTCACAGGGTTGTTCCCAAGTATTTAAAGCTGGACACTTCAACCAGTGATTCGTCGTTTATGGTGACGCCAACACTGATGTTACTGGCTTATTAAACTACTAGCATCATAGTCCGGCGTTGCCCGTGCAACTCAGATCATTTTAGTTAAATATTTCTTTTGTTTCGAAATTACAGGGAAAAATATTCAGATTTTTTTTTGTTGACCAAATGAATTTTTAAAACGTTGGAATAAAAATTAAATATAAAGGCTCATTTATTTTTTTTTTTAATAAAAAACTATTTTAGTCGCGTTTGACACGTGTGATTTGATTTCTGTGACGTAATTTAGCAACCATCTTAGATTTTAGATGTTTTACGGAAATAAAACGTCGGAATAAAAATTAAATATAAAGGCACACATTTTTTAAAAATAAAAAACATTTTAGTCGCGTTTGACACGTGTGATTTAGATCTTGGTTAGTTCCAGTGACTTGACCCAAAAAGTTTTGAGTTCAATACCAGGTTACAGAAGTGGTGAAAAAGTAACTTAGAGGGTTGGAGGGAGATAATTCATGACTACCAAAGAGGCTTTGCACAAAGGAGTGAGAATGATATACCCCAGTGATCATAATAAAGGGTTCGGTTTGAAATTCCTAGCACCTGAAGAAGGCCGGAGAGTACAACGGCCGAAACGTCGTACAAATCCAACAAATAGTCCGAATAATGTAAATAGTGTAAATAATTGCAATACGTTATCTCAGAAATATAAACAGACCGTGAAGAATGCGTTCCGTATGGAGATCTGGTCAGAGACATGCAGAGTCAGCCCTGTTCATTTGTGCATACATTAAGTCCATAAAAGAAAACACTTGTTCGCATAAAAGAAAAGTATTATTACTTTGTCATTGTTTAACAAAATAGATATTAAAGACAGACTACTACTACTACTACTACTACTACTACACACACACACATATTAAAGAAATATAAGTGTGTAGCTTGATGTTACACTTTATGAAATGGTATTAAAAAGCGAAGCAACCGGTTTCGCTCCTGCTCGTCAAGCCTCTACGGGAGATTTAAATTGGAATTAAAATAAAGTGTGTCATGGAAAATGAGGGGAAAGAAAAAAACTTGTGAATGCAAGGAGCTAGAGGCTAATAATATTGAATCCCAACAACTCACGCTGTTTGCACAGTGAAGGTTTGCGAGACCTGATATATAAAGCCTCCAGTACCTCAAGATTGAATAATGAGTGAGATTGGGACACAACAGTGAACCAATCTTCACTAAAATTAGCTGCATACTTTTTATTCATTAGAAGGTGCTCACAAATGGCGGGACCGTAAGTATTTGGAACGAGTCCATTTCGAGGCAAGGTGTGGTTTCTTATTTTAGTGGGGACATGTCGATATATATATATATATATATATATATATATATATATATCAGGAAAAGACAGCTGAGGTTTTTGGGACACGTAATGAGGAAGGACGGCTTGGATAATTCAATATTCACTGGACGGATTTAGAGACAGAGAGACAGTGGAAATCAGTGTGAGACATACTTGATGAGCTTGAACAAGTCGATAGCGGAGCCGGGTTCGGGAGAGATATCAAGAACGATAAAGGAGAGCGCATGTGGAAGTCCATGATCGCCTACGCTTTAAATGAACCCGGCACATAATGGTTATATATATATATATATATATATATATATATATATATATATATATATATATATATGAGAAAATGAGACAAAGTGAAAAACCTTTTATTGACAACGCATTTTTTCTTCGTTAGATAGTTAGGTAGGCGTTTTCAGGTCAGAATGAAAGATAAATATATATATATTTTATATGTATATTTTATTAAAACCGTTGATGTCTTTTTGCTAACAAATCTCAATGAGACTAGAACTCATGGGGGTTGACGTAAAATTTTTTTGTTTTTTACATTCCAAATAAATGAATCCTGAGCGAACGTTGTTTTTTTAAAGGGAGGTTATGAATACAAATTGTATCCTTCTTGTGTGATAAAGTTCGTAGCTCGTGATAAATTGGAAAGCACACACACACACACACACACACACACACACACACACACACACACACACACACACAGAGAAAGACAAAGAGAGAGAAAGAAAGAGAGAGAGAGAGAGTGAGAGAGAAAGACAACGAGAGAGAGAGAGAGTGAGAGAAAGACAACAAGAGAGAGAGAGAGAGAGAGAGAGAGAGAAAGAGAGAGAGAGTGACTTCTTTTATAGCATGTCCTGATTAGATCTTCGGTGGTTAAACGAGTTGAACGACTGTACCGTTTTCTGGCGAAAGGGCAGAGAGAACTGACCACAAATCCTCTTTCCTGGGTTTTTACTGAACACTTTAAGTGGTCGATGAGTGTGCCGTAGAACTGTTCTTCGCTTTGATACAGGGTCATTGTGTATGTCTGTTTATTTGATTTCAGAAACGAAGTTATCTGATTAAACTGTCCGCAAGAATATTGATGTGGTATTAAGTGGGATGATAGTTAGGTGGTACTTTTCAGGGAACTTCGTGAATTTACGCGTGGTATTAAACTGGCATCCACTCTTTTACCGTTAAATAAGTTAAATGTCGTCGTTTCTTCTGCTCGAACAGTTTCTTTTCTCGCACGCCCTGCTTGTAGAACTCCATACTGTCTACTTGCTTTTCCGATAACTACAATCTCTAAAAGTTTTAATGTAATGTCAATTACAATCGTCTATCTCCGATTCATCTTTAGTCCTTTCTTCTAATTTTTCCTCTCAATGTAACCCCCTGCACACTAGTACCAATCCAGGCTTGCTTGGGGTGAATTGATTAAAAAAATCTTTATTTTATTTATTAAACTTTGCCTACTACTAGAAAGTTATTCATGAATAATTCTAGTAACCATTAATTCTATTAACTACAGGGTCAGTCAGTTAGTTAAGTGCCATACGTGAAACACGCTTGGGCGATCATGTCTTTTTCGAGACATGACTGACTGGGCAGAAGATTATTCCGCAGTAGGTTGTCATTGCTTTCTGCGGTAGACTGGTTGCCGACCAAGGCTATAGAACCCAATCTGTCCTGCTATTTAACCCATAACTGAAGGGAAGAGACGGATTAATACCTTTCCCAAGGGTATTTGTGCGTAATTGAATGCAATGGATTCAACTGGAATTCGAACTCGGCTCCCCGGTTTCTCGTTCCGAGTCGATATCCACTGTACCACAACGCACATCCTAACTACAGGGTACACAATAGAAAAAATGGCGAATTCAGAAAAAACGTGAGACAACTGTTGACAAAAGGTGACGATTGATGTGACTGAAAATTCATGAAGAATTTCTTCACCTTTCGTCAATCCCCACGTCGGAAGTTCTCTAAAAAGTACCATAACTTGACGCTCAAAATCAATGTGTTATTTAGCCATACGTGAAGGGCAGAATGAAAGACGAAAATTGTCTACAAATAACCTTTAAATGACGAGTCACAAGATCGAGCAGTAATTAATCAATCTCAAAAGAAGCAATCAGAGTTAAGTAATTATGCGTGAGTTGAATTATTATTCAAGGTCATGAACATTCAAGAAATTTATTCAAGGTCAAGGATTCCTGCAAAATAAAATAATGATAATAAAATAGACACTTTTTTTCTTGGGTCAGTCAGTTAGTCAGTTAAATGCCATACGTGATACACGCTTGGGCGATCATGTCTCGAAAGAGACATGACTGACTGGGCAGAAGATTATCCCGCAGTTGGTTGCCATTGCTTTCTGCGGTAGACTGGTTACCGACCAAGGCTATAGAACCCAATCTGTCCTGATATTTAACCCATAACTGGAAGGAAGAGACTGATTAATACCTTTCCCAAGGGTATTTGCGCTTAAGTGAATACAATGGATTCAACTGGAATTCGAACTCGGCTCCCCGGTTTCTCGTTCCGAGCCGATATACTCTGTAGAAATTCTAGTAATTCACATGCAACACTTGAGCGTATGTTGGCAGAACAAAGAAGAAACGGCGGAGTTTTAGGAAATAAATAATTGTATTAACGAAAAAAATAAAAAATGATATGAATAACTCCCGTCGAAAGGAAGAAACAAGTAGAGTCATAAAAAGTCCGCAGAGGTGTACGATCGAAAAGTGAGAGTGATATGTGAATTACAGTAGCGACAGCCTTTAGCGGGTGTCATTGGAGATCGGAGGTTGCTATCGGCGAGTGTTGTGAATCGTTTGTTGACCGACTACCGAAAAAAGTATCTTTGATGGGTTTTTATATCCTTTTCTTAGGCCCAGATCGGCTCCAATTTTTCTTTGTTTCTTTAGGCGGGTATGGATGTTATTGGTAAAAATTCTGGATTGTATTTTTCTTTATGTAAGTGAAGCCGAAGCTATGCGCTATGCAATTAACGAAATTATTAGTTCAGCCTTAGGTTTTGGAGTGTTCACATCCGGCCAGTGTTGGAAATTTGTATAACAAGAATCAGAAGAAGGTATAGTTTTAGAAAGATTTTGACATTTGTTTCTTAACTACTGCATCACCTTGAAAAGTTATAGACATTTATTGAACTTCTCTTAGACGGGTACAAGTTGATTGAGAGAAGAACGAACCCACTTCGTAGCTATAATGGGTACTCGGTTAGCTGGCTAACCATTCGATCCAAGCATGACGTTCAGTAGATTTAAAGACAGCTGGCTATTGTTAGATTGATTGTTTTCGAAAGACAAAAGACATTATTTTAATTATTCGAATTGTTCGATTAATTTTTTCATTAATTGTTATCTTTTTATTGTCAGTTAGCAGTTAAATAGCCCTTTTTTCTGAATCATTTTACGCTTTCAAAAACATGCTCGCTGTAAATTCTATTTGCGTACGTGCGTTAAAAGGGATTCGTTAATCCCATTCTCCCCCTATCTCTTTACCTCTCTTCATACAAGCATTGTGTTGTGAGTGCGGGTGTGTGACACACCGTTATTATCAAGTTCATTGGTTTCGAAACTTATTTAAATTCTGTAGAATCATTTTGGGAACAATTGTTCAGGTTTTCTGCTGCGTCGTTCGCCTTGACAATCAGAACTTACGTAATTCTATTTCTTTTAAATTTTAACAACGCCATCTTTTTGCTGCTTACCTCCTCGAATGTCGACAGTGTAAATGAAAGCAAATATGATTGATGCAGAATGTAAACGCAATTCACGAGGAAAACACGTATTCAAAGCAATTAAAATCTTTTGTAAGAATTTACCCGCCCTCATAATGAAAGAATGCATCTCATATAGAAAAAAAAAAAAAATTAAATAAAATAAATCGGTGGATTTGCGTTGTGACCAAATAAAAAGTAGTCAATGTTGATAATGAACAGAAAAAGTAAAGGCAGTTCCACAAGATAAAGACATTTTATTGTATTTTTTCTGAGATATGGATTGATCCTGTCATATATTGATTTCTTTTTTTTTAATTATTTCACCCCAAGCAAAGCGATAATGCAATTAGGATGCATGGGGTTACTGGGAGTAAAAAAAGTGTTATAATTTGCTACTAGCGGTTATAATACTACGAGTGTACCCTTGCCGTAAAAAATGACGGCAAGATATTTCAGAGTATTATTAGCTGTTTCCCCACAGGTTATCCATCCCAGAACGTGGCAGGAATATATATATATATATATATATATATATATATATATATATACACACAACGGGGACTCAGCTCTGATGAGTGAAAACATCATAACAGTGTTCTCACGAAACTTCGAAGTCGGCATGAACCTGTTCAGTTAAGGTGACAAATTATTTTGCATTAAAACAAATATATATATATATATATATGTGTGTGTGTGTGTGAGTGTGTGTGTGTGTGTGTGCTGTGATGCAGCGAATGTGCGTTGTAGTGCAGTGGATATCGGCTCGGAACGAGAGATAGGAGAACGAGTTCGAATTCTTGTTGAATTAGTTGCATGCACTGAAGGAAACGTATTAATCCGTCTCTTCCCTTCCACAGTTATGAGTTAGATAGCAGGACAGATTGGGCTCGAATAGCCTTGGTTGGCAACCAGTCTACCACAGAAAGTAATGCCATTCTACTGCGGGAAAAGTTTCTGACCAATCAGTTATGTCTCTTTCAATATATGATCGCCCAAGCGTGTATCAAGTATGACACTTAACTGATATATATATATATATATATATATATATATATTCGTCTAAAATCTTTTGTACTATAAAGACGGAAGCTGATGATGGTTCGCCTGAAATAGGCCTATACTTCCGGTTTACCATGAAATAACTTGTCTGCCTTAATTTTTCTTATATATATATATATATATATATATATCTTGCGTATCGTGCGAACCCAGATTTTTCACCCATAAAAAATTATTTTATCATGTATCTTGTGTATCATGTGAGTTCCTGAGTTTTTGAGAGACTGTGGGAATCTTTCTACTCGAGTTTTTATAAGACGTCAAAATTCGGAGTGTCGGGATTCGGCTCAATAGATTAAAATATCGTTGTTGCGGGACTGCTAGTATATCGGCCGTTTAACTAGTAAAATAAACCCATGACATTTATTGAAATAATAAAATTCTGTTTGAAAAGACAACCTAATTATTAACAAACAACATCAATTTTATATACAACAAGAATGCAATAATTTGATTTAAATGTATTGAATGAGTAATAATGTCTCTTTTTCGGTCATTAGTAAAGTTTTTGGATAGAATATAAACTATATTGCGTACGTATGTGAGAACAGTAACATGTGGCTAAATGTGTGTTTATGTGAAAGAGTTAATATATGTAGTCTGAGTCGGTCTCTTTGTAGTTTGGTCAGGACTGAGTTGAACGTTGCTTTTGAATGTAGACGTGAATGCGGTCTTGAATATCAGCAGCTAGAGTGACTTAAACCTTGGCAGTCTCTGTGTATCTTGCTTTTTGGCGTGGAATTCGTGATTTTGATACCTTTTTTTTCTGAGAAAACGGCTGCAGAATTATACTATTTTATCTATTTTTAAATAACCCTAAAATACTAGGTGGTGTGTCTACTACTACGTCCATTCTATATTTTGGTGGTATCTATCTAAATTATGATGAATAATAAAACGTCCATTCTGATTTGTATTCTATCGTTTTGTATTGTCCAGTTTTATTGTCCAGTTTAATTTAAGATGTAAGCACTTTATTGCGTGTTATTTGTTTATTAAAAAATTTAGGTGTAATTTCATGTTTATGTAGCTATTGTATTAGATATTTTATTGAGCACAACAAGACTAAATTACAGTAGGCTGACCTCTTCTCCATCTCTTTATGTAATCTTCGAGTTAAATAAATAAAAAGTTTAAAGAGAATGATAACATTTCGTTAGTAACGTTATACTCGTTGTGTAAATGCAAATATATAGTGTTAAATTATGATAAGGCTTAGTGCCAGTATTGGTGTTTTTACAGTGGTTTACTGATAGAAAGTCATTTTAGGCAAGCCGATTTTTGTCATAAAGTGCTCGATATCAAGATAAAGAGAGAGCGTTAATCTGGATAACTTAACTGAGCAGAGTTATGCCGACTTCGAAGTTTCGTGAAGGCACCATTGTAATGTCCTCACTCTGCAGGAATTTTTGTTTCTTCCGCGAAGTTGATCCGATTGGATTCCGATGACTGGCCATTAACAATCTTCAAGGACTTACCTGTTAGAAAATACTTGACAGAAACAAAACTATCTATAAAAATTCACGATTGCCTACGTTCTAAAGGGATATGGAGTGTAAAAAAATAAAACTCATTAATACTAATTACCACTTACACTCGTGCAATGCACGCCATCGCGTATCGTGTGGCCCCAAAATTTTCACCTATAAAAATATTTGATCATGTCTCTCATGTTTTTTGAGAGTTCCGTTTTTGAGAGACCAAATTACAATAAACAAATCTCTTCTCCAACTCTACATCCCATCTTCTAGTTAAATAAGTTAAAAAGTTAAAGAGAATGAAAATGTTATCATTGGTAACGCTCTACCCTTTGCGTAAACGCGTACAGCCAGAAAAAACCGGACGAGGAACTCATAATAAAAAATTATAATAAATGTTTATTTAACTTTGTATGCTAAAATAAAAATAGAAGTTCAATTAATAATTGTTTATTTTAGTAAATAAAAAGAGAAAAATCCTTCGGTAGTTTGTCTTCTTCTATTTCATGTGTCGTGTCTATTCAGGATGTAGGCGATCATTTGGCCCTGTCCTTTGTCGCTCTTAATATTTTTCCTCTTGGTATATCTCCAAAACCTTGCTCCGCCATTCATTTACTCAAGCTTATCAAATATGTCTCGTGCTGCTTTTCCCTATTCTCTTTCCTATCAGTCAGTCAGTTAAGTACCATACGTGAAACACGCTTGGGCGATCATGTCTCGAAAGAGACATGACTGACTGGGCAGAATATTATTCCGCAGTAGGTTGCAATTACTTTCTGCGGTAGACTGGTTGCCAGAAACCAAACTGTCCTGTTATTTAACCCATAACTGGAAAGAAGCGACGGATTAATACCTTTCCCAAGGGTATTTGTGCGTAAGTGAATGCAATGAATTCAACTGGAATTCGAACTCGGCTCCATGAATTTTCGTTCCGAGCCGATATCCACTGGACCACAACGCACGGTACTGTGAGTATTAGATCCTCCAGGTCTTTTTTCTTTATTACGTGTCCCAGAAACTTAGCTGTCTCTAACTGATGTTGAGTATGATTTTTTTCTCGTTTGCATTCTCTTCAATACCTCGTTGCTCACGTTCTCGGTTCATCCTTCTGTAGAATAGCATTTTTGCTGCCTCGAGCCTCTCCTTCATTCTTGAAGAGATTGTTGAACATTTGCTGCCATACAGAAGGACAGATATCACATAGCAGTCTAGCACTCTTTTCTTTGTTTCGTGTTTATCAGTACTCTGGTTAGCTTTATAAATGCATCCTTGGCCATACCAATGCTTTTTCAGATCTCAGTGTCGCACTTTCCATCCTCTGTCAGAACACTTCCCAGGCATTTAAATTTCTGCACCTATTTGACTTTACTATCTCCGACTTGTAATTGGCATTTTGGGGTTTTCTATTTTGCTGATGACCATACATTCAGTTTTCTTGAAGTTTATGCTCAGTCCTTTCTTCTCGCGTCAATCAGCCAATTTGGAAATTCTAGATGGTCAGTCTAGAACAGCCAGGGCACCGCGATGTAGTGTATCGCTAAAACTTATTACAACTAAATAGCGAGTTCGATCTTCACTGAGTACCCTCATACTTTCAGCCTTGTGACACATTTAAGCGACGCTTAGGAAATCAACCATCTTGTCTTCTTCTTAGGGGAACCTCGATGTGGTGCAATGGTTAGCAAGCTTGAATCATTTCAATTGAGTAATGAGTTCGATCCTCATTGGGTGCCCCATACTTTCGGCATTGTGCCACTTCTAATCAAATCACCAGTCTGGAATAACTAAACATCTTGTAAACAATGCAAATGGCGTATGATCGAGATGTTTGTATTTTATAATACAATTATAGGTACCTCCACTCATTTTCGATAACTAACTTTTAAATTGAATTTTTAAAAATAAAAAAAAAGTTTTATTGAGATTTTTATTTTAGTTTTCATTGAAAGCTAAATATTTATATTTACTATTTCCAGGAAGCAAAATACTCTGGTGTATTTCAAACGGAAGTTATATTGATTGGAATCTAAAATATTTAACTTTTTTAAAAAAAACTTTTAAATTTTTCTGTCGTTTTTGAGCGATCGACACATTTCTAAATAAAAGTTAATTCTCGGTTTTAAAAATCTTGAAAAAATAACATATACATCTGTCACACGTTATGTTTGAAAAATTAGCAAATCTAATGTTAAATTAATCTCATTTACACAACGAAAATCAAAACAAGATTTATTACCAAAATTTCGAACGTGTTAGAATGAATTAAAAAGTAAAAAAAATAAATAAAAATACTTTGATCTATCCTCTTAATAATAACATAGATATTTAGCCAATAAAACTGTGTTTTTATCAAGTTTGGGGCTTGTTTTCTTCATACTATGCTGTTTTTCAGCGAATTCGTAAAGGTACCTGTGTGGCGTATAGGAAATAAGAATAATCTTCCTTTTTTTTCACGATTTGCGAAATCGCAATGTCATTGGATAAAAAAATACTACTTAGCTATCATAAGACAATTTACTAATCGCAGGTGGCGACAATTTATTTATCGCTTTATTTTTACTAGATAAATTTTGTGCACTTTTTTAAAACCAGGCTCCAGCCAGCTTTCTTAATTTTTCTAAAACTCTAAATCTGATTGGCTAATTCACTTCACAAAAATATTTCTCCACGAGATGCAATTTTCCCACCGAAGCGATCCGAGCAACTCTGAAAAGCATTGAGAAAAAAACCACCTATGATTTCAGTTCGGCCTAATAGCAGACGACCGTGTACATACGCTATGTAATGTAACAACAATCGCCCACTTCTTTCGCCATGTGGCGCTAACTTGAATGCTGCTATTAGAATCCATTTCACCCAGTTTAATAATCAGAAGAAATTCTTTGTTTTGTTTCGCAATGAATAACACATGTTACCTCTTTTTTCACCTGCATATGTGCTATGTTTCTATTTTATAATACGATACTAATATGTGAACATTACAGGCATTATTATTGAATACAGTTAAGTGAAACATCAGTATTAACAAAATAATGTTTTTTAAATACAGCTGTACTTTTTTGACTAGAATAAAAGGATATAGAGTTTTGGTCAAAGACGTAGGGCCAGCAGTATATACACTCATTTTATATCTCGTGTATGATGCAACCCCCTTAAAATTAGCTTCAAAATTACTTCTTCAAAAGTGACATGATACGCTAGTATATACGGTTGCGTATATATATATATATATATATATATATATATATATATATATATGTGGTGAAGACACCACTCATGGTAGAAACCAAGGTAGCGAAATAACTCGTTTAAAAATTATATATATATATATATATATATATATATATATATATATATATATATATATGAGTTGAATATATCGATCAGAATCCGACAAGATGATAAAATAAAACAAGGACAAATTGGAAACGTATCTTAATTTAACATGCTTCATTTTTCTAAAGCTTCTTCAGAAATCGAAAGAAAAATGAAAAAAAAAAAATATAAAGGCTGAAATAAAATAAAATATAAAACAATAAGAAATGGAATACTGGTATGTTAGGATTTGGGGTTAGTTCCTATTTGTCATATATGTGCCACGTGTATTAAAGCAATAGATAATTTAAAAAAAATATTTATATACACATACACGCACAAAGGAAAGTCAAGCTAACAGCAATAAAAAAAAGAACATATACTATTTTATTTGAACTTAATATAAAAATTAGCGGAAACCACAAAATTGACAGACATTTGCTGGTATCTCTTGACGAGTAAACCGAACAATTACACAAATGTTAGTCGAGGTGCTGATTATAATATCAATCAGCAAAGGGACACATTTTATATTTGTATTAATGCAATCTATCTATCTATCTATCTATCTATCTATCTATCTATCTATCTATCTATCATCTTTGCTGCCATCACGACGTTAGGGCCGTTGTACGCTCCGGCCTTCTTCAGGTCATAGGAATTTCGAACTGAAACCTTTATTACGATCACCGGGGCATATCATTTTCATTCCATGTGCGATGCCATTTAGGTAGATCATACATGTGAGGCAGCTTGCTGTAGCGTTTAGACAACTGCCTGTATGTCTTAGGGTGGAAGTGATCCTTGTTCTTGATTAGGATCTACGACAGCTGTCGTTCTGTTTTCAACGTGGGGTCTTTCTTTACCTTGCTATAGCCACCACTTCTAATGAGGCATCTAGTTTATCGGTATATTCTGTTTTATCCATCAATACAGCTGCATTGCCTTTGTCAACTGGTAGTATGATGATGTTCTCATTTCTCTGTAGGGTCCTGATTGCCAGCCTCTCCTCTTCCGTGATGTTTAGTTTGGGTGGCTTGGTTTTCTCCAATGTCTGTCTCACTTTCCATCTTAGTTCATCCGCCTGAGCCTGAGGGATATTCAAGGCGGTTTCCTCGATACAATGATGTCTAAGTATGGTATCCGCCTGATGGTTGTTGCGAAATTGAGACCCTTGTTCAGCACTGAGTCTTCAGAAGGAATTAGTTGATGTTGACAACTGCCTTCATAGGGAGGTGATGAAATTTCTTATAAGTTTCTTATTATGCTCCAAAACGGTGGGGGTGTTTGCAGATTGTACCAAGTAGAGAAGTTAGCCATAGTATAACGAACGAGAAAGGTTGCTAAATGAAATGTCCGAAGTAATGTCCCGATGCAAACACTTCAGAAAATATATTTTAGGATCGTACAAACCCAGATTAAAATATTCACAATTCTTGACCAACTCCTCCCTTATTTTAAACTTTCAGTTATGCGTTTTGAAAGTTCCTGTTATGCGTTCGAAAAAACGTTGGAAAATCAGTTAATATAAAACGCCTGAAGATACCGAAAGGTTGAAACTCAGGTCGCGTAATCGGCTGAATTCCGAATTGATATATATATATAGTGTTGAGTTGCGATGATGCTTAGTACCAAGATTGCTGTCTTTTTCATTGGTTTACTGGTAGGAAGGTATATTGTCAGGCAAATCTTTTTGTCGTAAGGTGCTCGATATCGAGATATAGAACGTTAGTAGGATTAAGGTGGAGAAATTTGTTATTTAACTCAGCAAAGTTATATATATATAAAATTAATAGATTAATTTTATATTACTTCGAATTTTATTAGCGTGGACGCATTTCGTATTTGAAATAGACGCCTTTATTTTACGGCTATCGGCCTGCATATTCGAGGAATCTTACTAAAAAAAAGGGTTCTGCCTATACCGTTTACTGCTGAAAACCTTCAATCTGCCCTGCGTTCTTTCATTCATATATATATATATATATATATATATATATATATATATATATATATATATATGGAGAAAAATGTAGGACAAAGTAGAAAAACTTCATTGGACAAAATGTGTTATGTTGGTGCAACTAAACATGCTCACGTTCGGAAAATGCTGGGATTGCCAACATAACAAATTTAACCCGATGAAGTCCTAAAAGAAGAAACGAGTCACAAGAAAACTTTTTCCACTTTGTCATACAGTGTTACCCAATATTGCTTTTGATATATAAAAATATATATTGTTAACTCATATTATATATATATATATATATATATATATATATATATATATATATATATATATTACTTATACATGTTACAATGGGCAAATAGTCGCCATTATATATTTTTTTTATTTTCTGCATGCGTGGTGTTTGTTTTAGATTTTGTCGGCTGCAAATAAAAGTAAGGACAGTTGGGTACCGTCTGTGAGAAAAAAAGAGCACCATGGTGCCATTCACTCTGACAGAAATTTGGAATGGGCATACCGTACTGCTTGGTATTCACTCCGGAAACTCCAATACAAGCATTTCAAAGTTTTTGGGGCGTCAATGTGAGGACCGGCCCGAGTATTCGGAAAAAATTGAATCCTAAATCCAGTCAAAATCTGGGTGTTTGGAGTGATCACTCGTGATAGTGACGTTTTGCCTCCATTTATCTTCCCAGAGAGCCTTAGTTTCAACACGGAGGCCTACATCAAGTGCCATAGGGAGGTAGTGTTGTACTGAGTCAAGAGTGTTGCTGTTGGAAAACCCTCTCTGGCAACAGGATTATTTTGTGTGGGGTTCAATTGAACGAGAGACCAAAAAAAAAAAACTCTTTGTCGCACTAAAGATGAGCTGAAGGCAAGGATTATGGCAGCATTCAGTAACTTAAGCAAAGAGACCGTCTAGAAGAGTTACGGGTGATTACGAAGTCTTATGGAGACCGTGGATGAAGACAACGGCGATTTTATTGAATAACTATACTCTTTAGTATTTCACGGCATATTTATTTAATTTTGGTAAACGTATCTGTTAAAATGAGATCTCAGTGTTATTTTCATTTTTGTGTCATTTAGTCAACAATCCAACCATCGCAAATTGTACACACACGGTTCTCTAAAAGACACAGAACAAAAATACAACAGCAAAAAATAATTTTAGGAAAAGGCGCGCAAGGACCGCATAATTCATATTGTTCAAATGAAGCACCGTTTAAATTTTTAGATTTTCTTTTTTTAAGTTAATGTATCCCCCACCCCCCCCCCCCAAAAAAAATCCCAAAAAATTAACTACCCGCCACTATCATCACACACACACACACACACACACACACACACACAAACACAAAACAAAGCGAAAAATCAAGACTGAAATTTTCAAAAATAGACAATTTCACTTTCTGGGCGTGTATGTATGAGTGGCAAAATGTATATGTGCGTGTAAATCACGCAAGCGCGCGCGTGTTTGTTTCTGTGTGCGAAGTATGCCATTCTCTATGGTCTATACATTTTAAGTTCTTGTATATGTGTTTCTGTGTGTGAAGTATGTCATTCTCTGGAATGTATATATTTTAAGTGTGTGTGTGTGTGTGTGTGTGTGTGTGTGAAGTATGTAATTTCTTGTTTTGTATACATTGTGAGTGCGTGCGTTTGTCTGTGCGTGAAGTGCGCCATTCTCAATGGTCTATACATTTTAAGTGCGTGTGAGTGCTATTCGAAAAGATTTTAACCAAAGCTAGACTACAACTTTAGTTATGTACAATCAACCGCCACAAACCAACTAAAAAAATTACCCTAAAAAAAAAAACAAACAAAAGAAAAAAAGCTTTCATATTTTCAGCAAACTCTAAAATTTCCCAAGAGAAAAGACAGTCACTTAAATGACTTGCAATGGAAATCATGAAGTGATTTTTCAATTTTTTTTAAAAAAAGATTTTTATAAAAATAACTTTCTCAAGTTTTTCTTTTTCTTTCGTTTCGATAAAAAAGGAAAAAACAAAGAACAAAGACAAAGAAAACGTCAATAGTTTGCAAACAATGAACGTACGAAATACTAAACTAATGAATGCATAACCACATTGATTCTTTTAAAGATATCTTCCTGAGTGAAAAAATTGGTTGGATCAATTTGTTCATAGCCTGAGACGAGGTTATCAACTGAATTTTCATCTTAAATCTTCGCTGTATAACCTTCGATCTATGTCAGGTATGCACAATTAAAACACGTAAAGGCCCACATTTCACGCAGAAAATTAGTTGCAGGCCTCAACAGTAAATCTTTTCTGTAAATTACCGAGCGAAATAAGGGTATAAATGCAATAATGCCTTCCAGATGAGGTACGTCTTTATCAAATACAAAGATTTTGCATCGTTTTTCTTCAGGATTAAGCAAGTGTTAGCCGTTTTTTTTAATATTTTCTGTCAATTCTCCCGAAATAGTGGAAACTTACTTATCGCAAATACTAATTCACTCCAAGAAATTACCAATTTTAAATCAAAGTTTGTTTTTTATTAAATTTTTAGCAAGGATTAGGGTTAAGAATTTTTACAATAACAAAAGATTGTTTTCGTCATGTTTGTGGTGCAATGGATATCGAGAGCCGTGTTCGAATTCCAGGTGAATTCGTTGCATTCGCTTAAGCGCAAATACTCCTGAGAAAGGTATTAATCCATCTCTTCTCTCTCCAGCTATGTGTTGAACAGCGAGACAGACCGGGTTCTATAACCTTGGTTGACAGCCCTTCTACCGCAGAAAGAAAGGGCAACCTATTGCGAGAAAATCTCAGTTATCTTCCGGGACACGATCACCCAAGAATGTATCACGTATGACACCTAAGTGACTATAACTATAAATTCTTTTTATTTTGGGGTGAATTAACAGAAATACCCCATTTTATCTATCAAACTATAAAGAATGAAATCCAAACCTTTCTTAGCATTTTTAGATAAGAAATGTTTGGATTTCGTTCGTAATAGTTTTGACACACATTTTTTTTCTTGGAATCCTGGTTAGGCGATGTATATTTTTGCAAAATTCCAACATTTAATATTTTTAAAATATTTATTCTAGTTCAGTTTAGCGTAGTATTAGATTGGTGACAAAGTCTCATCATTTTATAATTGAAATGGCTAACCGCAAATTCTATGCTAACAGTTTCTTCTCACGCAAGTCTCTCTAGTGGAATTCTCTTCCGGCTTCTTGCTGCTCAGCTAACATTAGTCTTCAAAAATTTAAATGTAATGTTAATCGTTATTTTCTGATTTATTTAATTCTTATTCTTATATTTTTCTCTCTTCTTAATAGTGTTCTTTTTCTCTTTCATCTTAGTGGCTTTATTGCCTTGCTTATGGTAAATGGATTAAAGAAAAAAGCACATTAAATTATTGCATGTCCAACTCTAATGCTAACGCCAGTTGCACTTGTGTGCATTTAAAGTAATAGAACAAAACTTGTGAGTGCATGCCAGCTGAACTGGTCCGCATACCAGTTCAAACAAGATCTTGGGGTCATCAGGAGATAAAGCTCACCGATTTGAGGCCCTCCTCTCGATGTTCTGCACATCGTCCCTTATCACTGATATGCAACCTCTCTTTTTGTTTCAGCTGGTTTCATATTGTTGATTTAGTATACATTCAATTTTCGAGCCAAGTCTCATCGTTTCTCTTCAACCAGATCCAATGGCTTGCTTTTTCCACGGCAGTTTGTAGATCGTTAATTAATGTTGTTACTTTTCACTGTTGAAGACCAATCGACAGAAACCATTTCTTTGTGTCTAATATAACCTCTGTGGTTAAGTGTAAAATTCATGATGCGATTTTTATCAGGAGCGACACCATCCTAATCTGAACATTATCGAACAGATTTAGGGAAGTAATTAAAGGAAGTTATGTAATTCTTGTGTTGGATACAGCAGAAGTTTATTTAATATTTATTCTTACTGTGTAAAATACGTGGAAATATTTTCTTTAACGACGCGTTTTTACCTCTGATATTTTCTGTTTATAAATAATTGTTGCAAAATAAAATCCTTCGGTGAAAAAAAAGTCTTCTATTTGTCTGTATTCAGAGTTATTTACACACATATTTTTTATTCATATTTGGATTGTTACACTCACAAGCACATGTGTGTTTGTAGCTTGTATAATAGCATCAGAAACAAATGTAAAGATAATGAGACGAAGTGGAAAAGCTATAAACGGCGGGTTTCGCCGCGAGCGTTTGTTGCTTTCGGCTTCTTCAGGACTGTAGAAGCCGAAGGCAGGAGACAGTCTCGTCGTTTATAGCTTTTCCGTTTTTTTTCTATCTATCTATCTATCTATCTATCTATCTATCTATCTATCTATCTATCTATTGTTCTCTTTCTTACACTTTATATATATATATATTTGTTTAGTTTCTCTCTCTCTCTCTTTCTCTCTCTCTCTCTCTCTCTCTCTCTCTATATATATATATATATATATATATATATATATAGTGATGCTGATGGCTTTTTAATTTAATGAGTCCTGTAACCAACGGATTTCATTTGAATGGGTCCCCGGGAAATTATATGGAGCCCCAGGAAATTCTATCTGTACAAACTATAGTTTCTTAATAAATTTCAGTGTTAAACTGCAGGGCTCCAGACTAAATTTTTTTTTTTAACCATCTACTAAAAAACAATCGTTCTGAATCACTTAAATTGACAGAACAAATGATTTTTTTCTGATTAAATTCTTTTTTAAAACAAAAACAATATTTAGAGCTCAATTAAGAAACTATAGGTCCCTCTACTAAATCACTGAAAATGTTTTTAAATATATGTGTAAGAAATCTTTTTAATATGCATATATCTAACCAATAAAACCAATCCAAAATCACAACATTGCAGTACACTGTCTCTTTGTAAATTTTTCATTTTTGCCTCGATACCTGAAGGAGTTTTAAGTGAAACATGTTAGATTAATGTAAGTTTCCTATTTTGTTCTTTTACTTCATATTGTCATCTTGTCGGATTTCGATCCATGTACTCAATCCCCCCCCCGAGAGAGAGAGAGAGAGAGAGAGAGAGAGAGAGAGAGAGATTGTGATGGATAAATTGTCGTCTAAATTACGCAAAAAATAAAAATAATACTGACGTCATTTTAACAAATATATTTACCAAAATTACATAAAAATATCTTGAAATATTAAAGAGTATATTTATTCAATAAAATCACCATTGGCTTCAACTACGGCCTTTGGATGACATCGGAATCTCCTGTATCTCTTCTGAACAGTCTCCTTTGTTTATATTGGTGTGTGCTGCCATAACACTTGCTTTCAGTGCATTTTTGGTGTTACAAGGAGTTATTTTGGTCTCTTGCTCAACTGCACCCCACTCATAATAATCAAGGAGGTTGCAATTCTGAGGAGTTAAGTGGCTAGATGTAAGGGGTGATTGTCTGACAGCCATGAATGGACTCGTTTGTTTGCTTGGCTTGGTGCAGAGTTCTGTTGACAGACATCGAGCAGCCACCCTCTTAAACCAGGGCAGTACTACTCACTCAAGGAGCTTGATGTAGACCTCTGTGTTGAGTCTGATGTCCTGTGTTGCCATGTAGACTAGGTTACATCTGTCATTTTTGTAGATTTGTGGCTACACTGTCTATAATGTTTAACGTGTGTAGCAGTGAGTTCACTGATAAGAATTCCATTTAGCAATGTCAGGATATTCATGCCAGCCCCTGTATCCATATAATTTGCAACCTGTGCAGGGTCATTCACCCTCTGACCCCTTACAACCGAAGAACTTTTACCGATGGTTTATTGAACAAACTGCCAATCAGTTGTTTATCTCTTCAGACTTGTTTACGGAAAAGACACATTTGCAAGAGATGGAATAAGAAATTAATACACAATCAACATTTGTGTGCGGTTCGGAATTCCCATGCTATTATATAGGCAAGACACTAGCAGTTTACAGTTAATGTGCGGCCTGGAATTGTAGGTGACTGTCTTGTAGATTCATATATTCTCTCATTACGTCTTACAGTAGCTGTGTACGGAGATTTTATTTCGAACAAACTTCTAAACCTGCTAGAGGATGTACCCTTGCTAATACGAAGATGCATGTAGTTCTTGCATGATGTAACTCCAGCACATATGGCTGACATTTACCATAAAACATGAATAGGAACGGAAGGACAGGGTTCCATGGCCTACACTTTCTTCCGACCTCAATCCTTTGAATTTTTACCGGTGGGTCCACCTACAACAATTTGTTTATGCAGCAGACATTAATAATACAGAGACGCTTCATCATCGTGTTATGGGGCCTGCAAAGCTATTCGATACCGTGTGGGTGTATTTGAATGAGTCCGACAGTCAATGATTCGACGGGTGCATACGTGTGTAGAAGCGAGTGGAAGACATTTTGAACATCTGTTATGAGTTGCTGTGTGGAGTTACA
The DNA here is from genome assembly GCA_037127315.1 of Ascarosepion bandense. NCBI lineage: Eukaryota > Metazoa > Mollusca > Cephalopoda > Sepiida > Sepiidae > Ascarosepion > Ascarosepion bandense. Next base: position 1,277,242 of record JBBBDQ010000515.1, read on the forward strand.
ATGATGGCTTTTTGAACGTATGTTTTTTATATATATTTTACCTTATTTTGGAGCCAGACACCCCTCCTATTAAAGTTTGTAAAAGTATTTTTGGATTGTATCTTGGATTGTATATTTAACAGTGTCTACTCTAAATTTTTTTTAAGCTTAATAAGTCTAAAATATAGGATTCGCGGATATATGTTTATCTGGACTTTTATCATTGTTTTGGTGTGAGGAACCTGTCCTCAAACTTTGTAAAAGTACTTTTGATACACCCTAAATATATATGTATAATAACAAAGTGGAAATTTCCCTTTAGTGTTACTCTTTTCGTTATATTTGCGTTGATGTAAATGCACACGGAGTGTGTGTGGGGTGGTACGCCAAAATTTTAACCTTTTAAATTTAGATTAATTATTTTTTGTAATGAGTCGAACAATAATTTCGATTGAAAAATTATATTTTAATTACAATAGAAAGCAATTTACTATAGTGTATAGAACATTTTTGAATTGCGGTAAATTTGCGTTCGGGTTCCTACAACGTTTCACTACTCTTGGCAGATTGTGGGATTTTTAGTAAGGACAGCGATGAAAATATAAAGAAAAAAATAAATTTAAGAAAATAAAAAAATTAAACAAAAATATCGAATCAAAGCAACCCGACCCCATTAAAAAAAAAAGATTAGACAAACATGTAAAAGTGACCCTATTAAAAAGGTTAAACAAAAATATATAAAAATACCCCATTAAAAGGATTAACAAACATGAAATAAAGCTACCCCATTAGAAAATGCCAAACAAAAATATAAAATAAAAGCGACCCTATTAAAAATCTGAAAAATCAAAATGGTTACAATTGAAAGAAAAACACAGGAAAGAGAGAAAAGTGAAAAAATAAAAAAGACGAAAAGGACAAATAATCATGACATTCTACACATACGCACAAATGCGCAGACGGACGATGAATGCATACACATGAACGCATTCACACACCTACTATGAAAAACTTACACCAATGAAAATCGTATATAAAAAATCAAAAAGTATTGACAGCTAATTGTTCATGCACCCTGATGAACGAATAGACAGAGTGGTTTCCAGAGGGTCCGTCTACGAAACTATGGAGTCAAGATGCTAATGGTAAAGTCAATCAAACACATGCGTACGAAGGTAAGGGGGACGGTGAAAATTTTTAATTTATTTTTATTAATCTATAATATTGGGTATGTAGTCTAGCCGACTTCATTCAGCTTCTTTTTCTTTTTTGATGACGCTATATTTATACTGGAGGTGACATTTAATCACCGCCGACGCAACACCGGCCAACTCATCTCCGTGACAACTCAACTTCATGACAACTCACCACCAGCCTACCTAGCGCGAGGATCTCAACGCAGTCGTCAAATTCTTAGTTTTAGACCGGTGACGGTTGTCATAGTGTGCACATCTCTTAAATCGGCTTTCAGTCGTAGAGATTACGAAATTTTGCCTGTTTGTCTTAGTGGTTTATTAGTTACCAAAGCCTATTTGGCTGGCTGGAGTGTAATTTTGAAACATTTCATCAAACTCAAATTGGAAATTGTTAGTCAAAGAGGAAAAGAAAAAATTACACACGGAGGTCATTTATTTGTATTTCATAAGAAACAGTAACATTTTGGGCATTGTAAGCCAGACTTTAGGTGCAATGCAAGGGTTCATACGAAGTTTGGAGCAGTTATCAAGGAAGTAAACACGTATTTTCATAATTCGTCAGTAGCCAAGTAGAAGTGGCTAAAGAAACGTCGTGCTAAAGACATTGTTGAAAAACCGAGTGCAATAATAAATGAACTATAGGAAAATGTTTCTCAGGTTATACTGGGATTATTGCCAGATTTTTCAGACGTGAGAAAAACGTGTAAACGCAAAAAAAGAAAGTCGTTTTTCTTTACTTAAAAATAAAGTCATGTAATAAAAAAATGATCCTTAATAAATTATAAATGCTTGTATTTGTTTTAAAAAGTCGACAAAAAAATCATAGTTTGCATGTCGTTAAATAATCCTCGCACTGAGTAGGCTGGTGGTGAGTCATCCTGAAGTTGAGTTAACACGGAGATGAGTTAGCTCGTGTTGTGACGGCGGTGTTGAGTCAGGTGGTAACGTTGAGTTGGTGGTGATGAATCGTCTTGCACATTATTGATATATCTCCGCAAAAAAAAAAAAAAAAGAACAAACAAACAAACAAAATAAAAACAATTTTACTTGACATTGTAGATGATCTAAATAAAGTCCAACATAGGATAGAATTCACTTTTGAAACGGACATAAAAATTATTTATCTTTCCTAGATATCATGTTACACCGTAATGACAATGTTCTAAAACTAAGTGTCCATCGTAAATCTACTAATAAAAATGATCCCATAATTTTCCATTCTCACTATGACAACAAAATAAAAACCGCAATAATGAACGAATTCAATTTAAGAGCACTCAGAATTTGTAGTCCTTAGTAATCGTATATATATATATATATATATATATATATATATATATATTCTAACTAAGTTGTTGAACTCGTAGGTTTATTAACCTTTTGTTCATGCATTTACTTTTATAAAGAGTGCTCGATACAAATGTAGAGCGTTATACTGTAATTTAAAAACATTGTAACAACCATTACACTATATATATATATATATATATATATATATATATATATATATATATTCTTTGTTCTCGCTAGTCGATAGAGCACTTTAGAGAGGGTGGTTGATTTCATGTTAAACGGTGACTGCTTATGGTTTTACGCTACGTTCTTTGATTACTGGATTGAACGCTGTTGTGTTAAGGTTCGGTTATCAAATTGAACGCTCTAAGTGATCGGCATTTGTTTACATCTTGTTAATAACCCACTGTGAAACACTGCCTATCCCTGCCGTGATCTAGCGTGCTTTTCCGTTTTAAAAAGTGGAACCTTGTTTGCTGAGATGAATATCGAGGCCGAGCGGTAAAGCACATTGGATAGAAACGTTGTTTTTCCTCTATAAAGAGTGATGCAGGTTAGATCACTACCAGGGAACGTAGAAAATGCGCGGACCAATGGATGGGATACAAATTGTTTAATAAATAAAAATTGGGAATCTTTTCAAATACGACGTTCCCAATATAACATTTGGAGTAGTACAAGTAGAAATACGGTATATACTCGAGTACAGTGCGAGTTTTTATCATCAGTTGTTTACTCAAATATAGGTAGTCTTACTATACATTAGTCTTTTTAAAGAGTTTAAAAATCATACATTTTGGATGACCGGCTGCAATATATTGCGACCGGTCATCAGGTAATTTTCTGGTTAAAAATTTATGCAGGAGTATTTATAGTGTATACAAATACATAAATTGTCTTTAAAATTCACTTAAAAACGCCACAATCTTTTGTTTCGACTCACTCTTGACTTGTTACAGTTCAAATATATTTAATTTTTGCTACAAATACTACGAAGGAAATTATATCGGCGAGATTGTAACATGAGTCAATATTCGGTTTAATAATCACAGGAAAACCATCAGAAGTAACAACATCAATTTCAATGCAGTTGCACATTTTAATAAACAAAACCAGTAGTATACAAACATTTTTGATCATGCCCTACATAAGCATCTCAAAAATCCAGATGATCCCTCCGCTCCTTTATATATGATTTTTATTATACAAAAATTGAATTTCTATTCACGTGGAGGAAGCTTAAAAGCCATTAACTTGGTCTAAAAAGAAAATTCCAAAGAACATGGCGTCCATGAAAGAGAGAAAAAAACAAGAACAACAAAAAGACAGTTAGAGTACTGAGGAATTGTGTGTGTGTGTGTGTGTGTGTGTGTGTGTGTGTATATATATTGTAATTTTGTTATTACAATAGTTTATAAAAGTATTATATCACTACACAAAAATTTTCCTGTTTCAGTACAATACTGTTCTTCTTCAGAGAATATTTTAAAATAAATGGTACCATTTATTTTAAAATGTATAATATATATATATATATATATATATATATATATATGAAAATAAATTATAAATTTTAAAATAAATGAAGCAATCAGATATCTAACCGTACTGATGAGGAGAGTCTGCGGATGACTACACACACACACACACACACACACACACACACACACACACACACACACATATATATATATATATATATATATATATATATACATACATACATACATACATATGTTAGTCAGTCAGGTAAGTGGCAAACATGATACACGCTTGGGTGATCATCTCGAATGACTGGGAGGGAAATTTTTCCGAAGTCGGTTGCCATTACTTTCTGCGATAGACTGTTTGCCAACCAAGGCTATAGAACCCAATCTATCCATAGCTGGAGGGAGAATAAGCAGATTAATACCTTTCCAAAGGGTATTTGCGTGTAAATAAATGCAACGAATTCAAGTGGAACTGCAATGGATTTCTCGTTCCGATATCCACCGCACCACAACGCGCATACATACGCATATACGTAATTACGTATGTACAATATTCACACAAATATTTGTATGCATGCGTACTGTATATGCACTATATGTATTGACTCACACAGACTAACTAGAACTTCTCGAATTCCCCCCTCCCCCACCTTAAAATGTCGTATTATCCCCTATGGGATGCGCCTCTCTTTGGGAACAACGGAACTAAACCATAAATTTGGTTACGCCTTTAATTTAGCTGACAAAAAATAGCCAAACATCCATGTTAAAATTAATTTTTAAAACAAATGTTCACATTCTAGGCTTAAATAAGAATTTAGGCATATTCAATTTATACAATTTCCACAGAAAACCATGTACGTACCGTCTCACAACTCTAATCATGACTGGCAACAAGCCAAAAAGTAAAAGATTTAATCAGTAAAATACATCACTCAAACTGACACGAACTCTGTCACACGCACATTCATGAATATAAAAATCCAACACTCGCCAGAAAGATAAAGTCTGCGGAATCCAGGGATGTAGGGAGTTGGAAATTGTATATATATATATAAGAAACTACCTTACGTTCTTCTTCTTAGCGTGCCGTGTCTCTTCAGGACGTAGACGATCATGGTCTTTCACTGGTCGATCATGGTCTTTCCCTGTCTCTTGTCGCTATCAATATTTTACTCTTAATACATCTCCCAAATCCCGCTCCGCAATCCATTAGCTCAAGCCCATCAAGTATGTCTCGTGCTGCTTTTTTCTATTTCTCTTTCTCTTTATCCGTCCTATGAGCAACGGATTCTCCAAGCCTTCCTTCCTCATTATCTGTCCCATAAACCTCAGCTATCTCTTCCCGATGTTAAGTATAAGTTTTCTTCTCGTTTGTATCCTCTCCAACACCTTGTGGCTCACGTGCTCGGTCCAATGTATCCTCAGCATAATTTCTGCTGCTCTGAGTTTTCCTTTTATCTTTGAAGAGATCATTCAACATTAGTTGTACAGATATCGCATAGCAGAATAGTACTATTTTCTTTGTTACTAATGAGATCTTCCTGTTTCTCAGTAATCTGGTTAACTTTTGAAATGCGTCCTTGGCCATGATAATGCGCCTTCGAATCTGTGTGTTGCACTTTTCATTCTGCATCCGAACACTTACATAGTCTAGCTAGATTAAAACAATAGACTTATCCATAAATAATACTGCTTACGACTATACATATGTTAAAACATCGGTTAGCGAATTTAAGCAACGTCGAGCTTGGTCAGTACCTAGACGGATTCCGCTTGGGAATAGCATGTGTTTTAAGCTTGGATGTGTAGGTGGTGTAATAGATAACAGTTCAGAATCAGAAATCAGGGAGCCGAGTTCCGATTCCAGTCGGGTTCGTTATATTCACTTACTCGCAAATACATATGAGAAAGTTATGAAGCCACCTCTTCTCCCCTTAAATATGGATTAATTAGGAAGACTTGTATTAGTGAATCATTATTATCTAAAAAAAGATCTTGCAATCTATAATATTTTTCGCTTAAAAAATCTTCAAAAGAATGATAAGCCGAAAAAAACAAATGCTTTCTTTTTTTAAGGATCAAGGATCAGGCTAAAAATTACTAGCGAATCAAAAATGTATAAAAACAAACCATTTTTTTTTTTTCACAAAAAAGAGTCCAACTTGATTTTGTTTTCTGTTGTGGGAGCAGCCATACGTGTTTGAAATTATGATTATATATATATATATATATATATATATCCCTCCTGTCTCACTCTGGAGTTTGGATTATTATTATTATTTTTATTTTTATTTTTGAGTTTTGTTTAACGGCATATCACCTTCTGTGGGTTATTTAGTGCCTGAAAAGTGAGATTTTAAAACATTTTTTTTTTAATGTTCAGTTATAGTGAGAAGGTTCATTTAATCAGATTTTGATGAATATTTTTATTTAGAAAACTGAAAAAGTCTTCTAGTTTTGTATTCAAAAATGTTTTGCTGGTAATATTTTTTCATTTAAAAATGTATATTTTTCTATAAAAGTATTTTTATGTATATATTTCTATAAAAGTCTATTTTTATATTTTTATTGTGTTTTGACCCCAATTTGGGGGTTAACTATTTGCCCATTGCTGGGACCCTAACAGGCGCTACCACTCTGGGTCAGGGTGGATCTGAAACAACAGTAATTAAGAGGTGGTTCCATGCTCCTCGCAACCTTCTAATCAGAGGCCTTGTTGCCAGATGCAGTTTACCGTCATACTCAGCTCTTTTTCCCCTTATGTCTTAATGTCAGGTACTCAATAGTAGATACATCAATATATATGCTGCCGCCATTTTAGACATCATATCGATATAATTATTTTGCCGTCATTTTTGACGACACGAACCCACTCAGTTTCCACTTCTGCGATATATGCATTACTCTTAAGGAATGAATTGAGTTCTTTCGGTGACTGGCGTGTGTATACACTACATATATACAACAGGTTAAAATTTCTCTTCTCTTATTCCATGCGCCTATAGCCTAGGAGTAAGACTCCGATTGACACCAAATCGGTCGAGTTTCGATGCTGGCCAGAAGCAAGTGGATGTGTCTAGCCATACTGATGAGCTGTGATACAGCGAAACAGGCTTGTTTATGGATTACTTATATATATATATATATATATATATATATATATATATATATATTAACAATTTCTTTGTGATTTTTTTTCAGTACTTCAATTGTCCATTCTTTCTTTTAATTTTCCCCTTCCATGGTTGAAAGCTTGTTTAGACCAAGTTAATGACCTTTGTGGAATGAGAAGTCGGAGAGCCGAATTCGAATTCCAGTCGAATTCGTTTCATTCACTTACGCAGAAATACCCTTAGGAAATGTATTAATTCATCTCTTCTCTCTTCAGCTATAGGTTGAATAGCAGAAGAGATTGTGTTCTATAGCATTGATTGGCAACCAGTCTACCGTAGAAAGTAATGGCAACCTACTGCGGGAAAATCTTCGTCAGTTATGATTGAAAGGGACATTATCACCCAATCGTGTATCACGTATGGTAATTAACTGACTATATGGCATTTTAGGCTTCATTGAAAGGAACTGATGATCACTTTTTGATTAATATAAATTATATGTTACGGTCGGGAGATCAGGCGTTTAGAGATGCTTAGGTAGGACATGGCCCCCGAAAAATTGTGAAAGATTCATCAACAGTCCAGAAATTTATTATTAAATTGGTTCTGGTTTATTCTGTTTAATGATATTAATAATAACATTTTATGATAAACAATAGTAAATTAATTACTGATAATGTTCGAACTGCAAGCCACCTGCTTCAAAGCATTTCCTACAACTTGATAGTGATTTTATTGCCACTCTGTATATATATATATAGCCATTTTCGAGGATGAATATTAATTTACGTCTAACAGAATGTATGTGGTGTTATGTATAATGTAGAGGAGTGGTATGTATTTTGTACCGAACACGGTAAGCATGTTGTTAGCATGTTCGTAGCTGATGTTATAACCCAGCAATCGATAACACTCAAATGAACTGAATATGCAGAGCTAACAATATGTTAAAGAACCAAATATACACCACTTATTTACTACCTAGATTTATTAGGTAAATGGTGTGTGTTTGGTTCTTCACACACACACACACACACACACACACACACACACACACACACACACACACACACACACACATTTATATATATGAAACAATTTATATTTTTATCTTATTTTAGTAAATTCTTCCTGAGTACTTCTACTGTTTTTTCGTTATTTTATTTTCCTCTTTCATGGATGCAATTTTCTTTGGAATCTTGTGTAGAGCAAGTTAATAGCTTTAAAGCTTTGTTATACTGGAAAAGTCGTATTTGAAATAGACGCCCTATTTTATTTATTAAAAAATTAAATTAAATAAGGATCTTCACTTCCCACTAATGCCCTTGAAAAAGTTATGAATTCATTTCTCCATGCGCTCAGTCACGGTGCTACATACCTTAATAAATCATCAAGCCATTAGTAAAAGTGAATGAATTCTCTGGAAGAGTGTTTCTTATCTTCGTCACTCGGCCAAACTAGTAGTATCAAAAAGCTATTACCGCCATAATCAACCTTGACATTGGTCAATTATAAACTACTATTCTTTTATGTACTGTAGCCTTTCAGGACGTAGGCGATCATGGAATTTCAATTGCCCCTATCCCTTGTCGCTCTTAACACTTTCCCTCTTAGTATCTCTCCCAAACCCCGCTCCGCCATCCACTTGCTTAAGCCCATCAAGTATGTCTCGCGTTGCTCTATCATGTTTCTTTTTCCTTCTATTCATCCTGTGAGTATTTAAGTATTGCTAGAAAGAGAGAGTGGGTAATCGAAAGATTCTAAAAGAAAGAGAGTAGTTTTTTTTGTTTATTAAAACTAGAACACCGGTAGTTTCTCTCATCATGTTTCCGGTTCCGGGATATTTATCCGATAACAGCAAGCTGCTTGAAAGTCAGAACAAACAGCTGCTTCATTGTTTTAAAAGATACCTACAGTAAATATCTTTGATTTATTTCTTTATCAATTTCTAGGGATTCCAGCTGTTACTGATAAAAAAAAAAGCCTAAAATGTTTTACTAGAAATTATAACTTTTAGCTTCCCTTTTAACGAACACTCACAGAGATAATGGCGGATAGGAAGAAGTGAGACGACAAAGAAATGACATAGCTGAGAAAAAAAATCTAATGAACATGGATATTTTAATGCCGTCCCACCATGATACTACACTACTAATGGAAGACTTTAAATAAGGAACCACACGCATATGTTGGAAAATAGGCAAAAATTAAGGGTTTATAATGTAATCGATAGTGATATGTTTTTAATCGTTTCACCCTAAGCAAGAGAGAGAGAGAGAGAGAGAGAGAGAGAGAGAGAGAGAGAGAGAGAGAGAGATGTCAAAGAAAGGAAAATAGAAAGATGTGACTCAGGGGTATAAAATATAGCAAATTTAAATTTTTGGAGTGTTTAACTATCAGGGAAGCAAGTATACGGAAGGGAGTTCCATAGGCGGGAAGTACGTGAAACGAAACTGTTAGAGTAGAAGTGATGGTTACGTTCGACTATTTTGACAGTAAAAGAGTGGAACCCAGATGCCAATCTAGTAGTATGAGTAAATTCATGTAGTTGCAGCACCAGGGAAAGAATTTCGTCAGAGAAAAAGCCGTAAAATATTTGTAGAAAGACAGAGGGAAGCCACACCCCGTGGATGAGTAAGTGACTAAAGTTGAGTTACTAAATCGGGGTCAATTACCTTGCAGATGTCGGAATTTTGTCGAGAACCCCGAGGTAAATAGCAGTAGCACCCGACCAGACATGGTCATAGTATTCAATGCATGGACGACCTGGTATCTTGATTTTAGTCCCCTTTCTGATAGACGCAACGTGGATTTCCTTTGTCTTCCCTATAAACACTTTCAAAGCAATTGTTCTGAGGAGCTGTTCTTCTTAGCGCCTCAACTTAATGAACTTTACCGTACTATTAAATTGGCAACCAGGTTTCGCCGTTTTAATGATGAATTAGCAAGTTCTATTCTAATAGTTATATTTCTCCTGTAGAACTCTGTTCCAATTTCGTGTTTTCCTGCTAACGACAATCTTTAGAAGTTGAAATACAATGCCAATCGCCATCTTCTGTCTTCCTTAATCCAGTTCCTTTATTCTCCTTTTTCGTCACTAAAGTCGTGTCATTCCCATTCCCTCCTGGTAACCCACTGCGTCTTAGTGGCATCATCACCTTGCTTGGATAGAAAGGACAATAAAAGAACAGATTTCAGGAACACAGAAAATAGCGATTTGTGTCGCATTCAGTTTTTGAAATTTGTAGGTGGCAGGAAAGTAAGAATTTGGAAGAGAGTTCTACAAGGGATATTAAAGTCAATCTTTTCTTCAATAATTATAGCATTATGTAATTGATTATAATACAAATAATTTGTACACATTTATATGGTTTCAAGTCTTCCTGTCTAATACTAATTGTACACAAACAATAGCAAATCCTCAATACCTAACAATAGCAAATCCTCAATACCCTCTTTAAAACAATAGCAAATCCTCAATACCTCCTTTAATCAATAAATTTGAGATTCTCATCTAACTCCACATTTGACTCATCTGGAGTACCTTCACCCGGCTTCTCTATTAGAACTGAGGCTAAACTACACGACGTATATATTACCCCGACAGTAGTATCCCAAGTAATTTCAAAACTTGACCCCTATAAGGCGAGCGGTGGCTATGGAATCCCGGTGATAGTCCTTAAGAAGTCTGCCCCTGAACTCTCCCCTGTCCTCTCTAAACTGTTTAACTACTGCCTTTCTGCTTCCTGTTTTCCTGCATGCTGGAAGTTCTCTTCAGTCGTTCCTGTATTTAAGAACTGTGGTGAACCTTCGGACCCATCCAATTATCGCCCTATCAGCCTTCTACCAATTTTCTGGAAAGTGTTCGAGGCCATAATCACTGCTGAAATAGTTCAACATCTTACTGCTCACAAACTCTACTCTGACAGGCAGTATGGCTTCCGCTTTGCCAGGTCCACGGCCGACAGGCTAACAACCGTTACAGAGTACATGCTCCAGGCCCTTGATGAGTCAGGCGAGGCTCGTGCTGTTGCTCTGGACATCTCCAAGGCTTTTGACAGGGTTTGGCATTCTGGCCTTCTATGCAAGCTACGGTGTTACGGTGTTACCGGCCGCTTGTTTGATCTAATCCAACTTTTTTTAAATAACCGCAAAATGAAGGTGGTTTTGAATGGGCATGCCTCTACATCCTACAGCACAAACGTTGGTATCCCTCGGGGCTCTATTCTGGGCTCGACGCTCTTCCTTATTTACATAAATGACCTCCCAGATGAGATCAAGAGCCAAGTAAGCATCTACGCAGATGACACCACAATTTACTCCCGCATCAGTAAGAAACCCGCCGTGGCGGACAAATATAATCTCACTGCTGACTTTGAACGGGATCTACAATCTGTGGTGAATTGGGGTAAGAAGTGGCTTGTCAATTTCAATGTGACTAAGACCAAGCTGTTGTCTGTCAATCATCACAGGCAAGCTCTACTACCTCCCATAAGCATGGACCAAGCGAGTCTCCCTGAGAGCAATACACTGCGCCTCCTCGGCCTTACCCTCTCTTCTGATCTCAAATGGAACCACTACATTGAGTCCATAACTAAATCCACTGCTAAAAAGGTTGGGTCACTGTGTCGGGCCAGGATGTTTTTTCCGCCTGAATCCATCCTGCATATATACAAATCAACCATTCGTCTGTGCATGGAATACTGCTGTCATATATGGTCAGGCGCCCCTGCTGTTCATCTCTGTGTTCTTGACAGGCTCCAAAGGAGAATCAGCAATGTGATAGGTACCGAACTGGCGACTCGACTACAGCCACTTCCCCACCGACGGGATGTGGCCTCCCTTTGTCTGTTCTATAAATACTTTCATGGCTTCTGCTCCAACGAACTTAAGTCACTGGTGCCTCTGCAACAGGTGTTTACTAGTGCAACCAGATTGGCAACTGGGTCCCACCCATTCACAGTTAGATTAACCAAATGCAGACGACAATTCTACTCCTTCAGCTTCTTCTCTCGCACTTCGCGCCTGTGGAACTCGCTTCCATATTCTTGCTTTCCTGACGGCTACAACCTCCAGGAATTTAAATGCAATGTCGATACGCATCTATTAACCACTTGACTCTAGTTCTTTCACCACCCCGTATATCCTTTCCTTTCTCTCCACCTTTGCAACTGTCATCACACCTGTATTCACATCCTTCTCTTGCTCCTTTCCAACTGGTTCGTCTTCCTCTTCATTCTCTTCTACTTAATCTTTTTACTCTTATGTAGCCCTCTGCACATCAGTGGCACTACCGCCTTGCTCGGGGTGATACGATAAACAAAAATTATATGGCTATATATTCCAGTCAATCGTATTGTTTCAAGTATTCCTGTCTAATACTAATTATACACAATTATATGGGTATATATTCCAGTCAATCGTATGGTTTCAAGACCTTCCATCTTACACCAATAAATTCTATGTATTCATATGTAATCAATTGTTCTAAGCAGTCATATGTTTCAAAGTAAGTAAACCTCTTTCATAGACAAACTTTAAATAACTATTCTTAAAAATGGCAACAGAGAATTTTGCAAACTATCTACAAATTCATGAGACAGCGTGTTTTTGTTTTTTTTTTGCTTTCCAAAATGCCTTCACTACTTGTAGCAGTCACTACTACCTGAGAGTGACAGAAACTGATAACAGAGACTGATGACGACAAAACGTCTTTCAGGTTTTTTCTTTTTGTTTGTAAAAAACAAAAACAAAAACGCATAAACAAGTTTCATGTATAAAAGGGTATATGTTTAGTAACATATATATATATATATATATATATATATATATATATATATATATATAATCACCTGTATTCTACTTTCTCAACCTTTCCCGAAAGCTGATGCAACGGAATATACTTATCTGTTATCTGCCCTTTCTGACTCTTTCAACCATCGACACTTTCGTCTTAGATCTTCGATCTCAAAGCCAAGCTAGGTATTTTTAAACTATTAGAGATCGGCTACAGAGAAGAGGAAAATTTAGGCACGCGTGCTTAAACGCATTGTGGGTATGCAACCAATTTTTTCGGGAACAGTTTCGTATTCGATATTGTTGAACATACTATGGTGTGTTCTTCATGGTAAATATAAAGTCAAGAGTGAGATTTTTTATGGTTCCCTGAGAATTTCTAAGCAACATGTTTGTAATATTCTTTTTGCCCCTTCCCTTCGGTGCGTTGGCGACCTCGTTCTCCACATCTTTTTTTTTATAGGTCTTAGTAACTTTTGTATTTTTTGCCATTACTCCTACTCTTGTTTCGCCATCGATTTACACGAACTAGTTAGGTAGATGACTAACTGCTTTCCCCCATCCCTTCTGTCTTGTATTGTGTTAATAATTTTTTTCTTTGTTTCTTATAGGCTCCGTCTTTAGTAATATACATTCTATAAATGGGAAGTGAAATGTAATCCAGCTTATAGATCGCCTTTGGCGAACATTTTTTAATTAAAAAATGATATAGAATACAATGTTTATGCAAAAATTCTTGAAGAATGAACGAAATCTTGAGATTTGAATGGATTGTTAATGCAAGAATTCGAACTGTATACGAAAAAATATACAAACAAACAGGTATATATAAAAACAAATCAGATATATGTCAAACCGAATACGCATGCGCACAGTAAATAAACGCGCTTAAAACAATTTTTGGTTAAAAATAAGAATGTGTTGAACAAATAATATTTGATTAACAAATAAGAATTTATAATCGATTAGTCACATATATTTTATAAACCAAATAAACAGAAATTCTTTTTTTTTCGCATGTTTCACTATGGATGTGCGTAGTGTTGTAATGAATTTGGGAAATCGGAGAGCAGAGCACGAATTCTAGTTGAATTCATTGCATTCACTGACGCACAAATATCCTTTGGAAAAATTGAATCAATTTCTTTTCTCTTTATCTATGGGTCTAACAACAGGATAGATTGGGTTCTATGGCCTTGATTGGCAACCAACCTACCGCAGAAAGAACTGGTAACCTACTGCAGAAAAATTTTCTGCCTAGCCAGTCACTCAAAAGAGACATGATCGCCGAAACGCCTATCACTTATGGCAATTAACTGACTGTCACTATGGGATTAATTTGGACATATCATCTGTGGTGTTTCCCAGAATCAATATGAATTTCATATCAATCATAGCAAGAAGAAATATCCTTGTTTTACGCACTTTTTAAAACTTTTGTGTATTTATTGGATTCGTTTTCTATCCGCATGCAGGCGATCTGCTACCAGTATAAGTTCTGGATTATTATAATATATTTCCCAAACATGTCAATCTTTTCTAGCAGTTGAAAATAGTTCTTTCTGTTGCTTTTGCATAATTTATAAAGCACATGTACACATCCTTTTGCATCTGTATTGTTTTTTCTGATATAATTTCTTTATTAAAATCTATTTCAGTTTTCTGAATTTGCCACCAACTCAGTGTTATCCAGACATCTGACACCCTTCTATAAATTAATTTAAATAACTGCTTATTTTTTTCTTTCACCATACGGTCTCCTCAGATTAGGTCATTTATAGTCAGTCAGTCAGTCAGTTGAGTGCCATACGTGATACACGCTTGGGCGATCATGTCTCGACAGAAACATGACTGACTGGGCAGAAGATTATCCCGCAGTAGGTTGCCATTGCTTTCTGCGGTAGACTGGTTGCCGACCAAGGCTATAGAACCCAATCTTTCCTGTTATTTAACCCATAACTGGAAGGAATAGGCGGATTAATACCTTTCCCAAGGGTATTTGTGCGTAAGTAATGTGCAGTAATATGAATCTATTTTCTGGGTGTATGATAAAATTTGTTTAGCCTTGAAAAATATTGCACATCTGTGATTACATTATGGTTTTATCACACCCAGACGCTATTGTCGATTAGTTGTCCCACGGCAATTGTTCGCGATAGACGTTACTCCAAGGAAGCGTACAAAAATGTAACACTGCACAAGCACACTCGCAAGACTTACAAAGGGATCGCGGATATTGCTGGTGTCAGCCTTTCAACTATGAATCATATCATCAAAGCGAAGAAACAAACTGGATCAATCAGCCCAAAACGTAAAGAAAAATGCGGTCGGAAGAGGAAAACAACGCCAAGAGACGACGTATACGGGATCAGGGAAAGTGTGAAAGGAAGACATTATTCGTTTTTTCTCAATTAATTTGCACAAGAGTGTATATTGTTAATGTCATGTTCAGCAATAACAAACTTGTATAGATTTTCAGTTTCTTTTGGGACAGTATCGCTGTATAAGTTAAATTAGGCGAGAAAACATTTTATTTCTATTTGCATGCAAGCTGTTTTTACAAAGTAGGGATGAAGGATTACTCGAATATATTTCCTTTGTAAATCAAGATTTTCTAGTAGTTCAAGTATCTCTTCATATCGTACCTTAACAAATGTCTTCGTGTAATTTTTGAAACATAGGAATAGGTCTCTAGTATTGTTTATTTTTATAGCATTGTAATTCTATCCCACACCCCATTCTACCACCCCTTTACAAAAAGTCGTCACATAAGTGCCTCTTTCTGTTCATTTTTACCTTCAATATGCTTTTTTGAAAACATTTCATATTAATGTATCTATTGCTCTTCACAGATTCTTTCTCATCTGTAGATGCCATAACATCTTAGATGAAATAGTGGAGTGATTTCCCGTTACCTGCTTCGCAGTTTTGAATAGTCATTCTCTTAGACTGTCACCCAAGTCTGAAGAGCCCTGTTTATCTTGCTATTAAGCTCATAGTTTGTGAAAGAGATCAGAAGAGCATTTGTTTGAAAGTGAAATCAACAGACCAGGTTGATATTCGAAGACGGCACGCCTGTTCCACTTTACGCGTCAATAGCCTTTATGCTACCACACATCCCATGTATACAATGATTATTAGTAGTCTAACATTAGCTACAACACCTTCTACAGAAGGTATCGAAGGAAAGCGAGAAGAAAGGACTTAACGCAAACTACAAAAAAAAAAAACGGAATGCATTGCCATCAGCAAAAAGATGATCCCAAAATTCCAATTACAAGTCGGGAATACTAAAACCAAACAGGTACAGAAATTTAAATACCTGGGAATTGTTCTTACAGAGGACAGAAAGTGCGACATAGGTTTTCCTGACTCTCCACAACTTCCTGTTCATTGTATCTTTTAGTAGATTTTATTATTTTGCTATTTCTTCTTATCCCTGTTCTGTCATCCATATACATTAGTTTGTTCGGTAAGGTACGCGTTCTTTTGCCCTCTCTCTTGCTTTCAGTATATGTCTTGTGAGTGTCAAATTTTTCAAGCCGTCTTTCTTCATTATGTACCCTAGAGATTTCAATTTCGATCGAGAGAGAAAGAGAGGAATGGTTCTAGAATCATGCTTTAAGACAAGCTTTGAAAATCACGAACAAGTCAAATCTTTTACAGATTTGAACGTTTGTAAGTCAATACCAAAATTACTGCGCCATGTAATTGAAAAAAAGAAAAAAGAAAAAGAAAAAAGGAAAAAATAAAAAGAAAGAAAGAAAGAAAGAAAAAAAGAAAAAATTAAAAAGAAAGAAAGAACAAGAAAAAGAAAAAAAGAAAAAAGAAAAGAAAGAAAAAAAAATGTTCCACTAAAGTATTAACAATAAACAAAAGATGGTAAGAATAAAAGAAAAGTTTGAAAGAAAAAAAATGAATTAATAGTTGCATTTTTATTATAAACGAAATTACTTCCTTTTTATTCACTGAAGAAAATATTTATAAGTTTACGTGCCTCACTGATTCAGATGAGAATTAACTTTCTGTCATTCTTGAACCGTATGATTAATATCCGACTTATATACAGCTTGCTCGCCGCACTGATTAATTTCTTTAATTATGGTAATATGCCCAAGGCGCCTACCATAGTGTTATGCTTAGCAAGTATCTCTCGTCGACAAATGTGTTAATGAGTTCGATTCTAACTGAGTACTACATTATTATAACCGTGTGCCAAACAGTCAATCTTAGCAAATAATTATTTTAAGCACGTGTCGTAGCGTTATGGTTAACAAACATTAACCGTCAACTATTGAGTTAATATCAGTCAGATAAATGCCATACGCAATGCACGTTTGGGTGATCATGTCTCGAAAGATGCATGAGTGACTGGGCAGAATATTTTCCCGCAATGGGCTGCCATTATTTTTTGCGGTAAACTGGTTGCCAACCAAGGCTATAGAACCCAATGTGTTCTGTTATTCAGCTGGAGGAAGAAGAGACGGATTTCCCAAGTGTATATGCGCGTAAGTGAGTGCAACGATTCGGCTAGAATTTGAACTCGGCTCTCCGATTTCTCGTTCCGCGAACGCACATCCTATTAATATAATGAGATATTTCCTCATTATGTGCAACATGATTATTCCCTTTTGCCAAACTGTCAAGTCTATTAAATATTTTTAGATGCTTGCCGTAGCATTATGGTCAACAAGTACTTCTCATCAAACAGTGTGTTGATGTAATAAGTTATATTATGACTATGAGTTATATGGTTATGACCTTTTGCCAAACTGTATAAAACCTAGTAGATATTTTAGGTGTCTGCTATGATGTTATGATTAACAATCATGAACCGCCATCCAGTGTGTTGAGATATATTCCCATGACGTACAAATGGTTATGACCATTTGCCAAACTAAATTAAGGTTTGTAAATATTTTTTAGACGCCTGTAGTATTGTTATGGTTAACAATCACACCTCACCAACTAGTGTGTTAATGAAATAAGTTATGTTTTCACTATGTGCCATATGGTTATGTCCTTTTGTCAAACTAAGCCATGCCTAGTAAATATTTTTAGGTGTCTTTGTTAAACTAAGTCAAGCGTAGTAAATAATATTTTAGGTTCCTGTCGTACTGATTAGCAAGTTCTTCTCGCCAACTAATGTGTTTAATATAATCAGTTTGGTTCTCATTTAGGGCTCTATAGTTATGACCTTAAGCCAGTATAAGTCAAGCCTAATAAATAATTATCAACTACATTCCGTCGACCAGTGTGTTAATGAGTTTGATTCTAATTAAGTGCCATGCTGTTATTGCTTTGTGTTAGACTAAGTCAGACTTAGCAAATAATTATTTTAAGCGCCTACCGTAGAGTTAAGGTTACCAAGTACGACTCAATAAACAGTGTGTTAATGAGTTTGATTCTAACTAAGTGCCATGCTGTTATTGCTTTGTGTTAGACTAAGTCAGACTTAGCAAATAATTATTTTAAGCGCCTACCGTAGAGTTAAGGTTACCAAGTACGACTCAATAAACAGTGTGTTAATGAGTTTGATTCTAACTAAGTGCCATGCTGTTATTGCTTTGTGTTAGACTAAGTCAGACTTAGCAAATAATTATTTTAAGCGCCTACCGTAGAGTTAAGGTTACCAAGTACGACTCAATAAACAGTGTGTTAATGTAATGAGTGCGATTTTCACTCGATGCTATATTACTATGTATGAAACTAATCAAACTTAGTAAATATTTACTATAATTACAAACCTGTCTCGAATATCATTGAAGTAATATATTGAGTTCGGTTCTCACTAGGTGCCACACTATTATGGTGTTTGTTAGACGGTCAAGCTTAGTAAATAATCAGCCTATCGTAGCATTGGGTTTAGAAAGCTAATCATGTTAGTGTAGTTTTGTAATAAGTAATTATTTAGCACATTTATGGCCTGAAGCCTTTTGTCATCTATTCAGTTCTTTTATGACATTTAACTTTTTACCATTTGTGCAGTTCTTTTATGACCTTTTGTCAAACCAAATCAAACTTAGTAAACATTTTTAGGTGCTTTATGGTTAACAAGCACAAGTCCACCAGTGTTTAATCGACAGAGTTATAATGTAGAGAAGATTGTAATGAATAGTTCTCATGTCGCACAGTCACTTGTTTGCCGGTCGGTCCACCTAAATTGCTTGTTGAAGTAAAATAGTAGTGCAGGCTTTCTTGCCTTGAGTGTCACTCATGTCTGCAAGATGGAAATCTCTCAATTCAAATGTTCGATGCCTTGCAGTTATATTAAAATATTAAAAAGGTTCAATTAAATCCAGATAGTAAACTCGCAGTGGGATTTCCCTAAGGAGGTTGATTGTCAAAATTAATTCCTTCTAGCACCTCGTGCACCTAAGGTGGCTCCAAAATTAACACCGTCCACTGGTACCGGCGAGGAATCCGTAACTATCATGGACACGTCATGAATAATTAACTAAAAGCATAAGCGTTCTTTACACTCGAACCCCCAACACTGCCGATATACGGCGCTTCTACAGAAATTCTCCGGCCATTTTGAATATCTTTCGATCCGGCTTTGAAGTTTAAGCAATGTGAAAATCGGAAGGGCCCCCTAGTGCGCATGCGCAAGCAAACGCTCTTCTATATAGTTTCTCTGTCAGTAAGTTTGTATACCCGGTGACCGTCGCATTGATTATGACAATACTAAACGCCTATTTTTTAAATATTGGGATATTTTTATTTCTATTTTTTTTTTTTTTTTTTTTTTGGCAAAACATCAAATTACCCAGATCAATCAGATCCTCTACATTTACAGTTTTGATCAGTTTTCTATCCACATTTTAATTTCACTTTCTCAGGGATAAAAAAAAAAACTGTCGAAAGGAAGATGTCAGACCGGAGATAAAATTAAGGAGACCGACGAACATAAAACTAATTTAACATATAGCGAATCGAAAGACCACTATGGATGTTAGATGATGTTAGAAAAGGAACTGAGACGGATGCTAAGGGGACACATTTTGCTTAGAAATACAAAGGATAGGAAGCTGTAGAGAGCTGTGCTCACCATTGCCTTGAAAGGTCATGGCATATAAAACTATGTCTATCAGTAATTCTTGCTTAATTCCTAAAAACAACAGTTATTTATAGGATTTATAGGATATTTATTTATAGGATATTTATAGGATATTTACGTTTTGTAATTCCTAAAAACAACAGTTATTTCCTACTGGTTTTCAAGGTAACACTTAATAAAACTGTTAGCAATGCAAATATATTATACACATTCTATGAGTAACACTTGCAAACATTCGTAACCGTTGAAAATCTGTTTTTATGATTTCGCTTCATTTATATAGAAAATTATTAGCAATATATTTACAGTAGCCCTTAATAGCCATTAGT